>OY726519.1:35332751-35932751 GCA_963383655.1 Bathymodiolus septemdierum
CCATTATAATAATAATAACAACAAAATTTACAATGTAACATTATAAAAGTAAGGTTTATAACAAAAACTGAAAGTCAACAAATCACATATTTTGTAATTTTCAGAAGAAAAGTACATGTAACAAGTTTTTGTTCAATATGTTGAAATAGAACATTTCCGTATGATTGTATTACTGTTGACAATTAATGGTAACATTGCAGTTACTGAAGTTAAATGCTGGGTAACTGAAAGTGTCTTTAGATATGTTTTCAGTTTGCATGACTTGTCGTTTATTCATTAAGGGAGATAAATCTTCACAAGAATATATAAAAATTACGCGGGAAAATCTATGCCACAGGTATAGTGGCCGCGGAAATTGTTTGAAACTGGTATAGTTTCCGTCGCTAGGTATAGTCATCCGTTGTCAAGTGTACTGTTCAAAAATAGTACACACTGATTATCAAAATACAGCATTTTCGTATGTTATGTACTAAAATAATATAGACACAAATGTAACAGTATTAAACCGGTTACTTGAATCTCAATTCTCGTGATACACAGAATAACTAAGACTGAAAAACAAAAAATACGAAACTGTTGAAACAGTTCCAAAATCCAATCGAAAAATCGTACAATCGACAAATTATCAACAGAATCGCCTCAACTCTTAAAACGACCACATACCATTACATACATAGTATAAATATAGACAGTGACGAGTCAATATCGGAACCAAAGCATGCTGCCATTGTGCTAGTGAAATGGTTGATAAGCAAAAGTATGATCTGCTGGTACCAGACTATTACTCTTTGAATACACAAAAGTGTATCTTTATACGACTGAGTATAATATGTATTTTGTCATTTCTTCTTACTTATATTTACCCTCACCTTAATACCTTTGTGTTCTCTTACTATTTACACAATAAAACATCATACAATATACGTGACATCTAGAAGATAACAAGTATTTTAATCTTCACAAATCAATAAGTATAAACAGGCTATATCAATGTACTATTTACTGTCATGATTAGAGTGACATATTATTTTTATCCATCAATTCATATAAAATATTTATTGTAGTAGCTTTTAATGAGTGACAGTGTTATCTTGAGTTGTCGATGCACGGTGGTCCGATTCGATGCACAATTTTTCGACCCAATTCATCAACTGTTATTTTGAATCATCCTGTTATATGCATATCCCGCGCCACATCTTGCCTAAACTTACTCGTTATTTGTCAACTTGTCCTGGTAACTGAAATTCTTCTCAAATAACGTTAAGCAAAATCTACCAATCTGTTGTACCAAGAAAAATCAAGACATCTACATGGTGGTGTATTCACACAGTAGTTAAAGAATTGGAAGTAAAATGGTTAGTGCGATTGAATACATCCTTGATACAATATAGTAACATAACATTTCGGTTTTTATTAATTTTTTCGTGAAATCGTTATACAAGTTCTTTGTTGATAATTATTTTGGTCACCGTGTAATTAATTATCTTTCGGTATGTTTTAAGTTTATTTATTGTTGTTTAATGTCAAGTGAGCAGTTCTATTCGTGACGAGAATCAGATTCCAAACGAGTAGGAGAAAAAGGTTACACTAAGATAACATGGTCATCGGTAATTTAGATTGTCAACATGTCACATATGGATCACTCCTTACAACGTGTTAGTCAATAGCAGTTTCTGCAAGTTGTTTTAAATTACGTCCTTGTCACGTCATGCTCTCCATGCACATACTAATTTCCGTTCCATACTATCAGATGGAGTGAGTGTATATCGCTCAGATGAAGCTAGATCCAATTTCTCTACAACAGAGTTATCTTCTGTGACTGTATGATTATTTCTTCATCATCTTATACAATATATTAAAATTGCTGAGTTAGATTGTTGTCCAATTAAATTATATAATATATGTACCATTTACACACGCTTACGTGTCTTATGTCTATCCTTAGATTCGCCTGATGAGACAAAGCCACACTTCGACTATTCAAGCTTTATTTTATAACGGGTGTGTCCGAGAGGTCGATGGTGCAGGATATATGGCTAAGTGATTGGGGCTGCATTTTATGAATGATGTGCGTTCAAATCCCGTAGAGAGAGAAGAAAAAATTGCCACCTCGAAAAACTCATTCTAACACTAAATTTTCAGATGTATATAAATATTAAGTATTAACCAGGGCCCGGGTGGCTCAATGAGTTAGGTATTTGGATTACCTTACAACTCATACAAGCCTATCACCAATACGGCGTGTATTCACGCCCGGCTGTGTAAATTACAAAAAGGGTGCACTTGACTCGCAGCCGAGAGTGATAAGGCTTACCAGTTGCTTGTCCATGGTCGGTGGTTCTCTCCGGATACTCCGACTTCTTCCACCACTAAACCTGGTCACCATGATATAGCTGAAATATTGCTAAAAGTGGCGTTAAACACCACAAATCAAAATCAAATCAAATCATTTAGTATTAACTTAATATTTCAAGTAACTTTGAAATCCAGCGGGAGGATTTATTTGTTTGTTTGTGTGATGGTGTTAAACGCTACTTTCAACAATATTTAAGTTATATCGTTGTGGTCAGTTTTATTGGTGGAAATAAACCTGAGCACCCGGAGAAAACTACGAGATATATTGTATGGTTGTCACTTGCTTAGACGTTTGTATAATATACAATTGATGACTTTCGATGAGGTGAATACAAGGATTGATCAACCCATGGAACATGATATTCACAGATTGATTAACCCATGGAACATGATATTCACCGAGGTGAATATCATGTTCCATGGGTTGATCAATCCTTGTATTCACCGAAATTAAAAGTTATTAACTGTTTTATTAGATGACATTAAATCAAATTTGAATTAACACCAAACAGCGCCGACTTTGTTCCCAGTCACCCCTATCTGGCCTACATCTGTCATTATTAAATTAATTGTGTACCGAAGGTAATTAGTAAGAACGCATCTGATTAGTCGATGACAAAACTTAACCCGATGATGATTGGCTACTACTTTTAAGATAATTGGGAAACACCATTTCTATTTTAAGGTGTCTGGAGGAGCGTTATAATGTTATGTTCAACTCTCTTGACTTTTTGCGCGTTGAATATAACGTTTTATAAAAGACCGTTACTAGGGACGTCAGCCAATTAGAAAAGACATTATCTGAAGTCATAAAAAAATATACTCTTATTTCCTGTGACTGTATGACGAATTGTCGTCATCTTATACAATATATTAAAATTGCTGAGTTAGATTGCTGTCCAATTAAAATAATATATAATTTATGTACCATTTACACACACTAAAAGACATGTCTTATCTCTATCCATAGATTCGCCTTTCGAGACAAGGCAATCCTTCGACTATTAAAGCTATTAAAGCTATATTTTATAGAAAATGTGGTCTAGGGTGCTAGACATTGGACTAAGCGAGTGGTTCTGCAGTGCATCAATGGTGTGAGTTCAAATCCCGTCGAGGGAGGACATTTAGAAGTCGAAGCGTGTCCAATTTTTGTTTTTAAAATACCGGGAATTCTCATGATTTGGGTGTGATGGATGCCAATATCATGATTATTCGGTTTGCGCTTCGAGGTCGAATAAAAACATTTGCTATGAATAGAATAAATAACATCTATAAATAATCATCTTTCGATTGGCTATTTTCTTTTGAAAATCAGACTGTCGGAAATGGCCGGAAGATGAAGATATATAGGGTCTAACACTGGGAGAGGTGCAAGATAGTAAAATCTGTGACACCCGAGGGTAAGATTTAAATCGTATCGGACGAGGCTTGTCCGAGTCCAATGCGATTTAAATCTTACCCAAGGGTGTCACAGATTTTACTATCTTGCACCTTTTACGGTGTTTGACTCTTTTTCTCACCCCTTTCTACCGTGTCAATGTTCGTTTACTTGTTGTTTAGTTTTGTGCATTAATTTGCGAACCGTATCACAGCCACAGAACCAAAATGTCACGTAATAAAATAAAACAAGATGCTCATTTTACAACTTTAAAGATGTTCAAAAGAATAAAGTTAACAAACTTGTGATAGATTCTACAATAACAAAATCTTGCACCTTTTACGATGTTTGCCTCTTTTTCTCTTCTCTTTCAATATTTGTTTACGTTGAGAAAATATAGAGTACTCTCCCTTGTTAGGTAACTAACGTAAATACAAACAATTATCTCCCTTTGATCAACGTTAAATAAAAAAAATTACAGGCATTTATCGCTGTTGTAGTAGCATTTATAATATATTTATAAATAAAATACATTGTATTTTATGTATTTTATTGTATTTTATTGTGAAATACATTTAAAATACTGTCAAGACACTATAAATCGACAATTTAATTCAACAATGGAAAACAATTTTGCGGGAAAAACGGCGTGTAGCTTGTCTTACCCTGGAGCCGGGGTAAGATAGAAAAATATTTTTCACCTAAACTAACGGACTACTTTATCCAAGGGGTGAGAAAAGCATATCCTATATTTGCTAAGATCTATCAAAAAGAGTTTCATAGTGGAGAAGATTGTCATCAATTCCAACAAATTCAATTATAGATATATTATTATAATACTTATGGCAATCAAAATCTCAGCTCCTATGTCAATCCACGGGGCTTTGTTGATTATGCATGTGTTACTATCTATGAATAAACACAAACAAGGTTGTTGTGTCGTTAAATCCATACAATATGCCCCTGTTAGTATACCTCCCACTTCAATACCTTTATTTATTATGCAGATATCGCCTATTTCAAACATACGTCTAACGGCTATGTCCTTTGTTTCTAAACATTTCATTAAATGTTCAAAATGAATAGATTTTAAGTTTGAATTGTAATTACCTGATTACGACTTCTTTATGATTGTGATTCCTTATTAAAAACATAGATATCTGATGTAGTGCACACAACGCATTTCTGGATTAACCTTTAATAAATGTTTTTCTGTTAAATATTGCGTCTATATTTGATGATCATACAACTTATTTCTCTATGGATCTATAAGTTGAGGAAATTAATATATAAAATTTGTTCACGCCACGATATTGCTGAAATCTTGCTGAAGTTGGAGTTAAAAAACACCAATCAATAAAAAATAGTTTTCTTGCACAGACTTTGTCAATAATACCTTCCTCATTAATAATATGAAAAAAATAATCTCCGTACATATCAACTGGCACTAGTGGATATCATTGTCCATTATATAAAAGGCAATATTTTTTTTTATCAAATGGGGTGATCCACTGTCACTGTTACCTGGTAGTTGAATTAATTATAACAAAAGTAGCTATGTATTTTAGAATATTTTTCCCACACATATTTTAATCCTTATTGAAGTCTTTGAAATTGATGATCTTTCTAGTTTCATCATGTTCATGGTGTTTACAGTTTATTCCTTAAACTCCAATGCATTTTAGCAATTTTCTCTTTAAAAATATTAATATGCATCGAATTCCCGTTTTCAACGGTCATAGTTAGATTTGAAACAACCATCATCATTGTTGCATTATAGCGCCCAAAACAGAATTTGTGAGGTTTGTAGTGAATTTTGGAATCCAGAGATACCGTTTGATGATAATATGAACAAGTATCACATGGTAACGTGAGTACATTCAGCTCATTGACATTGAGGTAAAAAAGAAAAAATATATCCCATTTAAGATCTACATATTCATAAAATGTTTGCTTTGTAACAATAACTAACGAAGTTTCTAAACAGAATCCTACATTTGCACCATCACTTGTCAAACATGTTTTGCATTTAGTCTCTATTAAAGATTTGAACCGTTTATTTTGAGCGATTCCAAAACCAAACTCAAATAATGTGTGTCCCACTGTCACAGCTTGATTTCTGTTAAATATAATTCTGAAACGTGTATATAGATTCTTAGCGCTCGGCTGGAAAGTTTCTGGCATAGTATACACATAACGGGTTTTGTTATTGACATATTTAGTTTTCGTTGATTCTATGTTTGATATCGTGTTGTTGTCCTCGGGGAGAAAATAATTTGGAGGTAAAAAAGTTCGGTCATATGAAAATCGGCTATTTTCGCCGATCTTTGCAGATAGTGGAAGAACTCCATTATTTTCGTGTATCACGAAAACTGGCCAGACATTACCATTCAGTTGTTAGCGACATTGTAGAAACTACCTTGTGGTCGAGCGAACTGCATGCGAAGTGACCAGGCTTTGATGTATCAAACTGGTAATTAAACAAAGATTAGACAAACTAAGATCGCAACTTGTGTTGACTTTTGTATCTTCAAATTTACAACAGGGATGAGTGAAAGTTGTGATTGCCACAAGGAAACCTGGATATGGATACTGCCGAAAATTTTGGCTTTGCTACGGGTAGCCAACAATGACAGGGATACACATTATATAGCTTCTAAGATTAGGATATGTTCATAGCAATTATGGAAATTGGTATCCTCTTTGAAAGTACGCCATTCAGCAATTTAACTGTTTGAATTAATTGGGTTTCATTTAGTATTATAAATTATTAAAATATCTTTTAAAACAATGAATTGCAGAATTACAAAAAGCACTACAAAGATACATTATTTCATTATTTGTTAGATTAACAATATAATAATAACATTTTCCCCGCATTTGCTTTATAGCAAAAAGAACAAGCTCGAGAACATAAGTGTTTTAAAACAATATATTGTAGAATTATAAAAAGCACCATCAAGGCACACAGGGTTTGTAACTACATTAAAACGACGGGTGCCACTAGTGGAGTAGGAACTGCCGACCCATCCGAAGCACATGAGTTCACCCACGGTTTTTAGTGGGGTTCGTGATACTCGATCTTTAGTTTTATATGTATGCTTTGTAGATCGTTTTTTGTCCTTCTGTACTTTTTCTTTTGGCCAGTGTGTTGTCTGTTCTTCTGCGATATACGGATTCTGACTACCCCTTTAGTATATTCAAATTCTTCTTTCATAATTATAAATTGGCTAAAGTAAAATAATCTTTCGAGAAATTACATTTTCATACTCATTTTGCAAATGCTGTTTGTTTGCTCAACGATAGAATAATATGGAAACATTTTACCCGTATTTTGTTTATAACACACAAAACAAGCACAGGAACAGAAGATACTTGACTCGACAAAGTAATGGACAGAACAAATAGATGAAACAAATGTTTTGTACGTAAATTGACGATTACATGTACATTTTGCGAAATTTATTTTTAACCATACAGACAAATAACCAGAATTGTAATTAAATTACTGACATTTGCCAATTGATGGCAGCTTGGTTTTAATAACATTTACATGCAAAGTGCTAACAAAAATCGCACAATAAATCAATAACCAGCGTGTGCCATTCTAACTAGCTGGACAGCCACAATGCTTCCACTGGGTACACCATGCGGTGGTCATTTTATGCATACTTACGTCACGTACACGTTTTAGATCATGGTCATTTTATCGATATCGTAAGCGCTTCGGCGATCTAGAGTACTGTTCCCCCGGTCCATCAGTAAAAACTGCATTCTCAATCCAAAGTTGTCATTCCTGCTACGCTAGACTCTATCTCTGTCAGCGTTCATTTTACAAGATTCTTGTAAAAGTTAGAAACAGTAAAAAAAATTACTTAAGATTAAATATCAATAAAGATGAAAATAAATCACTTATTTCAAATCAATTATCTCTAAAAAGTACATTGTTTTACTGTTTCCAAATTTTGCAAAAATCTTGTAAAATGGGCGTTGACAGAAATAGAGTCTAGCGTAGAAGGAACGACAACTCTGGATAGCGAATGTAAAAACTGATGGCAGGTGAAATAGAGAAAAAAGCGAATTTAGGATTTATTAGTTAAAATATTACACTAGATTTTCTATTGAAAAAATATACTGAAGTATAATAATATGAGATAAAGTTTGTCAGTGATTTGCAGCAGATCGGTGGTATTATCCGGGTTTCCTTCATAAATAAAACTGACCTCCACGATATTACTAAAATATTGTTAAAAGTGGCGGTAAATATCACACACCCCTCCACCACATCCCCCACCCCCACTTGGAAATGAATTTATGTGCGGTTTGTGTAATGAATTTGTAGAGTTTTTGCAATTGTATTATATACAATGGATGTAAACCGGTTTTGTTGGTCAGTTCTTAAGAACATTCTGCACGAGATTTAAGGTATCACCAGTCCACACACAAAAACACGCTTCACTCAGAAATTTAATTTAAAAATTAGTATTGTTGGGGAGAAGGAGGGTGTGTTCCCAATATTTACAATAATCTTATTGTATGTATGCTTGTAGATATTTGGTGCAGTCTTCGGTGAACCAGTATAAAAGCAAATGGACTTTTAAGTATGATAAATTTTGTTTTAGGAGGAACATATTATGATTGATGGTAGTGATGGACTTGTAATTAGAAGTAATTGTAAAATTATGTAATAGATAAAGATGGCCACTGTGTCTTTCAGTACGTATTACACTTTTTTTAATCAAAATGAACCACAAACAAGGGAAAAGTATATAAGTATGTGTGCTCAGTTATGTGTACTGTACAAAGAACAAAACAGTTTAGCACACGAATGATTTATGTTCATTTGTTTGTTTGATGGTGTTTAACGCCACTTTAAACAATATTTTAGCTATATCGTGGCGGTCAATTTTATAGGCGGAGGAAACCGGAGTACCAGGAGAAAACCACGACCTGTCGTAAGTCACTGACAAACTTTATCACCTAATGTTGTACACCTCGCCCAGACCGAGATTCGAACTCACAACATCCGAGCATCAGTGGTGATAGGCACTGATTACATAGGTAGTTGTAAATCCAACTACCATACGATCACCGCCACGACGTCCCTATATGTTCGTTTGAATAATGAGAATTTAGAACATAATGAACACTCGTTTTCCTCAACGTATGATCATACTAATAATTTCATATTGAACATTTCCAAATTATTCAAAGATTAGCATATAAATTGAAAACCACATAACTTGGATTACATGAACAATTCCATTTCGCACATGTTTTTTTTATATACACTCACCTTATCATTATGTTGCCTTGTGTTGTTGCTACACTAGTATGCGTAATACATAAATTAGTGTGTAGTTTACAACCAAAACACGATATTTAAATCTATTCATCTAAGGGCAGAAATTAATGAACCCATTCATTAGGGTATAGATATACACGTAACCAGGTACAAAATAGAGTATTTATTTACACTTTCCATCAGTATATTACGTTGTCGTGTTGTAAATCGAAATTGTCATCATATTTCAGGTAATTTTTAAAAGACATGTGATGTTTTCGCGTGGATTTACAGAAGGAAATTAGTTAGGGTTAGGGTTATGATGTTTAACGCCTTTTTCAACAATATTTCAGTTATATGGTAGTGGTCAGTTTTATTGGTGGAGGAAACCGGAGTACCTGGAGAAAACCATCGACCTGTCACAAGTCACTGACAACCATTATCACACAATGTTGTATTGAGTACACCTCGCAGTTTTCTGGTTGTTGACTGATTTTGTCTGTTTATATAATTATGAGTTTTGACTTTCCCTTTGTAAGATTGTTCGGAGTTCGGTAATTTTGTTATTACCCTTATGAGAGAAAATTCGAACTCAGAACTACAGCGGTGATAGGCACTGATTGCAGAGGTAGTTGTAAATCCAACTACCATACGAGCATGACCACGACGGCTCAGAAAATTAGTAGATAGCTTGATTAATGTGTACATTCGTTTAATGTAGGCGTGTACTGAAGAAGGTTTCCATTGTTCAAAATCAAAAGGCTGTTTTTGGAATATGACAACAGACACGTTATAGCTCTTATCACGTTAATGATTGGCTTTTTGTTTTTTTCTTAGTGTTTAGCGCCACTTTCACGAATATTTCAGTTATATCGTGGCGGTCAGTTTTATTGGTGGAGGAAACCAGAGTACCCGGAGAAAACCCCCGCCCTGCCGCAAGTCAATGACAAACATAATGTTGTACACCTCGCCCTGATCGGAATTCGAACTCACAACATCAGTGGTGATAGGCACCGATTGCATAGGTAATTGTAAATCCTTGCATAGGTAGTTGTAAATCCAACTACCCTACGATTACGGCTACGACGCCCACCTCTCCAACTTCAATGCTACGAGGGGGCTAAAAAGGATCAATACTCAAACTTTTGAATTTTTATTTTAAGTCTGATGTTGATAGAGTTTTCTTCCCTAAGATTTCAAGGGAGCCAAAAGGAACCAAAACCCAAATTCAGTGCAATATTCCCATTAAATGTCATTGTCATTATCTTTTCTGGCATATGACAAGGGGTCAAAATAAGCCAAATACCCAAGTCCAATCTGTTGATTGAAGATTACCATACAAAAAAGACAAACAATGGCCGACATAAAATTACATGAGTGAGTGAGGGAGGGAGGGAGGGAGGGAGGGAGCTTTAGCAATTTTTCAGCTATTTCATATCGAGGACAATTTAATTTTCAATGAGATAATGATGATTAGATCCGCTTTGTTCTAGACCAACACGCTGAGCTGGATTTTCATAGTGCTAGCTCACTGAAGCAACAGTCCGTGGATAGACATGTCGCTCCACTCGAACATATTATTCTGATTCCGAGCCAACCAGTCTTTGCTCCTTCTCCGTCATGCTGTGTGTTTAGCGGAGAAGCAACATAGATCAATTTTATAGTCTTTGGTTTGACCCGACCGGGGCTCGAACCCACGATCTACCGCACTCGAGGCGAGCAGGCTAACCACTGCGCCACCGATACGGTTTTCTAACTAGAAGTAAAATCTAGTTCCCTAACAGCCGTGATACAATTTACAATTCATAGTCAAAACTTATGATGGTGGGGGTAGTGGCTTATAATTAATTGATTGCATATGTTTCTGTGAAGATTGGTGTTTATGTGTTGACATTGAGTATTATTGCATATACAGTGATACGTTGATGGCCTATATTACCAAAAAATTTGCCGTTGTGGTGCTTAGATAACCTTGTTCAGTTTAGCTATTTATATCTTTCAAAGTCATGATTTATATGGCATATGCTATCTTGAAACGCCAAAAGTTATCGATGTAGACTATGAATGCAGACAAACAATGTGCTTGTATCTCACGGTGGAAGACATGTTTAACTTTTTAAAAGTTTACAAATAATAATAATAATAATAACAATGAGCAATTATGCTAGTTCTCTATTATTAAGCAGGTCAATATACCTAATACAGACAGTTCACAATTTCTTTGAATCAAGACATTATCCTGCTTGCAATGTTTAAAAGAGTGTCTCTATTTTTACTCAAATGGAATCTAAAAGCAAAACAACTAAACACTCGATAGAAGGTATAGGTGTCAAACCAGTAATTCAACCAATCAGAGCTAAGAACATATACAAAAGTAGTCCCTTTTAAAGAAAAAAGGTCCTTTCACTTTGTTGTATTGTGACAAATATTGAATGGAATGGAATTATTAAATTGATAATTGAAGTTAAATGTATAAGGAATATTTTGAGCCCAAATTTGATTGATTTAGTTGTATTTTAATATGGATATGGGGGATTTGATGCATGACCTATAAATATGGAATTTCTGGGGGATGACAGAGCTATTTTTAGAGTAGGTATTTTCCATAGCCTGGCATTGCACTGCAAGACTTTAAACATGGCCTGATATTTTGACAGAACGTAGAGGAATCATGGACGTTTCAGAAAATGTGTGGTCTTCGAAAGGTTAAACTTAAGATAAAATGGCCAGGTAGGCTAAAAAAAACACAAATTTAGTAGAAAACCTTAAAGAAATTAATTATAGGTTTCACATCTTAAGTCAAAAAACATCAAATTGAACTTTTGTTGCTATCATGTTCAAATTAGCCTAATAATGTCACAACAGACACAGAGTGACATTTTTCATACAAAAATGTTACAAAATGCATTGTGGTGTCAGATTACATGGTCGAAATGCATGTCATGTAATATTTTGGAATATTGCTCCCAAACACTGGATATACATGGACAGAGGGTATTTCAACTCATTTTATTTTTATTTATGACTTTATGATTATTGGGAATATGTTATTGAATGTGTTTTTGCAGTAGAAGGGCACATAATATTGAAAATATGGTTGATATTAAGAATTTAAAAAATGTCATCATGCAGCAGTTTGTTGACTTTAAATATAGAATATGGTGATATCATGATTGGATTTTTTTCAATCCTACAAATTTTTCCTGGTAAATTTTGATAGTTTCAGTTAGAATACATGTACAATGTACTCATGAAATAATATAAGCAGTTTTAATAGAAAATTATGTAGTTAATATCTGGTAATTTAAGTGATCCCAGAAAAATTATTTTGACTGCTTAGCATTTTCTGTAAATTTTTCAAATTGTCAATTTGGATTTCATGTTTTAGAGTATTATTTGGCTGTAACAGTACATTTGAACATCCAGCTTACTTAAACAGTAGGAAAAAATGATGTGGAAACATATATTTATTGAGTTTTGGGGGAAATTATAGTTTTGTACCATAAGAAATTCCAAAACTTGAATATCAATAAATCATATTTTTGCATATTTGATGGAATTAGAAGGAATTTCAACTGTAGATCTATATACAAAAACTTATTTTATGCCTTAAACTACATAATTTATGGGATTAAAGCATGAATTAACAAAATTAAGAATGATGTGAACTCATTTTTTGGGACGAAAAAAGGGAGGGGGGGGGGCTAAATGCAAACATTTCATAGTATTTAGCTATTAAATATACAACTGAGGCATATATATGTGTAAAAATTGCTTATTATGTTAGAAATTAGTTTAATAACTGTAATATATAAGAGAATAGGTAAGTTTTGGTATATTACACAATCTGAACTCTGTAAATCGATATGTTTTCATTAAAAATCTTCAAGGGGGTACCTTTGCATTTGAACACTTATACTTGCAAATATTAGACAGCCACATACCTTATGAGGTTTGTTGTGGTTGATATTGCCTAAGGAACAGAAAGAAGGTCAATAAAGAGTTAGAGAAGCAAGTTTTGGCGCTCTTTAGGTGTCAAAAAAACACAAATTTAGTAGAAAACCTTAAAGAAATTAATTATAGGTTTCACACCTATAAAGTAGCCTTATCTGTTGATACTTTTCCTGTTATCGTGCACCAAGAAATAACAGTGCTAATTTCAGTTGACGATTTACCGTTATTATTTTGTTTATTTACATATTTATTACTTCTTGTCTCCCACGTATAACAACACCCACCAATATATTACAACATCAGGTTGGTCAAGAGAAAGGTTGATGAAAATAATATAGGCTGTAATAATAGACACAAAAATGTGACGGTATTAAACCGGTTACTTGGATCTCAGTTCTCGTGATACACAGAATAACTAAGAATGAAAAACAATACATCCAATAGAAACATCGAACAATGCACAAAATATCAACAGAACACGCTCACATATTATTACATACATAATATAAACACAGTCATGGTCAAGCCAATATTCAAACCAAAGCATGCCGTCAGCGCGCTTGTAAAATGGTTGATGAGCAAAAGCAAATCAACTGATTCCTTATTAATACGTATACTCTTTGAATGCACAAAAGTGTATCTTTATACGATTGAGTATAATATGTATTTTGTCATGTATTCTTACTTGTATTTACTCTTAACTTAATTAAGCTGCCACGATATAAGTGAAATATTGTTGAAAGTGGCGTTAAACATCATAACCCCTAACCCTTACCTTAATATATTGGTGTTCTCTTACTATTTACAGAATAAAACATTATACATACGTGCCATTTAGAAGGTAACAAGAATTCTAATCTTCACAAATCAATAAGTATAAATGAGTACTATTTACTGTCTGATTAGACACAATATTTCTCGTTCGTAAATGTAGTTGAGCTTTTAATGTGCAACAGTGTTATTTTGGAGTGGTCGATTCAAGTTGGTCCGTTTCAATGCACAATATTTCGACCTTATTTATCAACTGTTGTTTTAAACCATCCTGTTATAGGCACATTCCGCGCCACATCTTGCCTAAGCTTACTTGTTATTTGTAAACTTGTTCTGGTAACTGAGATTCTGCTCACATAACCTTCAACAAAATCTACCCATCTGTTATCCCAAGACAAATCAAGACATCTACATGGTGACGTATTAACACAGTAGTTAAAGAATTGGAAGTAAAATGATTAGTGCGATTGAATACATCCTTGATACGATATAGTAACATAACATTTCGGTTTTTATTAATTTTTTCGTGAAATCGTTATACAAGTTCTTTGTTGATAATTATTTCGGTCACCGTGTAATTAATTATCTTTCGGTATGTTCTAAGTTTATTTATTGTTGTTTAATGTCACGTGAGCAAATCTAGTAGGAGAAAAAGGTTGCACTAGGATAACACGGTCATCGGTAATTTAGATTGACAACAGGTCACATATAGATCACCTCTTAAAACATGTTAGTCAATAGCCGTTTCTGCAAGTTGTTTTAAATTACGTACTGGTCACGTCATGCTCCCCATGCACATACTAATTTCCGTTCCATACTATCGGATGGGGTGAGAGTATATCGCTCAGATGACGCTAGATCCAATTTCTCTACAACAGAGTTCCCTCTGGTATTTATCTTCTGTGACTATGATTATTTCTTCATCATCTTATACAATATATTAAAATTGCTGAGTTAGATTGCTGTCCAATTAAATTATATAATATATGTACCATCTACACACGGTTACATATGAGTTTTGACTTTCCCTTTGTAAGATTGTTCGGAGTTCGGTAATTTTGTTATTACCTTTATTTACATGTCTTATGTCTATCATTAGATTCGCCTGATGAGACAATGCCACACTTAGACTTTATTTTATAGCGGGTGTGGCCTGAGAACCCGGAGAAAACCACGGGATATATTGTATGGTTGTCACTTGCTTAGACGTTTGTATAATGTACTTTATTTCCTTTTACTGTATGGTGAATTCTTCGTCATTTTATACAATATATTGCTGAGTTAGATTACTGTCCAATTAAAATAATATATAATTCATGTACCATTTACACACACTAAAACATATGTATTATTTCTATCCATAGATTCGCCTTTCGAGACAAGGCAATCCTTCGACTATTAAAGCTATATTTTATAGAAGATGTGGCCGAGTGGTCTAGGGACCTAGACATAGGGTTAAGCGATTGGTTCTGCAGTGCATCAATGGTGTGAGTTCAAATCCCGTCGAGGGAGGACATTTAGAGGTTGAAGCGTGTCCAAATTTTGTTTTCAGAATACCGGGAATACTCATGATTTGTGTGTGATGGATTCCGATATCATGATTATTCGGTTTGCGCTTCGAGGTCGAATTAAAACATTTACTATGAATAGAATAAATAACATCTATAAATAATCATCTTTCGATTGGCTATTTTCTTTTGAAAATCAGACTGTCGGAAATGGCCGGAAGATGAAGATAAGCATATCCTATATTTGCTAAGACGTATCAAAAAAAGCTTCATAGCGAAGAAGATTGTCATCAATTCCAACAAATTCAATTATAGCTATATTATTATATGATATGTATGGCAATCAAAATCTCAGATCTTATGGCAATCCACGGGACCTTGTTGATTATACTTGTGTGCTACTATCCATGGATAAACACAAACAAGGTTGTTGTGTCGTTAAGTCCATGTATTATGTCGAAAAACCTATATGTCCCTGTTAGTATACATCCCGCTTCAATGGCTTTTATTTATAATGAAAATATCGTCTATTATTTTAAAGTTTGTCACTGACTTGCAACTGGTCGGTGGTTTTCTCTGGGTACTCCAGTTTCCTCCACCAATAAAACTGACTACCACAATATAGCTGAAATATTGCTGAAAGTAAGTGGCGTTAAATACCATAAACCTAACCGTAACTCTGTAGACTTCTCTTTTAAATATAAAAATGATAAGTAATCAAAAATGGCCAAAGAATATAAAATGAAGTACCTTTTTTCTCAAGCTATCAAATCATTGCCAAGATCCGATGTAAATTGCCAATGATTTAATGGAAAAAGAATCAGTTTTTTTATTAACTCATTTACCGGATTTATTTCAAGTAATGTATCGCTCAAAGAAAGTGACAAAGTTTGCATGTCTCTCACTCGTTTCTGTTTTGTCGCAATTGCACTTCGATTGAAGGTCAGTCCTGCAATACCTACTAACAACCACTACTTCGTATTTTTTAGTTGTAAAATATTCTATCATTCTAGCAGTCTATTGTTTGGTAGTTATCTGCCACACATTCGGGATGCTGTAAGACGGCTGTGACAAATATGCTTTCCAATGGAAGCTGCTAAATGTAACTGGCATCTAGGCATGTATTTGTCAGTTTCCAAAAACTTACCTTCATGTAATAGCGTACAGTACAGCTCCTATTAATTACAATTGTGCCAAAATGGGTTGTAATTTTCTATTTGCTTAGAGTGATTTTGCTGCAAGTTGGACATTCTGTACTCAGTTTAGCTTATATCATAAAGGATTTCGTAGCATTACTTGTTGTTTGTGTAACCCTATTATTAACAGTGGTGTATGTAAACATATGACTCCACAACTTTGCAAAGTAATTCAACAATATTTCAAATATTATTCATATCAGAATTTAAATCAAAGTTTGTTAGCCAGTCCACCTGTAGCGCTATAGTACACAAAAATATATATAATAATTAACTCAAAAAATTATACCATGAGTCACTACATGGGGGAACAGTTTGTGACAAAATCTGACTCTCAATCAAATAATAGAGTCATCTGTCCTTTCAGAGATCTCAATATAACCAGAAAATGTGTGAAAAATAAACTATCATTTTAGTCTACATTGAATAATACAGAAATACCAATGATCAATACAACACGACACAGGCTGAGTTCTGCACTTAATTAACTATTTTATGAATTTCGAACCAGTTGAAGTTAGAGTCCTTTCTCTCCCTTCGAGATAAGTTTAAGAATAACAAAAAAAATAGCAACATTTTAGAATGTCCAGTCCTTTCTGGACTTGAGTCTCACTCAATTGTTCAACTCAAATTGAGTTCCAATCCTTATGGAATCTCGCCCTACAGATTTAAATGAGCTTTAAAAAACTACCACTCGAAGGAATCCTTTTCCCGTGCAAGGTAATTTACATTCAAGTCCTTCTGGAAAGTTTTCCTTATATGTCAAAGAACCTATCTAGATCCTATTTAATTTAACGAAGTTATAAGACAACTGAAGCTTTTTGCCAGCAAATCATTTCTTAAAATGTAATTAACCAAATTCTCCATAAATAAGCTTTAACAAAATATACAGCTTCTGCAAATTTAGAATAAAATTTAAGAGACCAGCTCGAGTCTGCTAAAACAAAAATTTACTTCAGAATGTTTAGTCTTTAGCCATTTTTGTCACAATTATTCCTTCTCAAAAATAATTCCAATAAAAATAATTTGGAAGAATTGCCAAAGATACGCCAAAAATTTACCTAAAAATTAACACTGAACTGCACTGTTCGAAAGATGAAGCAGAACTCCTTTTTTTGTTGGATTGACGTCACTTGTTGGAAATACTTGTTGAATTACTTTGCAACAAATAAAGCTGTTAACTGTTATACATCTTAATCCTTGACAAGAAATTATAGAGTTATTCCCCTTACACTGTAAACTGCTCAGTGACAAGATTGGTATATTTAGCTTTACATAACCCTGTGGAATAAGAAAAGTATCTGCATCCTCAAAACACAATCTCCAGTGGGAAGAGTGATATAAGTAAAAAAATAAAATTAAGTCAGTTATTTCCCTTGCCCCATAACAATTGTTCGCTACAAATTTGGCATCCTCGGCGGGATTCATTTCTTGTAAGTGGGTCCAGTGATACGAATTTAAACAAATTGTATAATGGGAAAAAGGAAAAACCAAACTGACACTGAGACAATGACTGAAATAGAGATAGAATATTCAGATCATAGAAGTGTGCGGCTGCGAGGCAAACAGCAGAATAGACCTGTAGCTAAAAGTACAGAAAATTCAAACCAAAAATATAAATCAAAGGGAACCCAAGGGTCTCAGGGGAATAATGTAGATGTATCAATTCAAGATGCATTGAAAGATGCCTTTCAAGCCATGACATCAGAAATTGTATCCGTCATTCAGGCGACAATGTCCCGAGAAACTATCCTGGAACAAAATGTTAAAGGGTCAAATTCAGACAGCTTAAAAATAAGTAATTGTAGACCCAAAAATAAAAGCAATCTGAGAAAGGTTAGAACTAAAAAATACATTCATGAAACTGAGTCAAGTGATTCTGACAGTGACCTAGATGATGCAAGCAGTGATAATACCGATCAAATTACCAAATCAAGGTCAAGGTCACGCACTGGTCCAAGTGCAAAACTCCCAGCCTATACAGGCAAGAAGAAATGGGAAGTGTGGTGCAATAGGTTTGAGACTGTAGCCAAACTTAATAACTGGGATAAGAAAGAGAAGCTAAATGACCTTTTACCCAGGTTACAAGGGGAAGCTAAGGTGACATTTTACTGCAGATACTGGGGCTACCCGTACAGTGGTGTCGACCAGGGTGTTTCATAAAATTCCAACAGCCAGGAGACCAAAACTGGAGGCGTCCAGGAGTTTGGCAAGTGTTGACGGCAAACCCCTTAAAGAAAAGGGAAAGGCCACTTTTAATATAGAGATTGGGGATTTAAAACTTCAAAGGGCGTTGGTTGTAGCAGAAATGGAGGATGACATTTTACTAGGGTTAGATATCTTAATGAAAGGCGAAAAGGGGCCTGCTGATATTACATTGTCAGAAGGAGTTGTGTTGTTAAATGGATTCATTATCCCAGTTGTACAAATAGGACACTCAGATTCAGTCAGAAAGGTTGTGTCTGCAGTAAATGTAATAATACCTCCAAAAAGTGAAATTATAGTTGATGTTTTGGTTGAAAGGATTGACAAGGACTATTTTTCCGACTCCCAAGAATTTTTAATAGAGCCCAATCAGAAATTTATAGGGAAATATCCAGTACTGATGGCTAATTGCCTTTTAGATATAAAATCTGATGTCACAAGTAAGGTTAGAATATTGAACCCTTTTGATAAGGAAGTACATCTGATACAAGATACTGTAGTGGGGGCTGCGGAAAAGGTGGAATCTCCACAAATCACATTGTGTCCATTTGAGAACGAGAAACTTGAAAAACTTGACAGCGCTCAAAAAAATATTTTTTTGCTGGTATAAAAACAGCGACAGGGTCTTCAGACGTTGGAAGTATAAGAACTCTTATTATGTCGAACTCAGTGGAGTGCCAAAAATATAATGTCCCTCCACATTTGGAAAATTTATTCTCAGAGGCAACTAGAGAACGTCCCAACTATGAAAAGGAAGCCATTGCAAAATTATTATGTAAATATTCTAATGCTTTTTCAACAAATGAGTATGACCTAGGCTTGACACACTTAGCGGAGCACTCTATTGATACCGGAGATACAAAACCTGTAAGAATTCCCGCAAGAAAAGTACCTTTGGCATTTGCTAATGAGGAAAAGAAAGTCATTGACCAAATGCATAAGCAAGGGATCATTCAAAAGTCAAATTTCACCTTGGTCCAGTCCCTTACTATTGATCTTCAAGAAAATGGAAAGATAAGACCCTGTGTAGACTATAGAGCTTTGAATTCAAAGACACTCAAAGATGCATACCCTATAAAATCAGTACAAGAAAATATAGATGCGATGGCAGGGGCAGCTTTATTTTCCACCTTTGATTTGACCAGCGGGTACCATCAGATTCCCGTAAGCCCTTTGGATATTCCTAAAACTATCTTTTCTACAAAATATGGTCTTTACGAATTTCGTACAATGCCATTTGGGGTCTGTAACGGTGCAGCCACATGCCAAATATTAATGGAGCTGGTGATCCAGGGGTTACAATGGCAGATTTTCCTTATATACTTAGATGATGTTATTGTATACTGTAAGAACTTTGAAGAACATGTACAGAGACTAGATTTGGTCTTAGAGAGAATAGTTTAAGCTGGTTTAAAACTCAAGCCCGAAAAGTGTGAAATGCTCAGATCTAAAATCGTTTTTCTGGGACATGTAGTTTCAGAAAAGGGAATAGAACCAAATCCAGACAATGTAGCAAACATGTTGAGTTTGTCTCCACCAAAAACTGTTAAGGAAGTTCGGCAAATAGTTGGTATGGGAAGTTACTATAGAAGGTTCATCCAAAATTATAGTTCGGTTGTTAGACCGCTTATAGAGCTGACAAAGAAAAATAAGTCTTTTGATTGGACACCTGAATGCCAAACTGCTTTTAACACTCTTATGAGTGCTTTCACTAGTACAGGAATAATGGGTTTTCCAAGGGACAAGGGTGAGCTTTATTTAGATACAGATGCCAGTGACTATCAAATTGGAGCAGTATTGAGTCAAATGCAAGATGGGCAGCTTAAAGTTATTTCTTATGAAAGTATGCTTTTAAATAAAGCTGAGAAACATTATTGTGTCACTGATAAGGAATTATTAGCAGTGAGATACTTCATAGAGTATTACAGACAATACCTGTTAGGTCGAAAATTCAGTGTCAGAACAGATCACCAAGCTTTGATATGGTTATTTAGTATGAAAGAGCCTGAAGGCAGAGTAGCCAGATGGCTTGAGATTTTGTCACCCTTTGATTTTTATGTTGAGTATCAGCCTGGCCCAAAGCATTCAAATGCCGACTGCATGTCGAGATGCAACAATCCTAGAGATTGTAAATGTAATGAAACAGACAATGTTGAATATTTAAGATGTGATCCATGTAAGAAGTGTCAAAAGAGGGCCATAGACATGGAAAGTTCTTTGAAAAGAATGTCAAGTTACTTGTCGAAAGAAAATCCCCAAGAATTGTCCCAAAACCATATATGTTCAGTATAAACCAGAGCAAAAGTGACCCAGGAACCTCATGGACATTCTGGGAAGGGGGTACTCCCAAGTTCAATTGAACAAGATGCAAGTTGAAGACCCCTATATAGGGCCAATATTGGAATGGAAAGAAATGGGTCACAAAACAAAGATTTGACAAATTTTAGTGCAGCAACAAGACACTACGAGTAAATATGGGATTCTTTAGTAATAAATGGTAACCTTTTATATAAATATAGTCCTGAATCAGAAGGTTCTGAAGAAAGAACTCAATTTTTAATCCCTTTGAAACTTCAATCAGAAGTATTGAAAATTTTACACAGTTCAGTGCTTGCCGGTCACTTCGGAAGAAAGAAAACAAAGTCAAAAATTAGTCAAAGTTATTAT
Organism: Bathymodiolus septemdierum; assembly: GCA_963383655.1. Lineage (NCBI taxonomy): Eukaryota > Metazoa > Mollusca > Bivalvia > Mytilida > Modiolidae > Bathymodiolus > Bathymodiolus septemdierum. The sequence continues at coordinate 35,354,070 of OY726519.1, forward strand.
TGGTTGGAAATGAGAGAGACAATAAATATATATTTGGCACAATGTGATATTTGTGAAGCAAATAAAAGCCCTTCAAAACTACATAGAGCACCACTGGGAGTTATGCCAGTTGGGGCACTTTTAGATCGCAATGTCACAGATTTACTGGGATCTCTACCAGAAACCCCAAAAGGAAACAAATATATTTTAACAGTGACTGATTATTTCACTAAGTGGGTAGAAATATTTCCAGTACCCGATCAAACTGCCTTCACGTGCGCCCAAATAATTCTAAATGAAGTAATATGTAGGCTTGGGTGCCCGTTAGCCATACATTCAGACCAGGGTAGAAAGTTCGAGAGTAAAATGTTCAAACAATTATGTGAAATTTTAGAAATAAGGAAAACTCGGACAAGTCCTAGAAACCCCAAATGTAATGGGCAGACAGAAAGATTTAACAGAAGCATTGTCTCAATGATAAAATCCTATCTTTGTGGTGAACAAACCAATTGGGACTTGAATCTAGGTTGCTTAGCCGGTGCCTATAGGGCAAGCCCAAATGAAACGACAGGTCTCTCTCCAAATTTATTAATGTTAGGAAGGGAAGTTTTAATGCCCTATAACTTAACAAAGGAAGGAAGTTCAGTTATGCTTGATCCAAAAGAAACCACATGTGGTGAACATGCCAAAAAATTCGGGAGAGGATACAAAAAGCCCATGAAATAGCTAGGAAAAACTTAGCCCGTAGTGCCAAACGTCGTAAAGATTTTTACGATATTAAATCTAAATTGACGCTTTAAAAAGAAGCAGACAAGGTATGGGTCAGAAACGAAAATAGAAAAGAAGGGGAATGCCATAAACTCCAACCTCTATATGTTGGACCCTACAGTATTACCTATAAATTGAACGACTTAAATTATAAAGTCCAAATTGATGAAAATGGCAAAGATAAAGTCCTTAGCCATAACAAATTAAAACCCTATGTGGGAAAGTTAAGTCCAAAATGGCTAACTAAGGTAGAAGCCAAAATAAGAAGTCAAAATAAACCAAAAATGATAAACAAAGTGGTTAGCCATGTCATCTGTAGCTTTAGCATTTTTCATGTGTATATATATGAATGTAAAATGTGTTTCTACAAGGAAACATGTATCCAGATTAATCTATGAAGATAACTTCTCGTATTGAATATTATTGTCTCATGGGAAGAAGTTATAAAACCTTTATCCATGTTGTAAATAGTTGAATTGTTAATAGTGTTATTGTTAATGACCTTAGTTGCAAGGTGTCAGATGTATTTTTACCAAAATGCATAGTGTTGCCTGAAATAGGATCTAAAATTGGAGATTTTAGATAATGAACCCCCAGAATTGACCTAAGCAATGAGGTCGCATGTACTTTAAACAATGAGCTACCCTTTAATTATTTATTATTTTTTTTCAAATACAGAAGAGCCAAATAAAGTGCCTGGAACTCAAAGGTTTAGTTAGGCGCAATATCCCAAATATGAAGAATTTACACAGGCTGATTTATTGACCAAGTTAAACACGCGAAAAGAGGTATTGCATACCAATGCATGACATGCCTACCCAAGATGGTTATATGGGACCTTTCAAGGATGAAGTCTCACCACTACAAGGAGCACTGGAGCGCTGACAATTTCCCGCACTTCTATTCAATATGCACATATAGATGCCATACCTTGGACGAGCTGATTAGTCATGAAGCAAGTTTCGGTCCACATATTGACGCTCGAAGGGCAGCCGTACTGACGAACGATTTCAAAGGGGATCCAACCTATCGAAAGAAGGGAAATCGTGTACGTACGTTTAACCAAGATTTGCATGATTTGGATTTCGTGGATCTCAGCCGAGAGCAGTCTGCTAGATATTGGGCCACCAGGGCCAAGACTGTTCCACCAGCTATTAGGTCGTCAGCTCCTGTTATGACTCACGTCCAGAGTCCGCTAGTGGGTCAGGTGTCCAATCCGCAGCAGATGGCGTACGACAGGCCGGTAGTGCCAAATAGTCAGATGTTTAGTGATCAGGCTGTGTGGTCAGTACCCGCCCAATCACGAGCCAGACAGCAGCCTACGGCCTCAGCGACCGCTCCACTTCAATGACAATCTCAGGTACCACTTCCTGAATTTGACTTACGGAGGTGTCGGCCATGCCAATTCTGCAAAGCCAGCAGCCCATGTCTGTCGTCACACGACCACCTGAACCTAGTACTATGAGTCCAGCTCACGGGATCCCCTTGCCCTATCTTGAGTCATTTCTGCCCCTTGCAGTTAAGTCCAGTCCAGCCGTGAGTGTGGCCATCCAGCAGCCACTCCCTAGTACTATAACTTCAACAGCACCACCCGCAGCTGAGGAATCAGTTAACGTACTTGACCAGATTTTATTTGACGGGGAGGAGATGTTCATGGGAAGTTCTCCTCCGCCGCGAAGTGTAATCACTGAGGAGACACAGGAAGATTCCAATAGGAAAGTTGTTACATCAGAGGTTGAACTTTCTAACTATGCCACGGTGCTAGAGACACTTCAGAGTGTGACTAATGCCAACTCATTGTTAACTGAGGAGGTCTCTTCACTATCGCAGAGGGTAAAACTGAATACTGCTAAAAACACCACATTTTCTCACTTTTGAGACAGACCAGTTCCTATTTTTAGCCATGTGAGATTTTCTTATCTTGCACTAGTGCAAGACAAAAAAATCACGTGCGTTTTACCGGCAAATGCATGATGTACAGTTTCTGTCAACTGCCCCCCAATTCTCCATGCTTTTACTTTTTAAAATAAACAATTAACCACGATTCTACTACATAAGTATTTTTAAATTCATTTATGTATTATATTCTGCTAGCTAACGTGCACCTTTCACGGTGTTTGATTCTTTTTTCAGGCTCTCTTCCAGTCAATGTTTGTTTACTTTGAGTAAATAATAGAGTGCTCTCCCTTGTTAGTAACTAACGTAAAGAAAGAAATTACCTCCCTTTGACCAAATTCAAATATTTTTTTACAGGTATTTATCTCTCTTGTAGTAACATTTATAATATATTTATTACATGCATTGCACTTTATGATGAAATACATTTTAAATACTGCCGAGATACGGTTGCATATGGATAAATCGAATATTTACTTCAGCAATGGAAAAATAAATTGCGGGGAAACGCTCGATGGAATGTAAACAAAAACAATTAGGTGTTTAGTGAGAAATAAAATCAAACACCGGAAAAAGTACCCTTGGGTAAGATTACAATCGTTCTCTAACTCGGCAAGCCTCGTAAAGAGAACGATTGAAATCTTACCCTCGGGTGTCGGAGATTTCCCTATCTTGTACTCTCCCCGGTGTTAGATTCTATATATCTTCAGGTGTCAGTTACCTCAGAGGCCAGATTCGGCAGCATGAGCGTTTGCTGGCTCGTCAACAGAGTATGTTGAGGTCAATTCTGAATATCTTCCAGGCACAACAGAGGCAAAAACCGAAGATGTTCAGAAACTCAACCCGCACTCGACTCAGGCCCTATAACCTGCCACAAAAAGGTAAATTCACCAAAACCTGCCGTGAGATCAGTGGTCAACAAAAAGGACTGTTAATAGACTTTTAATAGAAATTGGCAAAATGTAATTTGTAAAAAAAAAATTAAAAAAAAAAAAAAAAAAATTGGAGTTGGATTTAAAGTTAAATTTTCTTAGATTATTAAACACAGGGTACAAATGGGTTTGAAGGTGTAACATATCAAGATTTTTGGTTAGGGTTAATTCAGCTAAAGTTTAAAGTAATTGTTTTGAATACTTTCTTAAAACAGACTTACACAAGATTCAATTACATATGTAATTACCTTTTCCCAGATAAATGTCATGGATACCTATATTTTCATCTCTTCAATTTTTTTCATTCTATTTCTACATAACAACTCCAGGGCATGGATCAGTACTTCCATGCTAAAAAAAGGAAAAAACGAAAACAACATTAAAGTTATCAGTTACATAGGTAACTTTATCACATATGAGTTATCATGTACACTTGTATGGTGCATTACTTGCATATTTATTTGTTTGTATTGTAAATTAAACATTTGAGAGGGGCTTAAATGTTTAATTGGGGGTAAATTGTAAGGTACATATCAGGATATCATTTTGTTTTTTGTACATAGTTAAATCTTCAGTATAAGTTAGCGAGCCGAGTGTGAGATTTATATGTGTGGTCAACAACATATGAGGGAATGAGAGTGTTCGAATTGTATTTTGTATGAAAGTGAGGGAGCTGGAAGAGTGAGTCAAAGGTAGTTGTAGTACGGGTGTATTGTGTAAGCGTGGAAATGGGAATTGTCGTAAGAACTCATTTACTCACGAGCATAAGTCCCGTAAACATTTATTCTCACTTATCATGAATTTGCCCATGGACAGACAACAGTGACTAAAATAACATGTTTTTGTCCACATGGTTATTTTATTTAATCTTTCCTATATTTGATTTGCAGGTTACATGATTTATAATTTTTACTTGACATTTCCTTAGGTCTAGTTCTTGAATCTGTCGTCTGCAAATTACCTCGTGTACATGTGTCCCACATTTTTCAAAGTTAACTTTTGTCTGTCAACTGTTGTTATTTGTTAAGAACAGAAATGAATTTTGTTGAAGTTGTAAGATAAAAACAGTACCAGTCCACTGTAGTCGTTTCTTTTCATGTTGTTGTGGTCATGTTTCTGTGCTCAGAAAATATTTCATCTAAGTAACGGGCACTTGCTGTGTTGTCTTTCAATTAAATTGTATTTGCATATTACACATGCGTAGAACGATCGAAATTTGGTTAGTTCAATTGTAGTCGATTCATGTTGATTTTTCAGTAGTTACACTTTTAACGTGGTACTCGCGGACATAGACATTGTTCATTCATATAGTAGAATTCATGTATATCCATAATTAACGTTGTCACGGCGTCATAATGTTAAAATTTCACATTTCTGATCGACATGTTTCTCACATTGTTTACCTGTGTAGTGGCGAGTATCATTTCCAGGGTGGCGCTTACGATTGTGTATTGCTACCACGGAAATAATTTATTTTTAGGAAATAAAGATTGTAATGATGTGTGTACTTGTATAGAAGTGTGAATTCGGTATTTTTAGAATTTTTATGAATAATTGTAAAATAAAGTTATGTGGCGGGAAGATTCAACTTCCTCCAACATATGTTCCAACAAGTATTTCCAACAAGTGACGTCAATCCAACAAAAAAGGAGTTCTGCTTCATCTTTTGTACAGTACAGTTCAGTGTTAATTTTTAGGTAAATGTTTGGCGTATCATTGGCAATTCTTCCAAATTATTTTTATTGGAATTATTTTTGAGAAGGAATAATTGAGACAAAAATGGCTAAAGACTAAACATTCTTATTTTCTGAAGTAAATTTTTGCTTTAGCAGACTCGAGCTGGTCTCTTAAATTTTATTCTAAATTTGCAGAAGCTGTATATTTTGTTAAAGCTTATTTATGGAGAATTTGGTTAATTACATGTTAAGAAATGATTTGCTGGCAAAAATCTTCAATTCTCTTATAACTTCGTTAAAATTTTGAACTGTTATCTTATTAAATAGGATCTAGATAGGTTCTTTGACATATAAGGGAAACTTTCCAGAAGGACTGGGAAGTAAATTACCTTCCACGGGAAAAGGATTCCTTGCGAGTGGTATTTTTTTAAAACTCATTTAAATCTGTAGGACGAGATTCCATTAGGATTGGAACTCAATTTGAATTGAACAATTGAGTGAGACTCAAGTCCAGAAAGGACTGGACATTCTAAAATGTTGCTATTTTTTTTTGTTATTCTTAAACTTATCTCGAAGGGAGAGAAAGGACTCTAACTTCAACTGGTTCGAAATTCATAAAATAGTTAATTAAGTGCAGAACTCAGCCTGTGTCGTGTTGTGTTGTATTGATCATTGGTATTTTCTGTATTATTCAAAGTAGACTAAAATGATAGTTTATTTTTCACACATTTTCTGGTTATATTGAGATCTCTGAAAGGACAGAGGATTCAAGTATTTGGTTGAGAGTCAGATTTTGTCACAAACTGTTCCCCCATGTATTGACTCATGGTATAATCTGTGGAGTTAATTATTATACATATTTTTTCTACTATAGCGCTAACAAACTTTGATTTTAATTCTGATATGAATAATGTTTGAAATATTGTTGAATTACTTTGCAACAAATAAAGCTGTTAACTGTTATGCATCTTAATTCTTGACAAGAAATTAGAGTTATTCCCCTTACACTGTAAACTGCTCAGTGACAAGATTGGTATATTCAGCTTTACATAACCCTGTGGCATAAGAAAAGTATAGGCATCCTCAAGCACAATCTCCAGTGGGATGAATGATATAAGTAAAAAAATAAAATAAAGTCAGTTATTTCCCTTGCCCCATAGCCCTTGTTCGTTACAATACGAACTCTGAATTCAACGAAAACCATCATATTTATTTATCAAGATGCCATTTTTCAGAGAATACGATTGCATATATTGAAAAAATATTTTCCTTTTCATAAGTATGTTATTATAGTGATATGTAAATAGGTTTCAACAATAACGCATTTAAATTTCTCGTTTTTTTTTTTTTTAAAAACACTTTAATGCTGGGATTGTCGTTCATCGATCCTTTTTCACAAGTGTTTTTGGCAGCCCGACTTTTCATTCAAGATGGCTGTCTTTACTAAATAGAAATATCCTTAATATCCTTGACATTTGCCCTGCATGTAAACGGTAATGAGACGTTTAACTTATATTACATGTACGTATTTTTTATAAGTTTGCTACATTTTACCAAATATAAAAATTGGGCTTTATTTTCACAAAAAAAATCCATTTAAAACTCTTTTTCTCCAAAAGCAATTTAGCCAAATTAAACGAAACTTAGCTGACATGGTTCGTTCAAACTTACGTCTAACGGTTATGTTCTCTGTTTAATATAGGTGTTTCTAACAACTGAAATTTCATTAAATGTTTAAAATATATAGATTTCAAGAAGAGTTTGCAGATACCAAAGGGGCAATCAGAATCCGTATATCGAAGAAGAACAGACAACACAATGGCCAAAAGAAAAAGTACAAAAGGACAAACAACGATCTACAAAACATACATATAAAACTAAAGATCGAGTAACACGAACCCCACTAAAAACCGGGGGTGAACTCATGTGCTTCGGATGGGTCGGCAGTTCCTACTCCACTAGTGGCACCCGTCGTTTTAATCTAGTTACAAACCCTGTGTGCCTTGATGGTGCTTTTTATAATTCTACAATATATTGTTTTAAAACACTTATGTTCTCGAGCTTGTTCTTTTTGCTATAAAGCAAATGCGGGGAAAATGTTATTATTATATTGTTAATCTAACAAATAATGAAATAATGTATCTTTGTAGTGCTTTTTGTAATTCTGCAATTCATTGTTTTAAAAGATATTTTAATAATTTATAATACTAAATGAAACCCAATTAATTCAAACAGTTAAATTGCTGAATGGCGTACTTTCAAAGAGGATACCAATTTCCATAATTGCTATGAACATATCCTAATCTTAGAAGCTATATAATGTGTATCCCTGTCATTGTTGGCTACCCGTAGCAAAGCCAAAATTTTCGGCAGTATCCATATCCAGGTTTCCTTGTGGCAATCACAACTTTCACTCATCCCTGTTGTAAATTTGAAGATACAAAAGTCAACACAAGTTGCGATCTTAGTTTGTCTAATCTTTGCTTAATTACCAGTTTGATACATCAAAGCCTGGTCACTTCGCATGCAGTTCGCTCGACCACAAGGTAGTTTCTACAATGTCGCTAACAACTGAATGGTAATGTCTGGCCAGTTTTCGTGATACACGAAAATAATGGAGTTCTTCCACTATCTGCAAAGATCGGCGAAAATAGCCGATTTTCATATGACCGAACTTTTTTACCTCCAAATTATTTTCTCCCCGAGGACAACAACACGATATCAAACATAGAATCAACGAAAACTAAATATGTCAATAACAAAACCCGTTATGTGTATACTATGCCAGAAACTTTCCAGCCGAGCGCTAAGAATCTATATACACGTTTCAGAATTATATTTAACAGAAATCAAGCTGTGACAGTGGGACACACATTATTTGAGTTTGGTTTTGGAATCGCTCAAAATAAACGGTTCAAATCTTTAATAGAGACTAAATGCAAAACATGTTTGACAAGTGATGGTGCAAATGTAGGATTCTGTTTAGAAACTTCGTTAGTTATTGTTACAAAGCAAACATTTTATGAATATGTAGATCTTAAATGGGATATTTTTTTTTTTTTTACCTCAATGTCAATGAGCTGAATGTACTCACGTTACCATGTGATACTTGTTCATATTATCATCAAACGGTATCTCTGGATTCCAAAATTCACTACAAACCTCACAAATTCTGTTTTGGGCGCTATAATGCAACAATGATGATGGTTGTTTCAAATCTAACTATGACCGTTGAAAACGGGAATTCGATGCATATTAATATTTTTAAAGAGAAAATTGCTAAAATGCATTGAAGTTTAAGGAATAAACTGTAAACACCATGAACATGATGAAACTAGAAAGATCATCAATTTCAAAGACTTCAATAAGGATTAAAATATGTGTGGGAAAAATATTCTAAAATACATAGCTACTTTTGTTATAATTAATTCAACTACCAGGTAACAGTGACAGTGGATCACCCCATTTGATAAAAAAAATATTGCCTTTTATATAATGGACAATGATATACACTAGTGCCAGTTGATATGTAGGGAGATTATTTTTGAGTCAGGTCGCTGGTTCTAACAACTCATACAAGCATATCACCAATACGGCGTGGGTTCAAGCCCGGCTTTGTAACATTACAAATCAGGGTGCACTCGACTCGCAGCCGCATGTGATAAAGCTTACCAGTTGTCGCCATGATATAGCTGAAATATTGTTGAAAGTGGCGTTAAAACACCAAATATCAATCAATCAATCAATCAATCTATAGTAATGCTACTGTCCGTCTGTCCTTCATTCTGTCAGTCTTTCTGTAACATTTTTGTGAACACTCTAGAGGCCACATCTTTTATTCCGTTTTGACCAAACTTGGTCCACACTTTGTACATACATCTGGAAGTTCGAGATTTAGTGAGAATAGATAATGTCCGTGCCTTTCTATTTAGTACTAAGGTAAATCTACCCATTACTGTTCCCGAATTATAATTTTTAGTGAATACAGAATGTTCGTGGCCAAGCCAAAGTGACTGATGTGTATTTACATTTGATTGGTTTGGATATGTTAGTATCAAACACACACCGTATCTATTGTAACACTTGTACCCACTTATTGCCCACACATTTTCTTTTTGAAAGAGAAAATTTTCAACAAAGGTGTTCAACGCAAATCCAAATTCAAATACCAATTTCTTTTCTACCTCGCTATTGTGGACGTCAAAGTCGGGCCCTTGATAAGTTAGTGTTAGAGCGAATTTAGCTTTCTTCTCAACCGCGAAACTTTTATTTCCAAATACTCCCCAATGTGCAAACTTTCCTGGACCACATCTGTATACACCAGCTGATAGCGGCATTGTAGAAACTACCTTGTGATCGAACGAACTACATGCGAAATGACTAGGCTTTGATGTATTAAACTGGTACGTCATCACTGTAAATAAAACAAAGATTAGATATACTAAGATGGCAACTTGTATTGACTTTTGTTCTCTTAAAATTTACAAGAGGGATGAGTGAAAGTTGTGATCGACACAAGGAAACCTGGATATGAATACGGCCGAAAATGTTGGCTTTGCCTTTGCTACGCGTAGCCAACAATGGCGGGGGTTATGGGGAAAATTATATAGCTGCTAAGATTAAGATATGTTGAGAGCAAATATGTAAATTGGTATCCTCATTGAAAGCACATCATTCAGCAATTTAACTGTTGAATTCGTTGCGTTTTAATTATTATCATAGATTATTGAAAATGTTTTATAACAATTAATTTTAGAATTACAAAAAGCACCACAAAGATACATTATTTCATCATTTGTTATATCAATAATAGAATAATAACATTTTACCCGTATTTGTTTGATAACAAAAATAACAAGCGCCATAACATAAGTGCTTTGAAACAATCAATTGCACAATTATGAAAAACACCATTAAGGCACATATTTAAACGGGTTTGTAACTAGATAAACACGACGGGTTCAACTAGTGGAACGGGAACTGCTACCCCTTCCGGAGCACCTGAATTCACACCCGGTGGGGTTCGTGTTACTCGATCTTTAGTTTTATGTGTATGTTTTATAGATCGTTTTTGTCCTTTTGTACTTTTTCTTTTGGCCATTGTGTTTACCCTTTCAGTATCTTCAAACTCTTCTTTCATTATTATGGCAGAGGCCCAGCTTACTAGTCCACGGTCTGAAGGTGCTACGCCTGCTTCACAGACTGCAGTTTCTACCCGAGAGAGGGATGACAATAGTTTGCCTACTTTCGCAGTGGTGGAAGGTAGCGACAAGGTAGTTGGGTCGATGGACCCTTCACGAGGTGATGCCGGTGGCATTTCTGCTTCTAATGCAGACCAACAGGATGCTATGTCCATGTACGACGCCTCGGAAGAGAGTACTTTACGACGGTGGTCGTCAGAGCAAGGTAATGTTGACAAGGATGGCGCTAGTAATAGCCGGAAGCGAAGACGGAATGTATCTGTTGATTTTCCGAAAGTTAAATGGTCTAAGAAAAGTGTTTCAAGTAGTAGTGAATGTGAGAGCTCTGATAGTTCTAGCTCTAGTGAATCTGATCAAGACTCTTCAGATAATTTGTCTGACACTGAGACTTCTAGACCATTTAAACCTAAATTGAAAAATAAAAAGGTTGTTAGTACTAAGGTACCTAAACATGTTAAGAAGTATATAGAGAGATATGCTATTAAAGGTTTAAAGAAGCAAGTACGCCAGGAAGTTACTAATAACTGGCCTATGAATCTAAAAAGCTTAGGGCTTTGTCAGTTGACAGATTTTTTCGGAAGCATTTGTTCAAAGGTTCTAAGTGGAATTAAAAATTAGAGAAAGCTAAGATAAATGCTCAGTTAATGATTTTAGATCCGTTAGGCCCGTTGTCAGTTTTATGGACAGAGGCAGAAAATATCAGGGATAACGGTCAGGGAATGGACCCTGCTGATGTCATTCAGTTAGTGCAAAGAGCTATAGTATTGATTGGCAACGCTCATTTTATTTTTATTAATGAGCGCAGGAAAGCTATAATGGCTACTAGCATGCCAGCAAATATGGACATGCTTTCTGAAAAGGAAGGTTTGAAAGCATTGTCTAAAGGTAAAGGGGGTTTATTTGGTAAAAAGTTTTTGAAGTTACTTGCTAAGGACAGTAAAGACAATAAAGAGTTAAAGGATCTGTTGGTCAAACACTCTCCTAAATCAGGCTATAAGAAAGGTGGATTTAAAAGGTTTAACTTTAGAAATGATCAGTTTTTTTCAGAAGTGGCTCCCAAACAACCTCCAGTCTGGGAGCCAGAATCCTGTATCAGGACAACCAAGGAGGAATTTTGGACAGGGTTGCCAGAGAACAAGAGGAGACAACAAAACAACTACCAGTACCAGTCCAATGTTGGCGGTCACAAGAAGCCAAACCAGTAGTGTTCCCTCTTGTTTCTCAGGTAAGCATTTACGAGACCGGACTGGAAAAGATAGATCAGTTTCTTTTTCCAATGAAATCTGTTTATGAATACTCCAGTGGGAGGGAGACTGAAATTATTTCTGCAGAATTGGCAGGCAATTACAAGGGATCCTTGGATTCTAGATACAGTTCAAGGGATTCGCTTAGATTTTCTGACAACCCCGGTCCAATCATTTTGCCAAATCCCTACTTTAACAAAAAGGCAGATCAGGATATGATAGATGCAGAAGTTATGAATTTAGTTCAGAAAAATGCAGTTTGCCCCGCAGACTCTATGGGGGACTCTTTCATAAGCAACATTTTTTTGGTTCAAAAGAAAGGGGGTGGTCAAAGACCGGTTATCAATCTGAAAAGTTTGAACGAATTCTTAAGGTACGAGCATTTCAAGATGGAAGGAATTCATCTTCTGAAGATCTTTTGTTACCCAAAGATTGGATGGTGACAATAGACTTAAGAGACGCCTATTTGACCTGCCCAGTTCACAAAGACCATCAAAAGTACTTAATATTTCTTTGGAAAGGGAAACTGATGCAGTTTCAAGCGATGGCATTTGGTCTAGCAATAGCTCCAAGAGTGTTCACCAAACTCCTAAGAACACCAATAGCATTACTCAGACGCATGGGTATTCGCTTAATTGTATATCTGGACGATATACTGATCATGAATCAGTCATATCAAGGGGTGTACTCAGACCTTCAGACGGTTGTGGCCATGATGGAAGGCCTGGGTTTTTTGATAAACAAAGAAAAATCAGAATTACAACCGAAGCAAAAAATAGAATTTCTAGGCTACATGGTGGATTCCATAGTTATGTCTCTGTCACTTCCAAAAGGGAAAATTATGAAAATAAAACAGTGTTGTCTGGATATGTTGTCAGATCAGTCAGTGACTGTTTGAAAGTTAGCTCAATTGATAGGGAAGTTAACAGCTACAAATCAAGCAATTTTAGCTGCCCCACTCCACTATCGAAATCTTCAAAATCTGAAAGCGAAAGGTTTACATGCAGGGGGTCATTACGATTATCAAGTATTCCTAGATCAAGACTCGATTTCAGAAATTCGTTGGTGGATTTCTTAGTTGGAGTTTTGGAATGGGAAAACTCTTCTAAAGACCTCACCATACACAATATTACAATCAGATGCAAGTCTGATGGGATGGGACGTAGTTTGTCAAAATTTCAGAATAGGGGGTTTATGGACACAAGAAGAGAAGTCTCTTCATATCAACTGCCTAGAACTGAAAGCAATAACTCTCGCAGTCCAATCCTTTTTAAAGGATTCCTTAAGCAAGCATGTACTTGTCCAGATGGACAACAAAACAGCTGTTGCTTATGTCAACAAAATGGGGGGAACTGTTTCAAAAGTTCTTTCAAACCAAGCCACCCTTTTTTGAAATTGATGCCTAGATCGTCAAATAACTCTTGACAGCAGAGTATATCCCGGGAGTCAAAAATTCGATAACGGACTGGGAGTCCAGAAATTTTCTGGACAAGACCAGTTGGAGATTGAATCCTCAGAATTTCAAACAATTACAGGTGTTGTTGAGTCCTTGCAATGTAGACCTATTTGCAGACAGGACAAATTACCAACTGAAGAGGTATTTCAGTTGGAAACTAGACCCACATGCAGAATCGTTCGATGCTTACATTCAAGACTGGAGGACGATAAAAGGATATGCCTTTCCTCTGTTTTGCCTGATAGGTCCGTGTATGTCAAAAATTCGGGAGGAGCAGTCAGAAATATTGATCATAACTACGACATGGCAGTCCCAGTCGTGGTACCCTCTGCTCCTACAAATGTCAGTGGATGTTCCAGTTCTGATCCCCATGAATCTGAAAACTCTCCTATTTCCGAGCAGGGAGGTACATCCTCTGTTACAAAACAAAACCTTACAATTAACCGCATGGAAGGTATCGGGAGATCCTTTCAAACAATGGGACTTTCAGAGTCAGTTAAAAACCTTCTCCTTGGGTCATGGAAAATGGGTACCTCAAATGCTTACAACAGTGCCTGGAAGAAATGGTATAGCTGGTGTCTGGAAAGGAAGTTGATCCTTATTCAGCACCTCTGGCCTTTGCGCTAGATTTCTTAGCTTGGATGCATTTCAACGGCTATGAATACAGAACCATAAATGTCCATAGATCAGCAATTTCATCTGTTTTGCCTTATATAGACGGTCTTCCAATCGGCCAACTTCCACTTGTAAAACAATTATTGAGGGGTATTTTGCAGAAAAATCCTCCCCTTCCAAGGTACCAATATACATGGGATATTGATATTGCATTGAAATATTTGTTAAAGCTTCCCGCTAACAAAAAATTTGATTTAAAGACACTAGGAAAAAAATTGGCTTTTCTTCTGGCACAAGATTCACCTTAAAAGACTGTCAGAAATTTCTAGGTTAGGTCGTAGATGTATGGCAACTAGAAATAATAGCATTGTTTTTCATTTACCAGACCTATCAAAAACTCAAAAATGCTGTTCTAGTTGAACTGTTAAGAATTGCAAATTTGGGACAAAAAAGATATGTGTTGTGGCTTGCGTCCTAGAATATGAAAAAAGAACAAGCACCGTTAGACCTTGTACAAAGTCTGTACCCGATCCGTTGTTGAGGGCCACGAAAAAAACCTTTAATGGTCTTTCTTCCGAAAGAGTGGCTAACTGGATAAAATCTATTATGTCTGAAGCTGGTTTAGATGTTATGGCTTTCAAGACACATTCATACATTCATGTCGAATGGCCTCAACCAGTAAGGCTGCTTTGTTGGGTGTAAATATTCAAGAAATTCTTGACATGGGCGATTGGTCCAATGCGTCTACATTCACAAAGCTTTATTTCAGATCTGAAGTGGATAGTAGTTTTTCTAATAAAGTTTTGCAACTGGTGAGTAATACGGCTTTAAACATGCATTATTATATCTCACTGAGATTTATGAAATATAATTTAAGATTTTATGAGGGCGCATAGCGCCCGAAATGAAATATGGATTATATGATAAAATAGACGTGAGATATAATAATGCATTTCCCAGCCCTACCCTCCCTACATGATTTTACTTTATCAGTTTTACATAGCAGTATAAGTATAGCATATTATAAACACATTCATTACAATTGAGTATTTTGAGTTTTATCAACTAAATGTTTTGTAGTTGTTATGATATTGGATATGTATGTTTTAGTCAGTTGTTTTAATTGTTTTTTCGTATGTTTTTCAGAGAGGATAGTTTTTCTTTGGATGGATGGATGGATGTGTTATACGGATGTTTTCTTGGATTGCTATAGAAGCCGTTGGACATGGAATGCTTCATGGATTTATTAACATTTATTCACTGAGGATGGCTTTTCTGTGACATGAACTTTAATGATTAAAGATGAATTTTGCCTTTATTTGATTAACGTTTAACTTGAATGGTGCCAGTGACATTATCTTTAATAGTTATTGATATTGTTTGACTTGGACGATAACGCGTTAACGCAAGTGTTTTTTGCATGTTTGATTTGATATATTCTTCTGAATATTAATATTGAACTAAAATTAGTGTTTTATTGCTCGCCTTCATTGAAAGCCGCCTAAGGTGTGTTCGCAATGTCAAATATTACCTGTGGAGCATGCACATTGAGATGTTTCCTGGCTTACAGGTATTTCTTACATGGTCCATTTTTTTCTATAGGGGTGTTTTGCTTTTAAGAGCTGTATTTTTCACATTGAATTGAAGGTCAATGCATTATTATATCTCACTTCTATTTTATCATATAATACATATTTCATTTCGGGCGCTATGCGCCCTCATAAAATCTTAAATTGTTGGTTAAAGTAAAATAATCGTTCGAGAAGATACCTTTTCATTTTCATTTTGCAAATGCTAGATATGTTAGATCAACGATAGAATAATATGGAAACATTTTACCCGTATTTGGTTTATAACACACAGAACAAGCACAAGAACAGAAGATACTTGACTCGACAAAATAATGGACAGCACAAATAGGCGAGACAAATGTTTTGTGCGTAAATTGACGATTACATGTACATTTTGCAAAATTCATTTTAAACCAAATAGACATAAAAAACAGAATTATAATTAGATTACTGACATTTGCCAATTGATTGCAGCTTGAATTTAGTAACATTAACAAAAATCGTACAATAAATCAATAACCAGAATGTGGCATTATAACTAGCTGGACATAGCATCTTCAGAAGACGACAATTTACTATTGTTAAAGTCGATAGATGATTATCTTTAGTGGTTTGTTTCTTTGAAATATGAATACATGTATGTAAAGAAGCAAAGCGAGCAATTATTGTATGCACCATGGTCTTGTATTAATCCAATGTACGAAATCAACCAGAAATGATATCCGTAACTTTGCACGCCAAGATGCATTTAAGTAAAATAATATCAGGAATTTTACGAAGGCATTATTTATATGGCCAATGAAGGACGTCATATTAGATATTAGAATGGGTGAGTACGTGATTGCTGCTTAGCACCAACTCAGCAATTTTTCAGCTATTTCATAGCCAGAACATGTTAATTTGTAATGCGATGATGATGAGGTCTGCATTGTACTAGACCAACACGCTTATTTGGATTGTTATAGTGCTAGCTCGCTGAAACAACACTCCGCGGATAGACCTGTAGTCCCACTCGGACACATTATCCTGATTCGGAGCAAACCAGTATGTGCTCTTCCTCCTTAATGCTGCGTGCTTAACGGAGGAGAACTAAATACCAATTGCATAGTCTCTAGTTTGACCCGACCGGGGCTAGAACCAACGATTTACCTCACTCGATGCGAGCACGCTAACCATTTCACCACTGATGGGTTCGTCATAAAAGACTTCCTATTTATCTTAATTGTCATTAGGTATTTATTCGCTGATTTTTGGTATTTAAAATAATTTGTCTCGTCGCTACAATAAAAACTAAACATTGTGTATGTCACGTTGATGGTTTAGAGAGAACAATGCTACGTTTATGACTGAAGAATGACAGCTTGTATCATTTAGAAGCTTACAAATAATTCTTTAATGTTTAAAGAGTTGATTAACACCGTTTTATTTAAACAATTTACCCAACTGTTAATTTATTCTGACATTACTTACGTTTAATTCCTTTAAAGACATAATCTGCTCTTAACTGTGACATAAAGAGTAAACCCCATAACATGGAAATCACTACCGAAAGTTGTATTATGTATGTCCATGTTTTCTGTTGAAATGATTGCACAATGGTGTTATACATAGACATGATGATCGTCTGTCCCCTGTCACGTCCCTGCCGTAGGTTTTCCATTCCTCTCTCACGTACTTGGGGTAGGTTTTGCATTGCCCTGTCACGTCCTTGCCGTAGGCTTTGCATTCCCCTGTCATGTCCTTGGCATAGATTTTGCATTCCCCTGTCAAGTCCTTGGTGTACGTTAGTAATACGTCTGTGTGGCAGAATCCGTTGGATTAATGGCTGCCTACTATTACATCCTGGAAAGAATAAATATTAAATCCTGTGATGGGATTATACCGAGTATACAGATGGATGCAGACTTAACATATCTAAACGAAATTGTAAAGAACTAAAAACTCATATTATCTGATTCCCCATTCATTGACTCTCGGTGAATGATGGACATTTTCGTGATTGGTTGAAAATGTGAATTATGTTGATAACGGATGTTTGAATTAACTTTGTCAAAATAGTAGCTACCTTTCTAGTGAAAAACATATTGAATTTGACTTAACATACCCAATTAATAGTTTTCTTTTCTAATATTTTTGTCCCTATCCAACTCTCCATACTTTGTCAGTGGCGGTCAAAAGATGTTGACCCATCCCTTTCCTCATTTGTGTGTAGTTTTTATATATTATTGAACTGGACATTGAACAATAATCAACAGAATAAAAATGAAATATCATCGCTATGACGTACCGGATAATGACGTATTTAACGTATTCTATCATACAATTACAATGTCTGAAACTGAAACGGACTTTTCGTTAAAAGCTGCACAAAAATGGTTTGATTTTTACAATTAAAAGCTATGCAAAAAATATAATGGAAAATCGGCATTGGATATGTGTATATAACTCAGAAGCCGCGTATGTGACATTATACACACTGTCTAGAACCTGAATAACATATAATATTCGAGTAATAGTCGTGTATTGCATTATCGTGAATGAGCAAATATGTAGATATGGTTGGTTAATGCCATGTTCAACAATATTTCAGTTATACTGTCAGTTTTATTGGCGATGGAAACCGGAGAAACCAACATTCCTGACGCGGTAATCGATCCCACACTTTAATGTACCTATTTCCTTGATAGACTTGCTGCAAACAAGAACGTTACTGAAATCAAGGTTCCTAGTGGTTAACTTGAAGTTACCACAATGACTTGGTTAACCGTTATGGAGTATCTAAGTCACAAATGACCACTGATATGTTATCACCGGGTTTGTAGCAAGAATAACACGACGGGTAGCACGTGTGGAACGGGAACTGCTGACCCTTCCAAAGCACCTGAGTTCACTCCGGTTTGTAGTGGGGTTCGATCTTTAGTTTTCTGTGTAATGCTTTGTAGATCGTTGTTTGTCCTTTACCTTTTGGCCTTCGATTTACGGATTCTGATTACCCTTTAGGCATCTTCAAACTTTTTAAAGCAGTTCTATATATGAAATAGATGTAAATCCAACTGATATACGATCGCGACGTCCCTCGTTTTTAATACAAGAAGTTGACTATGGTTTTAATATTTCATTGTTATTTATTTAACTGATCTATCTAGTTCTTGGTACCAATTATCAACAATGGAGGGTTGGGATCCCATTAACCGATTGTGTTACCTGTATTCCAACCGGCATATGTTCTATGATATAAGGTGAGACGTAGTTGTTCGTTCGTGACATTAGTTGAATTGTTGAACAGCATTGTTTAAGCTTGCGTGTTATAAACATAGTGTGCTAAGATGATTGGTCGTTGATGTTTATTGGGTATAATATTTGTGTGTCATCATAGTTGATGGTCACAATAACCCTTAGTCATATAGATCAATTAAGTATATTTCTTACCACAAGAAAACCACATCAATGTAAAGGTTAACGTGCTCGCCTCGTGTGTGGTAGACCGTGGGTTCGAGCCCCGATCGGGTCAAGCAAAAGACTGAAATTTGTATTTGTTGCTTCTCCGCTAAGCACACAACATTACAGAGAAAGATCAAAGACTGGTTGGCTAGAAATGATGATAAAGTGTCCGAGTATTGCGACATGTCAATACAAATCCAACTAAGCGTATTAGTCTAGAACAAAGCGGACCTCATCATAATCTCCTTAACAATTAACTTGTTTTCGCAATGATATAACCGACAAATTGCTAAGTTGGCGTTAAATAACAATCACTTACCTTGTAATGTTTTCAGATTATCTATGGTCTGTTCTAGCAGTGTAACATTATTCTCGCTGGTTTTGAAAGCTGATTTGTCATCAAATACGTTGAGGTCCATTGCAATAAAGTCATGCATTTTGTTCGTCTCCGATGGACATAGATTTAAAAAGGTAATCATACTCTTTTGATTTAGAATTTGTTTTGAAGATAAAGCGTAATATTCGGCATCTTTAATGAACTTCTGCAAGTTTTCAATTGCGGTCGATCGTAATTCGTCCAGCTCCTGAAATATTTGTTCATATTTTTGTTCTAGTTTATGACGAGTTGATTCAGGTTCATATAAACCATCAATTTTTGTTTTCAACATTTTTTTCTTTATCATAAAAACATCCATGTTTGAATTTGATTTTGCAATAAGGGTATAAGCTGTGAATATTTTATCTTTCAATAATATTATGTCACTCTGCAATGAATCCTTCTTTTCCTGAATAAATACCGTTATATCTTTCAATTGATGATAGGTACTGTCTCTATGTAACTCCACAATACAGGTGGAACACACTCCAACTTGACACGTTGAAGAAACGCAGTAATATTTCATGGGTCCATTACCATGACCTGCTAATTCACATCGTCCTTCAAATTCATCCTCGTCATCAGCCTTGATCGCTCTAGTATTCCGTAGACGATGATTAGAATACTCCTCTTCGTGCAATACTTTGCATTCTGAACACAAAATAATACTACAAGCATCGCAGTTAAACCATATTGTTATAATTTCACTACATTTTGTGCATAGCTGTAAACCATTTTCATTCGCATTTTCCCGTAGAAATAAAAGAAGATCCCGCCTTGTGTTATCTTTACCGAAATTTTCAGGTCCTTTTTTATCTACCTTATGACTAGCTTTGCATAATGAACATTTAATGTTGTTTCTTTTACTACAAATTATTTTTAAGCATGCAGAACAAAATGTGTGGAAGCATGGTAATTGTCTCGGAACACGCTCATCTTCATTATAAATCTCTGTACACACCCCACATTCTAAAAATCTACGTTGCGTTTTTTTATGCAAATCCAACGTATATATGTGTTTGCTATGGCAACAGGTGTTGCAGTGCCTTTTATTTTTGAAAAGTTCCATGGACATTTTCTGAGTAACCCTTAGCTGTGAATGTAGAAATGAAAAACAATTACTAACTTTAATAAATATTTTCACGTTAAAGGGATATTGTCTACCAGCTGCGAATTTTTTCATACCCAAAATTATTGTCGATTTCCGTACTGACCTTCATAAAATGAAGATTAACACCGAGTTATGCTGCAAAAGATACGATTTTTTGACAAAATAGACCCAAAACTATCGTTATCAGAATTATTGTCTGGATGACAATATTCAAATCTATTCATATGGCCTTCTATGTTAACACGTCTTGAGCATGCGCACTGTTTAGAAACAATTAACAACATGTGGTTCTTGGGCAAAAGAGAAACTGTTAACGCGTGGAAGAAAGCGGACTTTGACGGATTCAGAGATAAAGAGGAATAGAAGTGAAGTATTTTCCAAATGGAAGTGCTACGCGTCAAATCTCACGCTGAAGTGGCAACGATTTTGCTTGATATATAGGTAAGCCGAGCATGTTGCCTTCTTCTCTCAATCGTTTTTCATATTTTATGAATTTATGATGATGCCTATGATCATTTTCGGTAGATATTATTCAATATATGAAATTTTGCACCTGGCAACAGCAAATTATTGTCAATGAGTAGCATAACACGGCCGTATTTGCGAGCTAAACAAACACAAATTTTAAGAGGCCAGCAAAGGGGAAATTGGAGTGCAAAAATGATATCAATGCAGTTTATTATTTTTTCGACCAGCAAATATTGAAATGAGCCGATTTTTGATTATTATTATTATCAATTTAAATCAAAATATCGAATCAATTCATTTTTAATGCAAGAATTAAAACTGTACATGGCTATGAAAACCCTATAAAGTTCTTTTTATTCAAGCAAATTTATTTCTTTGATATTCTAAATATATTACATATAATTAGGCTTTTAATTTTATCAAATTTCAACAACTTGGACATAAAACTTAGTTTTGGGAACCAAAAGTATATGCCTTACTTTCTGCGAATTATCACTATAATGGAAAATCGGTATGTATTTTTCAAATAAAAGCTTTCTATTTAAAGAAGCTTCATTTCAATTGCACTTTTAGTTTGGATCCTGTAAGTATAATAAATAAACAAGATTTTGAAGAAATGATATTTGAAATATATCCATTGAAATTTTCAAGTTTCAGAACTTTTTTTATATACAACTGTATGACTACAAAATTTTACTGAAATGTCCTAAGACGCATATTTTAGACCATGGCTAAATGAAAATCATTTTCAATTCCTTTATGCAAACAAGTTTATATCTTGGGTACTGGAAATACATTACATAAATAAGGTTTTAAGTACTATTCAACAAGTTTGAACATAAAATTTTGTTATGGGAGCCAAAAATTATATCTTCCTGTCTGTGAATTATATCACCATAGTGGAAAATCAGTATGTATCTTTTGTATAAAAAGCTTTCCTGTTAAATAAGTGTCATTTCAGTAGCATTTTTAGTTTGGATCCTGTAAGTATGATACATTAACAAGGTTTTTAAAAAGTAATATGAAGATCCATAGAAATTTGCAATTTTCTGAAACTTTTCTATATGTGATTATAAAATTTTACTGAAATGTCATGAACTGCATATTTTAGACTATGGCTAAATGAAAATCATTTTCAATTTCTTTATGCAAACCATGTTTATTTCTTCACTATTCCAAAAACATTACATTAACTAGTTTTTGACTACATTTCAACAATTTTGGACATAATTTTCAGTTCAGGGAGCCAAAATTATACTTACTATCTTAGAATTATCAACATAGACATGATAGAGGGAAATCAATATGTATTTTTCATATAAAGGCTTTCTATTTAAAGAAATGTCCTTTGAACTGCTTTTCATCCCCTTGCCAATGAAGTTGTAAAGGGATATAGTAACGCTACCGTCCGTCCGTCCCATCCTTGTGAACACTCTAGGATCAACATCCTTCAATGGATTTTGACCAAACCTGGCATATACTTAGTCCTTAAGAGAATCTGGAACCCTATTGATTTTCAAGGTCATATGTCAAAGATCAAGGTCACAGGCTCAAATGTTTACCACGTAACATCCTTGTGAACACTCTAGAATCAACATCCTTCAATGGATTTTGACCAAACTTGGTACATAATTAGTCCTTAAGAGAATCTGGAACCCTTTTGATTTTCAAAGTCAAAGGTCAAGGTCACCAGCTCAAATTTTTAGGCGAGGGGATACGCCACGCTTTGCCCTTGTTTAGTTTGGATCTTGTAAGTATGATTTATAAACAAGATTTTTAAGAAATAATATGAAGATCCATAGCAATTTGCATGTTTCACAGTGTGTGAATTTAACAGTAGACCGATGGCCCATGTCTGTGTTAAAATCATGCAGGTTTTTGTAAAATTATCTTATTTTTTTAGGCAAATTACTATAAAAACTGGTAATTTCAGACAAATGTGATTTTGTAGTGATTGATATTTGTACTTTTGATTTAGATATTCTGACCAAGGTATTTCTGGAGTAGAAGAAATGAGCAGCCATCACATTTCAACGAAACGGATGAAACTGGAGAAATCGAGTTCATTTGTGAGCCCATTTGAGTATGTTCATTTTGTTAAAGATTAGACATATTCTACATTATGTTTATAGGTAACATTGTCAATATTGTTCAACACAGTCACTTGTATAACAGTTTCTAATTAATTATTGTGGCTTGCATAGTGATACTACTAGTAGCTATATTATATAGGGATCATGTTGGCTTCTGCGTCATCGTTACATTTTCATCCATCCACAAGCTGAAATGGCCAGTCCTACTTAGCTACTTGTGGGAATGAAACCAAACTTGGGACAGAATTGACGCACGTCTGGCGCACCAAATTTTTGCCTGGAACTTTGATGTAATGTTGTCTCTATATATTGGGTTGTGTAGATGTGTGCTGGATACATGTATTTAGATTATAGATTTAATATTATTTTGAAAAGCTTTTTCGTTATACAGTTGCACATCAGAACCATATAACAAAATATGTTTCAATATTATACACATACACTGTAATAAACAATTATTTTTTATTCTTAGTCTCTCAATAGATATTACTGAAGAGGGCAGTGGTGTTGGTGATGATTCTGACAATGAAGATTTTGAACCTAACCTCAACTTCACTCTAAGGTTTGTCATGTTAATTTCATATGTTTCAGTTGTAACTGACATACTTGAAATTTTGTCCTAATAACAGAACCATGCATGATCATATGTCATAGGAGCTTTATTATACCCCCGCTCCACCGGAAAGGGGGGGGGGGTATACTGTTTTACCTCTGTCCGTCTGTTCGTCCCAAGATGTTCATAACATTTTTCTCAGTAATTATTTATGGCAGCAATCTGATATTTGGTCATAGGCTTCAGAAGGGTCAATCAAAAGTCGCAAACCCGCTGCGTTTTCCATGGTCAAGTCCGGTAGAAGTCACATCCGATGAAGGGAAAGACATCAACAACAAATGAAGATCAGTTCTGATTTGGGTAACAGACTCCCTGTAACCGTTGACCAGCTCGTAATGCCTGCCGTAGAACTTCTTGAGGGATGATCACAACCTAAAAGCTGTCTACAAATCACTCAAATCCTTCATAAAGTGTACTTGTAATGATATGTTCAGTTGCTCATTCACTATACATTCGAGATATTCATCTTGAATTGAAAGTTAGGGCTCCATAGATCATAATCTCAATTCTATTGTTTTATTCTTGTGAATTACATTTTATGTATTTTTCTACTTCAGGTGGCAGAGAAGTTACAACAGAAAGACAGCTAGATGGTCTGTGCAGCCTGTTAAAGTTGATAAGTCATATTCCTATGTTCCAAGACTATTAAGGGTCATCATTTGTATGAGACTGCAAGATAATGAAGGAATGAATCAACGTGTGCAGATGGAAGTAGATGATCCCAGAAGATTCTCGGTCCATCTTGCACCAATTCCACAACTTCCAACTCAGGATAATACAGTAGCATCTCAGAAATCCAGACTTGAAGAACAACACAAAACAATTGACTATATTGTCGCATAAAATAAATTTAGATTGTCACTCTTTGTTTTTACTGATCTAACAGAAGTTCTGCACATTTAGAGCGGAAAAGTACTTACCGGTAAGTCAGGATAATGGGCATTACAAATTGTCCAATGCACAATAATGATAGCGCTCAGTGTGTTGGTCTAGTTAGTACAAACCAAGACAACTTTTTAGGACCTCACAAGAAACATCTCTGCCAAGTTTGGTTAAATTCTGTTCGGCTGTTCTCAAGAAGATGAAAATGTTGTTTCCCATAGGGTTTCAATGCAAACTTTGACCTCCGCTGGTGGCCATTTTGAATTTTCAAATGGCGCAAACAGTAACAACACATGTTAAAGACATTCATATGAACATATATACCAGATTTCAATTCAATCCCTTCAGCGGTTCCTGAGAAGAAGTTTCTTGAAAATCGACCAATCAGAATTTTCAAAGTCACATGGTGGCCATGTTTTTTGACGAATCTGCATAAAAGTAACAACTCTTGTGTAGGACCTCATAGAAAACATCTCTGCCAAGTTTGGTTTTGAATTATATAAAAGACTGTCAGTCCATTTTAGAAGAAGTTGTCAGTGCTGATAGAACAACAAATAATAAGATGGCAAAACTTTCAAATTAAATTTACAATTCCAACTGACCAACTTGTGAAATTAACAACTCATTGGGGTCGATTTATTTTTGGTGTTTTAACGCCACTTTCAGCAATATTTCAGCTATATCATGGCGACCCGTTTTAGTTGTGGAGGAAGCCAGAGTACCCGGACAACCACCGACCATAGGGAAGTAACTGGTAAAGTTTATCATTAGGGTATATGGGATAAAATACAAAATATTATATTTCATGAACAAGTTTTAATTAAACCGTCTAGGAATGAAACCCTTGTATTGTTCATATGGATCAGGATACCTGTCCCTAATTTTCCAAGTACAACAGCTTGGGATCACACGTCTGACCCCAGCTCCAAGTCGGTCATGTGCCCAAATGGTATACTGGCGGTAGGCTGCATACCCATTGGATCTGTTGTAATTCTCGTCATGGGGCATTACTACAAGTTCCTCTCGAAACATTCTAGCAACCCCCAACACTGCCTCATCAAGGACAATCCGATCAAAGTCATGTAATAAAGACAAGAGATTTAATAAAAAACAGAGTAAAGACAGATGGTTATACATTCATCTAGAAAAATGAGCTCTATTTAAAAAAAAAATATAATTCATTATAAGTGAAATAGTTTGCACAAATTCAGTTTAGAGAAATAAAAAAAAGTCTTATTTTGGAAGAAAAGATTTTCTCGTGGAACTTTCTTATGACCACAGTTTTATTTCGCTTTGTTGTTGCTTTATAGGAGAACCATTTTAGTCTTGGAAATTTGGTTATCAATCTACCCCTCCAGCTATTCAATATTAATTTTACATGGTTTTTTCCTAAAAAAATATTTTGATTCTGAATCTTGAAGAATCTTGAATAAAAAAATATTCCGACTTGACATTTTCACAGTATAATCATATACAAATTTTGAAGACAAAAAATTATTCCAGCACTTCGTCAATCTAATTAAAATTAGATCTACGCACTTGCTCCCTATTTTCTATCTTTTTTTTTTGGTCGCTCGTGTACGTAGATCTAATTTATACACCCGCTCCCCGAAGGGGAGGGGGGTATACTGTTTTGCCTTTGTCTGTCCGTCCGTCCTTCCAAGATATTTTTCGTCGCATTTTTCTCAGCAACTATTGATGGCAGAAATCTGATATTTTTGTCACAAGTTTCATATAGGTACCCCATATCGTGGGAAGCGTTTTTGGACCTGTCAGATTCCTACTTCCTGTTTGCCGACTTAGTTGGTTTTATACACATTGAACATATATGCACATTTTTCTCAACAACTATTGATGGCAGAAATCTGGTATTTGGGCACAAGCTTCATATAGGTACCCCATATCATGGGAAGTGGCAGGGGTATCATAAGTGAGCATTAGATCACAGTTCACCTTGTTTTAATTAGATTGGCACTTCGCCGGAAAATAAGAAAATGTGAATTTTGTGGCGTCTGAAAAAAAAAATTCTACGGCGAAAAAACGTGACATAGCCCTCTTCAAATCGACAATAATTTTGGGTATGAAAAAATTACGCAGCTGGTAGACAATATCCCTTTAATATAAATACATCATGCAGTATTTCTTTAAATTTAGCGTTACTTTGAGTTACTTTAAATAATGCAGGCAAATATATGATACATGTATATGTAAAGATAGTTTGGCGAGACATATTTTACTTAATATATTATTAAGCATAAAATAGGAACAATTTAAAATGATTCAATGGGGGTTGTCATGATTGTATGGTAGTTGGATTTGCAAACTACCATTGCAATCAGTGCCCATCACCGCTAAAGTTGTGAGTTTGAATCCCGCTCATGACGAGATGTACTCGATACATTATACAATTAATGCCTGCACTTAAGGTGAACATCATAATTGTTCACCCGAGGGGTGTTGTTTTTCAGAGGGTTTCTAAATTTTACAAAAATCTTGTAAAATGGGCGTTGACAGAGATAGAGTCGAGCGTAGCAGGAATGACAACTCTGGATAGAGAATGTAAAAACTGATGACAGGTGAAATAGAGAAAACAACGAATTTAGGATTTATTAGTTAAAATATTACACCAGATTTTCTATTGAAAAAATATACTGAAGTATAATAATATGTGATAAAGTTTGTCAGTGATTTGCAGCAGGTCGGTGGTATTATCCGGGTTTCCTTCATAAATAAAACTGACCTCCACGATATTACTAAAATATTGTTAAAAGTGGCGGTAAAAATCACAACCCCCTCCACCACATCCCCCACCCCCACTTGGAAATGAATTTATGTGCGGTTTGTGTAATGAATGTGTAGAGTTTTTGCAACTGTATTATATACAATGGATGTAAACCGGTTTTGGTTGTCAGTTCTTAAGAACATTCTGCACGAGATTTAAGTAATCACTAGCCCACACACAAAAAGACGCTTCACTCAGAAGTTTAATTCAAAAACTGATACTGTTGGGAGGGGGGGGGGGGGGGGTCCCAATATTTACAATAATCTTATTGTATGTATATTTGTAGATATTTGGTGCAGTCATCGGTGAATCAGTATAAAAGCAAATGGACGTTTCAATATGATAAATTTTGTTTTAGGAGAAACATATTATGATTGATGGTAGTGATGGACTTGTAATTAGAAGTAATTGTAAATTTATGTAATAAATAAAGATGGCCACTGTGTCTTTCGGGACCTAATACACTTAGTTTGTTTAATCAAAATGAACCACAAACAAGGGAAAAGTATATATAATTATGTGTGCTCAGTTATGTGTACAGTACAAAAAACAAAACAGTTTAGCACATGAATAATTTATGTTCGTTTGTTTGTTTGTTTAATGGTGTTTAACGCCACTTTAAACTATATTTTAGCTATATCGTGGCGGTCAATTTTATAGGCGGAGGAAACCGGAGTACCAGGAGAAAACCACCGACCTGTCGCAAGTCACTGACAAACTTTATCACATAATGTTGTACACCTCGCCAAGACCGAGATTCGAACTCACAACATCCGAACATCAGTGGTGATAGGCACTGATTACATAGGTAGTTGTAAATTCAACTACCATACGATCACCGCCACGACGTCCCCTATATGTTCGTTTGAATAATGAGAATTTAGAACATAATGAACACTCTTTCGTTTTCCTCAACGTATGATCATACTAATAATTTCATATTGAACATTTCCAAATTGTTCAAAGATTAGCATATAAATTGAAAGCCACATAACGTGAACATGAACAATTCTGTTTCGCACATGAATTTATTTTTATATACACTCACCTTATCATTCGGTTGTATTGTGTTGCTACAACAACACACTAGCATACGTAATATATAAATTAGTGTGTAATTTACAACCATAATATGATATTTAAATCTATTCATCTAAAGGCAGAAATTATTGAACCCACTAACAAGGGCATAAATATACACGTAAACGGGTAAAAAATACAGTATTTATTTACACATCCTATCAGTATATTACGTTTTCGCGTTGCAAATCGAAATTGTCATCATACTTCAAGTAATGTAAAAAGACATGTGATGTTTTCGCGTGGATTTACAGAAGGAAATTAGTAGGGTTAGGGTTATGATGTTTAACGCCTTTTTCAACAATATTTCAGTTATATGGTAGTGGTCAGTTTTATTGGTGGAGGAAACCGGAGTACCCGGAGAAAACCATCGACCTGTCACAAGTCACTGACAACCTTTATCACACAATGTTGTATTGAGTACACCTCGCATGAGCGAAAATTCGAACTCAGAACTACAGCGGTGATAGGCACTGATTACATAGGTAGTTGTAAATCCAACTACCATACGAGCATGACCACGACGGCCCAGAAAATTAGTAGGTAGTTTGATTAATGTGTACATTCGTTTAATGTAGGCGTGTACTGATGAAGGTTTCCATTGTTCAAAACCAAAAGGCTGTTTTTGGAATATGACAACAGATACGTTCTAGCTCTTACAAAGTTAATGATTGGCTTTTGGGGTTTTTAGTGTTTAACGCCACTTTAACAATATTTCAGCTATATCGTGGAGGTCAGTTTTATCGGTGGAGGAAACCGGAGTACCCGGAGAAGACTCCCGCCCTGCCGCAAGTCACTGACAAACATAATGTTGCTCACCTCGCCCTGATCGGAATTCAAACTCACAACATCTGTGGTGATAGGCACCGATTGCATAGGTAGTTGTAAATCCAACTACCATATGATCACGGCCACGACGCCCACCTCCCCAATGATACGAGGGGGCTAAAGGAGATCAACACTCAAACTTTTGAATTTTCATTTTAAGTCTGATGTTGAAAGGGTTTTCTTCCCTAAAATTTCAATGGAGCCAAAAGGAACCAAAACCCAAATTCAGTGCAATTTTCCCATTAAATTTCTTTATTTCAAGTCCAATTTGTGTCATTGTTTTTCCATTGAATTCTTTTGAAAATGCAATAGATTTTGTTGTTTTCTCCGTTTTAGAGATATTAGAGGATTAAGGGCCAGCTCAAGCCCTGTTGATTGAAGATTACCATACAAAAAAGACAAACAATGGCCGACATAAAATTAGATAGAAAACTAAATACTGAGCAACACAAACTTCACTTAAACAATTCCTGCTCCACCATTGGCACTCGCCGTGCGAACCAGGTTATAAATCATTAATGGTTGGTTGGTTGTTTTTATGGTGCTTAACACAACTTTCAACAATATTTCAGTTATATCGTGGCGCTCAGTTTTATTGGAGGAGGAAACCGGACGACCCGGAGAAAACCACCGACCTGCCGCAAGACACTGACAATCTATCACATAATGGGTACACTTCGTCCTGCGCGGTAGTCGAACCCTCAACATCACTGGCGATAGGCACCGATTACATATATATATACACTCCGACAAGCACCACCCTATATTTTTATCGATATATTTTTTTACATCAATACTGTTAAAACAATAAAATAGATATCACCATTTTTCTTACACTTCTTAAAAGACTACACCAAGGGCTCTAAAATTACCAATCTACGAAGTATTTATCATCCTGAAAGACGTGACTATGACGTGGCAAAAATGGGGTTGAAAACAGGCGCTGGAAAAACGTAAAACCAGTCTGACTTTGATGGAAGTTTTTAACATTGCATTAAAATGCAGAGTCTTCAGATTTTAAGAACTTTTAAATGCATCTAATGTGCGTATGTGTAAGGCATAAAAATCAATAACGAGTATATCCACCGCGTTTATTGTGAAGTTCTGTAACACGCCTCGTCATGCTTCGCAAAAGACGCCTAAGCCGTTCTTGGAGGAACTGCTGCCATTCCTGTAAGATAGCAGTTCTTAATTCGTCAATATTTTGACATTTTGGATTGCGTTGGTTAATTTTTCGGCCAATAAAGTCCCATACATGCTCTATAGGGTTCATGTCTGGCGACATCGCAGGCCATGGAATTGTCTGAACAGCCTCTTACTGTAAACAATTTTGTACAATTCGGGCTCTATGTGGCCTAGCGTTGTCGTCCATGAACATTGGCCTGTCAGCCAACGCACGATTGTCGAAATGGGGGACTACGCGTGGAGCGAGCACATTGTCACGGTATTTTTGGCCCGTCAGATTACCATCAAGAACGTAAAAGTCCAACTTAGTCAAAAGAAAAACAACCCCAGACAGTTACACTCCCACCCCCAAAAGCAGTTGTGCCCAAAATGTGGTTGTCCTTAAATGAAGTGTTTCGTTGGCGCCAAACCCTTGCACGACCGTCGGTAGGGCGTAGCAAAAAAAGACTCATCAAACCAGTGGACCCGTCTCCATGTGCGAATAGTCCACCCCAAATGATCATGTGACCAGTCAAATCGAGCATGGCGATGACGTAATGTCAACTGTGGATGTTTTATGGGTCGTCGCGCTCGCATTCCCCGATGGTGGAGGCATCTGATTACAGTGCGTGTGCTAATGTGGCATCCAAACGCTAAATTACCACGAAGTGCACCAGCTGTACTGAACGGCCATTGCCGCGCCCATCTGGATATGAGCCGGTCCTCTCTCGGTGTCGTTTTGCGAGGTCTACCTGCACGTGGACGGTCAGCAACATTCCCCGTTTGACGAAAACGCTGCATCAGTCGTACAATGATGGAATGGTTAACCCTGAAGTGGTTTGCCGCCCTTCCTTCTATGGCTAAAACCACCGTTATGCATGCCAACAGCTTGCCACCTTTCTGGTATGGTTAATTTTCGCCGCACCATACCAAACAAATAGCAAATGAAACTTAAAACTCTACCCAAAAAAATCAGCTTTCGTTCGTAAACACAAATGTTGAAAAGTACACGTGACACTTTACACACCCTGTGTTATACACATAAATAAAAATCGATCAATAATCTGTTTCACAGGCAAGTATATGTGTACAGTTAACGAAAACAGCAAACCGATTTGAAATAAGTTCATTATTAGAAAATATATTATTGAAGTTCATTATTAGAAAATATATTATTGAAACAAGTCAGGTGGTGCAACTTTTGTCGGACTGTATATATATATATATATATACATAAATGTTGTAAATCCAATACTACCATACGATCACGACTTATCCTTTTTTCCTATCTCGATATTTAAAAGTTCAAACATTCACAAATAGAACGACTACCATTTTGCCCTTCGTAAAGGAAATAACTGCAATAAACAAGTTGCAATGGCCACAGGAAAAAGGACAAACAGGAAAAAGGACAAACAATGATCTATAAAATTATTCACATAAAACAAGAGTGAGCAACTCGAATCCCACAAAACAACCGAGGGTGAACTCATGTGCTACAGAAAGGTAAGCAGTTCCTGCTCCACCAGTAGCTCCTGCCATGTAATTCTTAAAATCCGATGACAAATCATGAATAAGGAAATGACGAGATTATGAACATGACCAGACGAAACACATTTATGGTTATTTGTTAAGACAGATATTCCGTCATGGTCAACATGGCATGGTGGCGACCGTAAATCTGTTGAAGTTGTTTGCTTGTTAGCAGCAAGCCTCCATTAAGAAAAACATTCACGATAGAAATCGCCAGCTCTAAAATATCGTATACTCAATACGCTGGTGCATCTTATTAAAATTATAAATTTTTGGATATATTTTTTTGGCGATATACACGAACATCTAACGACATTCCATATGGGATCGCGTCAAAGTTCATATTTGCAACCGACCAATCAGCGATTTGCAACCGACCAATCGGCGATAAGCTAAGCCTTTGTTTAGGTATTACAACAGAGTACACGGCAAGCGCTGTTCTCCGATTGGTCAATGTATAATTAGCCGTCTTGCATATACCTCGATTTCCAATGCTGAATGAAAGGTTACACGACATGATCTCAACAGGATATGTGCAATGCAAGTGTATCGCCAAAAGAACCTCATAAAAAGGTAGAACAAAACATGATTTTAATTAAGATTGCATGCAGCTCCTGGTGGAATGTTGCTATATATTGATGAAAAAAGTTCACAATGGGAAAATGAAAATCGTCTCTCGTCATCAAGATTCGGTCGCAACAGGTCCTACTCGTCAATTTATACCGGTGAAGTTGGATGCATGAAGTTGATACAAGCTTACAGAACGTGTTTCTGTAATAACCTAAATATTCCAATGCATGTTTTTAAGAGTTTGTGTATATCTGTAATCACATGCATTTCATTCGACGTCCTTATGTCATGGTCTTGTTTTTGCTTTTTTAGTTCTCGGCGATTTGAGGCGAGAGATGAGATTCCATATAGTAGTTATTAATCAACCAATCTAGTATAGAAAGGCGTATCATAGGTTCCATCACGATCTGGTTGGCCCTTAGCAAATATCAATATCTCGAATGACAATGCAGCTTTTACCATCGAAATATTTTTTTTAGAGAACTGCAGTAAATATTGCCATCGAAATATTTTTTAGAGAACTGCAGTAAATATTCCAATATTTTGTCCTCAAACATAGGTTCAGATATTTTATAAATACAAAATTTCCTATGGTTTTGTATCGTATTGTTAATGGTGGCAGCCATCACAACATTTGATTTTAAAGATAACAGATACAGAGTGGCGACATGTCACTCCATGGGATGGTCCAGGGAAGTTCAAATAATGCAACTATTTAATATCAAAAGTACATTTTGTCTGTACAAATCTTGTTCCCTTGTGATTGGGGTGGGCGATATCAAAAGCTTGAAATGCATGTGTACCCCTCACGAGCACATGCCAATTGTCTAGGTATTTCATATGTTTTAGATGCCATTTACATATGCCGTATTTATAGTAACAGCCGACATATAATATTCAACATGTTGAAGGTAGTCGGTATTTGGCGAGCGAGTGGGTCGAGTTATTGTTGCTTAACGTCAACTCGGCAATTTTCAGCTATATCTTTAGTTTGACCCTACCAGGTCTCGAACCCACGATCTACCCCACTCGAGGCGAGCATTACACCACCGATGCGGTCATCAGTATTTGTAAGAAGTATCATGTTGGAATGTTTGACAATATATTCCAAGTAGACACATAAGAATTTTTAAAACCTTTAGATTCAATTGGGTTACCATTTTAAAACCTTTGGCTTCAATTGGGTTACCATTTTAAAACCTTTGGCTTCAGCTGGGTTACGTTTTAAAACCTTGTGTTTCAAAACCTTAGTTTTCAATTGGGTAACCGGTTAAGTAAAAACTGGACGAGTGAATGACGGATTACGGACTCCAAAGTGATGGCAAAAGCTCA
Source organism: Bathymodiolus septemdierum (assembly GCA_963383655.1). Lineage (NCBI taxonomy): Eukaryota > Metazoa > Mollusca > Bivalvia > Mytilida > Modiolidae > Bathymodiolus > Bathymodiolus septemdierum. The sequence continues at coordinate 35,387,681 of OY726519.1, forward strand.
AATTGCATTTTTATTGAGTCAACTAGAAACTGGTGAAAGAATATAGAATTTGCATAAACTGCTATTATCTATAAATTTATATGTTGCTTATGCAGTGTTTTGGAGGATTCAATCTCATCACCCTGACCACTCCAATTAAACCAGAATGTATTGAAATCCAATTAAAATGTGAAACGATTGACGAGGTACATGGGAGAATTTTAAAATGCTTTAAAACAAAAAAACATATTTTTATGCTTTAATTATTAGTGGTCATGTTGTCAAGGTTCTTGGTATGGTGGACGGTTTCGTTCGTAAGATGTCGGGTTTGTTCTGGTGTTGGCTTTCAGTTATATGGTCTAGTTTCAGCATAGAATTCTGAAAAAAATCATTTAGAAATGAAATAAACTGGCAAGGTGATCAAATGAAAAGATAAAAGCAATCAAATACTAGTAGGCGTGAACAAGTGAAATGATGAAAGCAAGGTTTCAAATAAATACAAATATGATGAGAGTATGGTTTGTATATGTCATGGTGAAATTGCATGTATGGCGATATCCAACTTGCTAGTCATACACCTAACATGCAACGACATCCCATATTAAATCAGCGGTCACATTTTCAAGGGACCAATCAGCAACGAGTATTATTAAAAACGTTACAGAGAGCCATTATTGATGGTCAATATTATATGTTTAAAAATGATTGGACGATTAAAGATGAATGGAATGTCTCCTGAAATTGCACCATAGAGGAGGATGCTAAATTACCAACAAAAAGTCCAACATAAGTCCTAGCTCTGGTTTGCTGGACATGAAAAAATATATGATTACATCTTACAACCAGCAGGCCTAAGAATTCTGCAACGGAAACTTAAAATGCATGTATTGTATGTATTGTCAAAATACATGGAATTACGACATTTTTGTGGAATTCCCAGATGTGTTCCGCCATTGTAAAAGACAATTATGACACTGGAGTAGTAATTGCGTTCCTTCATTGTAAAAATACACGAAATATGAGCGAGTGAGTGAGCAAGTGATCGAGTTTAACGCCAATTCAGCAATATTTCAGCTTTACTATTGCAATAAATGGTTAATTTGCAATGAGATAGCGAGGTCCGCTTCGTTCTAATCAACACGCCGAGTTGGATTTTTATTGAGCTAGTTCACTGAAACAACGTCTGCATGTAGACATGTCGCTCCACTCTCGACACATACCGATTCCGAACAAACACTTTTCCCCCTTAATGCTGCGTGCTCAGAGAAACAACAAATACCAATTTTATGGTCTTTGGTTTGATCCAACAGGGACTCGAACCCATGATCTACCGCACTCAAGGCGATCACCACGAATTGTGAAATTGGAGTGGCAAGATAGTGTTCCGTCATAACAAAAATATACGAATTATGACATTGGAGTAGTAATAGTATTCCGTCATTGTATAGTGCTACCTTATAATACCTCATTTCTGAATCATCAGAATTTATACGATTTCAATTAAGAAGGGAAACAATAAGAATACTTGCCCTCAAATTCAATCAATCGGTCTCCATTTGTATCCGCTTCATCCAAAAATTCTTGCGGACTCCTGGTCTCTTCATCCAATATTGTCATCATATTACCCAATTCATTAATGTCAACATGTCCATCCTTATCTTGATCAAGAAGCTTGAAAATACCTAACAACCTCTCTCTGTGGCTATCTACTGTTGTTTCTGCTTCAACTAAAATCGCAATAATCCACTTCATTTAATGATTATTGCGTAACGTCAAAATAGTATTATAGTTAATATACACGAGAAGAACAAGTTCATAAACATCGAACTTGATCGGAATATTTGGCCTTGCAACCGGCCATCAACGACCACGCCCAACATTTTCATTAGGAACTGCTGCACATGTTGCGTTCAAGTGTACGATATTCTCCATACACAAGTTATAAATTACGTCAAATTACGTCACGTCCCGAGGACAAGTTTTATATTTGTTTTATATTTGATTAATCAAGCACAACTGGCTATTGGTCCTCCCAGAGAGGATGTACCTCGCATAGGAGAAATGTGATAATATCCCGGGGTTCCTATAATGATGAACTTTAAATGAGCAGCTTTACATATTATATTCTTTTTTACTAATATGCAGTTAAAGCAGGCGGTCGTTTCGAAAGGGCAAAGGAAGTTGCTTCACAATTTGTTTATATGAAAGGTGGGGCAGGAATTCTCCACACACGAGGCATTTTTACCTCATGCCCCAAGGGAGAGTCACGAATTCGATTCATTCTGTACGAACAGTGGGCGCCGTTTCTGTCGGAAGTGCTGTGCTGCGCTTCTGAGAAACCGGGTCGTATATTTGTATTATGGGATTCCCATGGATATGAAAATGAAACTGTTAAATATGTATTTATAATAAGACGTAATTTTTACGACTTTATATCGCTAATCGATGGCAGAAAAGAATGTGGGCAATCTCTTATGCTATCTTAATTGTGATGCCATCCCCATACTTTCAATTGACACAACAGTATTATTCACTCCTTTTATAAGAACAAACTGAGGATTTTTATTTACATACAATTCCTTTTTACAAAAAAAAACGTTGGGTATAAATTCAACATAATCCGTTTCATCTTGAAGATGGCAGTTTTATCGTTGTATTGCATTCTATTAAAATCAGATGTTTGTTGTATCTCTTATTGCAAAAAATGCAAAAAAAGATGCATTCAACTTATGTTTTATGTACATACATAAATTTCATAATCAAATTTTTTACAACAAATTGCAAAATACTGGCGCGGCCCTTCAACTTTCTTAGTGCCTCGCTAACTATATATTAATTCAAATTTAAATACTTTATTGGATAAAGCACAGTAGATCACATGTATTTGTGTAATCCAATACAATCACAAACATACAAGGACATAGAATATAAACAAGTAATTGGAGCTAACTTATAATCTTAAATTATAAAAGCATTATTAGGAAGAAGACAAACTGTTACCTTTAAATGTTTCTCTTTTGGTGAATGATTTTTTTTATTCTTTGATAAATAAACAGATATCTTTGATATCTTGATGTTTCTCTTTTGGTGAATGATTTTTTTTATTCTTTGATAAATAAACAGATATCTTTGATATCTTGATGTTTCTCTTTTGGTGAATGATTTTTTTTATTCTTTGATAAATAAACAGATATCTTTGATATCTTGATGTTTCTCTTTTGGTGAATGATTTTTTTTATTCTTTGATAAATAAACAGATATCTTTGATATCTTGATGTTTCTCTTTTGGTGAATGATTTTTTTTATTCTTTGATAAATAAACAGATATCTTTGATATCTTGATGTTTCTCTTTTGGTGAATGATTTTTTTTATTCTTTGATAAATAAACAGATATCTTTGATATCTTGATGTTTCTCTTTTGGTGAATGATTTTTTTTATTCTTTGATAAATAAACAGATATCTTTGATATCTTGATGTTTCTCTTTTGGTGAATGATTTTTTTTATTCTTTGATAAATAAACAGATATCTTTGATATCTTGATGTTTCTCTTTTGGTGAATGATTTTTTTTATTCTTTGATAAATAAACAGATATCTTTGATATCTTGATGTTTCTCTTTTGGTGAATGATTTTTTTTATTCTTTGATAAATAAACAGATATCTTTGATATCTTGATGTTTCTCTTTTGGTGAATGATTTTTTTTATTCTTTGATAAATAAACAGATATCTTTGATATCTTGATGTTTCTCTTTTGGTGAATGATTTTTTTTATTCTTTGATAAATAAACAGATATCTTTGATATCTTGAGGATTAATAGGTTTATTATCTGTAGTGAATTTGTAATGTTCTGTGTGGACTTGTGATGTATATAAAAAAAACAAAAATGTGATATTTTGTATGTGCTTTGTCTTATTTATGATCAGTATAATTGTAAATATTGAATATATGTATACCTATATGCTGTACGACATTGGTTAATAAAGAATTGAATTGAATTGTATTATATGTAACAAGTCATCCTCTATTTATTTTAAGGTTTTAATGATCGTATCAACAAGACATTTGACAGTTTAAATATTTGTCGTTACCACAGAGTCTTTACTACCGACATTCAATACATGGAAAGTTGTATTATTTAGTTTCAAAGGAAAATACAAAAAATTCAATCTCGATTTGGATCCAGGTCATTACTGATCTAAAGTAAAATCTGACATTTGGATTTGTTTTATTTAGACAACTTAATAATTTCAATAAGAATTCACAATGAAATGCAAGCCATTTCATGGCGAAACATTTTATATTTCGACGAGATGGTGTGGACACTGTCCTCTTTATATTAGACCAACACACGCTTAGTGCTAGCTCACTAGACTTGGCAATCCACTGCCACTTCCGACACATTATCCCGATTCCGAGCCAACCAGTCTGTGCTCTTACTCTTCGACGATGTGAGCTTACGCGGGGCATTAGCTTACGCGGGGCATTAACATTAACATTAACTGTTGCAAAAGTCTCCCAAACAAACTCCACTGAGCAGGGTTTTGCTCGACATAAAAAACAAAATAATATTTCATCCGCTTAAATGGCATAATTTGAATTCAAAGCTTATGTCTAATGACCGCACCATGTCTTAAGAGTTGCGTCTCTTTTTCAAACATCGGAGAACATAATAAAATGAGCTAAATTATTTAGAAAGTCTTATTTCCTTCAATGGAATAAAAATAAGTTACTTTATGTATAGGGCATTGTCGTGATAGATGACGGTTCTTGGGACAGTAGTATTGACTTCAACAAAGATATTTCTGTCAATTCTACTGTCCCTGGGCAGTCTATATAAATCACGATATGTCCTATGCATAAGTAACTAATATAAGTACATTTGATATAGAAAGCAGTTAAAAGTACAATGCAATTTTGTATACTCTTGTAGTTACCCTAATAAATGATTTAGTAGTCGATTACCCTAATAAATGATTTAGTAGTCGATTACCCTAATAAATGATTTAATAGTCGATTACCCTAATAAATGATTTAGTAGTCGATTACCCTAATAAATGATTTAGTAGTTGATTACCCTAATAAATGATTTAGTAGTTGATTACCCTAATAAATGTAGTAGTTGATTACCCTAATAAATGATTTAGTAGTTGATTACCTTACATCTGCTTTACCTACTTAAAACATCAAAACACCTTATATCATTGGAGCTAGTAGTTCAATGGTTTTATAATACATTATTTGCTTTGGGGTTTTTTGTGTGTTTTTTATGGTGTTTAAAGCAACTTTCAACAACAGTTATATCGTGGCGGTCGTTTTATTGGTGGAGGAAATCGGAATACCTGGAGAAAACCACTAGCCTGCCGCAAGCCACTGACAACTTTTATCATATTATAATATTGTGCACCTCGCCCCGATAGATTTTCGAACTCGCAACATCAGTGGTACTAGGTACTGATTGCATAGGTAGTTATAAAATCCAACTAACATACGATCACGGTCACGACGACCCCTGGCAATATTTGCAGTACAGTGTATAACGGCGAGTATAGTATTCAAGACATTGGCTACATATATATATATATTTACCTCTTTTATATCCCCATTTGCGGACACTCGGTGGTCCAATTCGTCTCCGTCGGAAAAACTTGCTTGCCACAACATTCTGTGGGCTGGCACTTTTGAAGTAGGCCGAAAGAACCACGACGATACAGGAAACCAGTAGAAGACAGGTTAGATTCGCACGCATCTTCAAATATCTGAAATCCTGTAAATAAAAATTGAATATATCATATTAAACAGGTAATATAGCCATTCGGATTTAACATTCATAATTTTTAACATTTTGGACTGGAATTTTACATCTATTAACTATATTGCCCCACTATCTGTTTTGTTTTGGTTTTTGTTTTATTTGTATGGTTCCGAGGGATTTCTTAAATTAAAAATTGCACCCTTGCTGGCATGTACTGTTGTGCGTTTTCTTATGAAAGAAAAGCACGAGAGAAACAATACAAAATTTTATTAATGCAAAAACAATTTCATTGGGTTACATATGTTAAATACAAGCTGAAGGTTACATATGTTAAATAGGTTACATATGTTTGTTAAATACAAGCTGAAAGGTTTTCATATTAGACATCGGAGGTCTAATAAAATGAGGTTGCAATTTGCACTATTCGGACACTTGGAACCGGGTCGAACACTAAGAACCGGGTCAGACAAGTGACAACGTTTTCGGGCGAGTATGCTATTTTTATCCTCGGCGACCGTCAGCGATATTAACAACAGAAATAAATTGACACATCGTCTTTGCTATTAAAGTACTAGGTTAATAATAAACTGAGTATTATAAGTGGATAATAAGTCGACAAGAACGTTTTAATATCGGAAGTTTCAGAAAAAATATGTGAATCTTCAACTTTAGTCGCTTATATCTCCTCACGGAGAGCGAGTTCCATGATTATTTTGGTTGATGTACCTTCCATAATCTATACTAGACTATTCATTAAAAAATAGGCATTAAACTAGCGGTTTCTAGCGCAACATCCATCTTTTTATAACAACGGCTGCATGAAATCGGACACATATACTAGGGAAAATCGTTGACGAAAAAAACACAAGCGATTTATTAACATTTGCCGATTTATGCATTGAAAGCAGACTTTTCGTAAGATAAAAGACACTATTTTCTTACCATTGACTGGAATATTTAGTGTCCGTGGTCAATGTTGTACAACAACAAAGTATCCCCAGGCAAGGCAGTTACATTTATACATTTCAATTCATTTATGGTTTTTCTTTTATAAAATTTCAAGTCAAACACACCCTTGATAAAGAATTAAAATCCGGGCTTCCGTTTTATTTCAAAGAAATAAAAGGTTTGGTTTGGTTTGGTTTATGGTGTTTAACGCCACTTTCAACAATATTTCAGCTATATCGTGGCGGTCAATTTATTGGTGGAGGAAACCGATGTACCCCGAGAAAACCACTGATCTACCGCAAGTCACCCTACCGCAAGTCACCGACATGTAGTATAGAGTACACCCCGCCATGAACGGGGTTCGGATTCACAACTTTAGTGACGATAGGCTCCGATTGCACAGGTATGCTTGGATGAAATGTCCATGCACTTAATTAGAAATGAACAACAGCGTATATTTAATACTTGGTATTAGTTATTTTCAGTACGAATCTCCCAATAATGTGGTGTGGCGATTTCTACAAAATTTACGGGTGTTAAACATGGAAATAATACGGGCGATATACTATTACAGCACGTGCAATACGTGTGAATGCGAATATTATTCAATGCAAATGTTTGTGCAGAATTGTATTCTTGCACAACATATATTTTGCTTAGGAAAATGGATTGCATTACTGTTATTAAAATATTTTTTAATCATTATTTAGACCAAGAACCATCTCCATATAAACATGAAAGAACTTTAAAAAACTTACCCTATATTCAGCAATTGACATGCACAAAACCAAGTCTGTCTTCTGTCCTCTGTCCTGTCCTATACAGCAGGTGAAATGACTATGAGTGTTTTGGGTCGAAGGTTTAAATACCAAAGACTGCATGGTGGTAGAACGCCTAGCACGTGGCAGTAAACATTCGATGTCGGAAATCATTCGAGCGCGCCTTAACACACCAATCAATATCTATATAAATCAAGATAATACAGCAGTGAATAAATTCAATTGGTAAATTACAGGTGCAAAAAAACACACATAAAACTATCATTGAAAGAGTACTCTTTACAGTCATTTGCCAAAAGTATTCGAAAACTTCCAACTTGAATTATATAGTTCATATAAAACTACATATTTAAACAAATATATCCTAAAGTCCATTCATGTCCGATTGTGATAAAAAAAAATATCAACAAAAACGGAAAATTGTGCAATAACAATTTTCTAAAAAAATAGTTTAGAATCATGGTTCATACCGCGAACAAGCTTACAAAGAATAAACCATGTAGAAAATATGGTGATACAGCTAAGAAAAAACACAATGGACAGGGTATGAATATTTTGCCTCGAAACGAGATCCAACGACCACTCATACACAAACTGTTGCTCACTCAGAACTGCTGCAAGTTGTCTTAAAACACGTGCAAGGGACGTGACATTCCTCATGCGCAAGGCACTCATTTGCACCCTGTCCTACGAGCGAGTTGAGTGTTCGAATCATCCCGTACAACCGGTGCCCCTTTCCCTTTTTGTGTGTCTAACTGTTAGTTGTCCAAGGAAATTGTATTAGCATATGCACTAGAGTTTGTTTTTATTATCATACTGAAAAATATTTCTGCCATAATCCTTATTTATATTTTATCTTACAGCTCGTTAGTTGGACTTATAATTGGATGTTTGCTTGCCGTTGCGATCACAGTAGTTATTGTATTGAGATTCCTTTTTCCTGACTGTAAGTTTACTTATCTTCAAATCCAATACTGTGATACATTATTCCCCATTTACACAACATTACACCATACACCATTGTCTTAAACTCAGACAACTGCTAACAAATTCCTTTTTAAGCTAAATGTATCACTAATAGATATACCAAGGTAGCAAAGATTATGCACAATATTAGGAAACTGGTGATGAACAACGTTTAGCCTTATATTTGTTAGTAAAAAAAAGTTTTACTGAAGATTCAACAATGCATTTTAAGTCTTAATTCTAAACTTAAGTCTAATATCTATGATTTTATAAAACAATCATTGGAATTGAGTAAATAGTTATAATGTTTGCCAAATAATTCCCACAGAATTCAAGCCTGAACTCTGCCAACGCACAGGGTATTATGGGATATCGTAAAATAGAAATGCAGTGATAGAATTCCAGATATATGATGATTTGCGCATGCGTATTGTCGGATATCTACATTAAATGTCTCCTTAAGTGCTGTCATCGTGTTGTTTCTAAACATATTTATTTTTCTGGAAAAAATAAAAATAACTAGGATTGACTTTGATCGATTTATTTTTAAATTTGGTTTAGTATTTAACATTGTTCAACCTCTAAAATAAAAAAAATACCATCAAATATAGAAATGTCACTTTATTGCATTTCAGTGTATTTGTCTATATTAATGACAAAAACAATCCTGGTAAAATTTTGAGGACGTTTTTTTCTTTTAGATACATTTTCAATATAGGCTTTCGTTTAGAATTGTCCTTCTTCTTCTTTAAAGTACATGTACTGTAGTAGACTCTTAGGTTAGAATGTGAAATATCACGAAAGTACTCTTATTTGATTCGAAAAAAATAATGACAGCATAAGTTTGTGTGACATTTTATCATGGGTAACATTATTTCAGTTGCATGATTTTATATCTGGTTATTATTCGGAATAAAATTTTAACGAAAATAGTGTTACCAATGTTAAAATCCCTATTAAACTATGACTTCGATGAATTATTGCACAGATAAAAACCATAACGTTATGATTAGTAACCAACTTGTTGACGACGACGACGAATATGACGAAATTGGTACTCGTTTTTAAAACATTAGCGGCAGGTTAGATAAAAACAAAAACAGAACTGCACTAAATTTATGCTGATTATCTCCGAGCCATCTAATTTGATGAAATCAATAATATTTTCTTTATTTTTCAGCAATCAAAATTGAGAATTGTCAAAAAGGACTGAACGCAGTCAAGGATGTAAACGATGCCGTCGGCGACATGCCAGTTTAATCAAAATTAGATGTATGTTGTATCTTATTTCTTTTTGGCCATACAATTTTAGTGTATCGCTTAAAAAAATAAAATAAAAAAAGATACAAACATCTAATTTTAATAATTGACTACCACCATGTCATTTTTAGTTGCTAAGATTTTACAAATAATAACCAGTATTAATTAATGTTGTTTTATAGTAAGGATCTTTCTGTTTTTATTTTGTTGTTTTGTTGTTTTGGGTTTTTTTTTAATCTTTTTCCCCTGGTTTTAACATATTTATACATAGAGACCCATGGTATACGAATACTTATTTACTAGAAGAAAATAGCCACTGTTGATAAGTGCTGGTTTTCCCACTTGGGCTTGACTCACTGTCCAATGAAGATTTAATCAGGTATATGATTTTCGTGATTCTTGTTGACCGATGCTTTACACTTGTAAATATTTTTTTTGCTAAAGCATGTTCATTGTTGATTTTTATTTTTTATATTATTTTACTATCTTTATCGTTAGAAGTTGTTTTTTGGTACTATAAAATATTTATTTATTGGTTATTCTGACAAAACAAGTTTATTCACCCTCTAAATACCACATATTTCCCTCCACTTCGCGTCGAGAAATAATGGTGTCGGCTCAGAGGGCATAAATTTGCTATTGTCCTCATAGTCAGTACAGTGTGTATATTAAAACACGAATGTGCATCAGAATTGACAGAGGACAAAGCTAAAACAACATTGTATGCATAATGGGAGCATAAGACAAAAGACAAGACAATGCGAACGCACCCAAAAATCGGAACTGTGACCAAATTTATCATATCCAAAGTAATAGTATTCATTGTGAAGTGATAATTCCCAGTCAGTTTTGGCTAGATAGATTCAAGTAATAATTCCCAGTTAGTTTAGGTAACATAGATTCGAGTCATAATTCCCAGTTAGTTCGGGTAACATGTACTCAAGTCATAATTCCCAGTCAGTTTAGGTAACGTTGACTCAAGTCATAATTCCCAGTCAGTTTAGGTAAGGGAACGACCATTTAACTTGAAGGGGGGGTTATGTTTTTTTTCTAAAAAAATATTCTGATTCCCAATGTTGCTGAAAAAAATATTCAGATTTTGGTGGAGGAAAAAAAAAAAATTTGATTCATAGTTTTTGTCATATCACCTAATGTTAAATTCTGGAAAAAAAATTTGCGCTTCGCGCGACAAAAAAAATAAATATTCTAATTCTTGTGTTGTCCGGAAAAAAAATTCTGAACTAAACAAAAAACCATATCCCCCCCCCCCCCCCTTCAAGTTAAATGGTCGGTCCCTAACGTTGACTCAAGTCATAATTCCCAGTCAGTTCAGGTAACATAGACTCAAGTCATAATTCCCAGTCAATTTAGGCAGCGCAGACTCAAATCATAATCCCCAGTCAGTTTAGGTAACACAGACTCAAGTCATAATCCACAGTCAGTTTAGGTAGCATAGACTCAAGTCATAATCCACAGCTAGTTTAGGTAACATAGACTCAAGTCATAATCCAGTCAGTTTAGGTAACACAGAATCAAGTCATAATCCACAGTCAGTTTAGGTAACACAGACTCAAGTCATAATCCACAGTCAGTTTAGGTAGCATAGACTCAAGTCATAATCCAGTTAGTTTAGGTAACATAGACTCAAGTCATAATCCACAGTCAGTTTAGGTAACACAGACTCAAGTCATAATCCACAGTCAGCTTAGGTAGCACAGACTCAAGTCATAATCCACAGTCAGTTTAGGTAACACAGACTCAAGTCATAATCCCCAGTCAGTTTAGGTAACACAGACTCCAGTCATAATCCAGTCAGTTTAGGTAACATAGACTCAAGTCATAATCCACAGTTAGTTTAGGTAACACAGACTCAAGGCATAATCCACAGTCAGTTTAGGTAACATAGACTCAAGTCATAATCCACAGTTAGTTTAGGTAACATAGACTCAAGTCATAATCCACAGTCAGTTTAGGTAACACAGACTCAAGTCATAATCCCCAGTCAGTTTAGGTAACACAGACTCCAGTCATAATCCAGTCAGTTTAGGTAACATAGACTCAAGTCATAATCCACAGTTAGTTTAGGTAACATAGACTCAAGTCATAATCCACAGTTAGTTTAGGTAACATAGACTCAAGTCATAATCCACAGTCAGTTTAGGTAACACAGACTCAAGTCATAATCCACAGTCAGCTTAGGTAACACAGACTCAAGGCATAATCTACAGTCAGTTTAGGTAACACAGACTCAAGTCATAATTCCCTGTCAGTTTAGGTAACATAGACTCAAGTCATAATCCCCAGTCAGTTTAGGTAACACAGACTCAATTCATAATTCCCAGTCAGATTAGGTAACACAGACTCAAGTCATAATTCCCAGTCAGATTAGGTAGCATAGACTCTTACGTTCACATGTCTGCAATAATATCACACACTGGATTGCTATATACGTCAAGTAATTCAGGATTATACGATTATAGAATTTATGGACCGATGTAATAATTGTAGGCATATCGTAATCATGATTGAGTACTTTGCCAAACAACAGATGTCCCCACCCTCTGTTAATTACATTGATAAACACTTCTTGTCTTCTAACATAGAACAGCTCATTATAACACTGCTGTCTAAACGAATTCGTAAATTAGAAATACAAAAATGTATGCTAGTTAATTGGATAGGATTTTATAAAAAAAAAAAAAAAAAAAAAAAAAAAAAAAATCCAATTACACATGGCATTATAATCAAAGACACGTAGAACATTCACCCATTCTATTATATCCCAATTAGTGGGTGCTACTATAGACTATGCAGGCACTTGTGGTATGGCATTATATACCAACTCCCTTTTTAACTGTTTATTTACATATTTATTTTCAATAAATTTTCGTTAATACTACATCTTTCTTCCTTTTTTTACCATAAAATTGAATGGATATATGAGCACGGACTTGTTAAATAAAGGAAAAAAAGAAATGAAGTAATAAAGAAATGTTATTGAAAATTAATTGTAAGCAGAAAGTTAAAAAAAAAGGGGGGGAGATAATTCTATGCCACAAGCGCCTGTGTTCCAGATGGCAGTGCTTGATGTTCTACCACAAAAATCTTCAAATATTGTACAACGTTAAATATGACTAGCAAGCATTCGAGTTGTTTATGTATTCTGATGTTCAGCAAGAGTTATACCACTAGTAAACTGTTTTTTGTGATGTTTTAATACGATTTATTACACTTTTTAATGTTTTCGGGTTTTTATTATGAGATGTACGGTTTGTACTGTTAAATGTCTTTGGATTTTTATTATCAGATGTACGGTTTGTACTGTTAAATGTCTTTGGATTTTTATTATCAGATGTACGGTTTGTACTGTTAAATGTCTTTGGATTTTTATTATCATATGTACGGTTTGTACTGTTAAATGTCGTTGGATTTTTATTATCAGATGTACGGTTTGTACTGTTAAATGTCTTTGGATTTTTATTATCAGATGTACGGTTTGTACTGTTAAATGTCTTTGGATTTTTATTATCAGATGTACGGTTTGTACTGTTAAATGTCTTTGGATTTTTATTATCAGATGTACGGTTTGTACTGTTAAATGTCGTTGGATTTTTATTATCAGATGTACGGTTTGTACTGTTAAATGTCTTTGGATTTTTATTATCAGATGTACGGTTTGTACTGTTAAATGTCTTTGGATTTTTATTATCAGATGTACGGTTTGTACTGTTAAATGTCGTTGGATTTTTATTATCAGATGTACGGTTTGTACTGTTAAATGTCTTTGGATTTTTATTATCAGATGTACGGTTTGTACTGTTAAATGTCTTTGGATTTTTATTATCAGATGTACGGTTTGTACTGTTAAATGTCTTTGGATTTTTATTATCAGATGTACGGTTTGTACTGTTAAATGTCGTTGGATTTTTATTATCAGATGTACGGTTTGTACTGTTAAATGTCTTTGGATTTTTATTATCAGATGTACGGTTTGTACTGTTAAATGTCGTTGGATTTTTATTATCAGATGTACGGTTTGTACTGTTAAATGTCTTTGGATTTTTATTATCAGATGTACGGTTTGTACTGTTAAATGTCGTTGGATTTTTATTATCAGATGTACGGTTTGTACTGTTAAATGTCTTTGGATTTTTATTATGAGATGTACGGTTTGTACTGTTAAATGTCTTTGGATTTTTATTATCAGATGTACGGTTTGTACTGTTAAATGTCGTTGGATTTTTATTATCAGATGTACGGTTTGTACTGTTAAATGTCTTTGGATTTTTATTATCAGATGTACGGTTTGTACTGTTAAATGTCTTTGGATTTTTATTATCAGATGTACGGTTTGTACTGTTAAATGTCTTTGGATTTTTATTATCAGATGTACGGTTTGTACTGTTAAATGTTTTGGACGTGTACAATTTGTACCTTTAAATGTCTTTGGACATTTTTTTTTAATATTTGGTGTCTAATACGATATATATATTAAATGTATTGTACGTTTTATATGTACGATTTGCACTTTTAAATGTAATTGTGCGTTTTATGTGTACGATTTGCGCTTTTAAATATGCATGTAACTGTATACGTTTTATCAATCTCTACCCAGAGTTGTCGTCCTTACACTCTCTTCAATCTCTGTCAACGCCTAAAAAGTAGTCTACCTTTGTATTAAACTGGTTTCCTTTTTATAAAATATTACCAGTGTAATGTTCAGCAACAATAGAAGCTATTACAACAAGGAACCAGAACAGCGCTGTATGACTGATCACCGTATAAAAAATAATCCCTTATCTTCGTTTGAAAATAAACAAAGAAGCTTCTCAAATATTAGTTATATGGTATTCTTTACATATTTTACAATATATGGGGTCAGTATAACCGGTTTATATCAAGATACCCTTTAATAAACGGATGTTGCCAAGATTCTTGGCATATAGGCGTTGACAGAGATTGGAGAGAGTGTAAGGACCGACAACTCTGGGTAAAGATTGACGTTTTATGTGTACGATTTGCACTTGTAAATGTAATTGTACGTTTTATGTGTACGCTTGCACTTTTAAATGTAAGTGTACGTTTTATGTGTACGATTTGCACTTGTAAATGTAACTGTACGTTTTACATTGTATGTGTACGATTTGCACTTTTAAATGTAACTGTACGTTTTATGTGTACGATTTGCACTTTTAGATGTAACTGTACGTTTTATGTGTACGATTTGCACTTTTAAATGTAACTGTACGTTTTATGTGTACGATTTGCACTTTTAGATGTAATTGTACGTTTTATGTGTACGATTTGCACTTTTAAATGTAATTGTACGTTTTATATGTACGATTTGCACTTGTAAATATATTGGACGTGTTATGTAAAGTGTAACTGATGTCAAATACTACTCTTTTTTTAACTAATATTAAATGTTTTGGACGCTTAATGTATTGTTTAATTGGTGTCCAATATGATTTGTATTACTCGCCAAATTCGATGTGTACATTTTAGTAAATTTTATAGAACAAATATTAGCCTGAAAGATGCAAAATTAAGTAATCTGACACGGCAGTTTCAAAAAGAAATTTTGGAAAAATTTGAGTGAGTGAGTGAGTGATTGTTGTTTAATGCCAATTCGGCAATTTTTCAGTATATCATGGAGAGAACAAGTTAATTTTCAATGAGATGATGATGTGGTCCGCTTTGTACTAGACCAATACGCTTTGTTGGATTTTTGCAGTCTGACTAGCTCACTGCAACAACAGTCTGGGGGCATTATCTTCCTACAGTGAGATCCTGGTTGTGGAGAATATATAAATACACAAATAGCCTAAAAGATATTCCGTGTGTAAAGAGTGGCACGCTCCTTGCACGTTCCACACCCTTGTATGAGCGGTCGTTGGTGGTCAGTTTCAAGGCTAGATATCTGACCATGTCCAAGATATAAAACATATGGTTTATTTTGACTTCATCATTTTATTGTTGTTAAATATGAGTGTTGTAACTGGAAGGAAGATTGTCATTTATCTAGTAACAATCGTGTTTGTATACATGTCTCGAAATTTCTGCTTTAAATAATGTCATACACAACACACCTGTATACATTAAAATGCCATCTTCCCCAAAATAGGTACATTTTCACAGATTAATAGTAAGATCTACATACATAACTTTATTACTAATAGAACTAATTAATATTGTTTGTTTGTTTGCTTATAGTGTTTAACGCCACTTTCAACAATATTTCAGTTATATTATATACTCATATAAATATCTTGAATCTGATATGATAAAACACTGTCACGTGATATTTATCCATTCGTTGGGTCAACCGCTAATCGTAAGGTCTCATAGTAAGGTCCACCGCTCGCGAGGAAACCCCAAGGAAATTCCCACGTGAGCCTCACGTGTTTCCAATTATAGTTACTTCCCTTGATGCAACAAACAACAACAGCGACAGGTGAAATTTTATATATTACATGTATATCGAATATTTTCGCAAAGCCGCAGGTATTCTATTACTTGGTGTCTGATGCAAAAATATTCGATATAATATACCAATTATCACTCTTGTTGGAGTGTGACCCGACGGTTTATCTCCCCTCGAAAAGTTAGGTCACTCTCGGGCAAGCCCTCGGGTGACCTTACTTTTCTCTGGGAGATAAACCGTCGGGTCACACCCCAACAAGGGTGATAATTGTATAATATCGTGGCTATCAAATTTATTGTTGGAGGAAACCGAAGTACCCGGAGAAAACCACCGATCTGTCGCAAGTCACTGACGAACTTTATCCCATAATGTTATGTCGAGTACACCTCGCCATGAACGGTGTTCGAACTCGCAAGGATTTCATCTTGACCAAAAACATATGAATAGGAACACTATGTTAACTTTTCCAATTTTACTGATCGCTATACAACATATCAACACTGGAATAGTATGGCTTTCAAAAAAAAATACGACTAACAATGCAATTTGGTGAAAGCAACAGATGCGTTCGATAAGCAGAAAGCAATATCTGTTCATCTGTATCAAGGTACAGTGTGAACACATTTATCGTTAGCGAAGAGCGAGCTCACTGAAACAACAGTCCGTGGGTAGACATGTCGCTCCTTATTCCGAGACAATCAGTCTTTGCTCTTTCTCCTTAATGCTGCGTGCTTAGCAGAGAAGCAACAACCGATCAGAACTCAAATCCACGATCTACCGCACTGGGTGAGAGCACGCTAACCATTTCACCACCTATGCGGTCTCGTCAACAGAGAATGTGTTCTCTATTAAAGTAGATGAATGCAAAGAATTGTTGTGTACGGCTCAGTAAGAACTAATTACCCTTTGGGACGACGAATTCATCAGTCGGTAAGGTTTTGAAATCAATCTACATGTAAAGGGGAATAACTAAGATGAATTGTACATCACGAAGTATGGAAGAGTGACTTCCCTTGAATGTCTAGAAATCAATCTATGCGTAAATGGAAGTAACAAATAGTGACTGTATTATATATTGGTTTAACTGTGTATATGAACGTTTCATTAAAAAGAGGTAACCTGCAGTGCCATATTTCCCTATAGGCTCGATAGGCTGAAGCCTAGGGCCTCAAAGTTTAGGGGGCCTCCGGCCAAGGTGTATAATATTGTTAACACTGTTATTGGACTTCACTCTTATGCTGTCATAGCATACTGTACTTTCAAAACAACCCTTCAGTAATTTTCCCTACACATTTGCACTCCATTTCAGAATATTGCAGAATTTTAAACACCCCTCATCATCTTCGCCTTTATTGAAATTGATTAAACACACTTCCAGGGGCGGATCCAGGATTTCAAGTTAGGGGGGGGGGCGCACTCAAAAAAATTGCGCCGAGCGGAGGGAGGCGTGAAAATTTTTGGGGTATTTCGTGTGAAAAATCACGATTTTACGCCAAAAAATCATATTTTTTCCAATTTTAGGGGGGGTGCCGGGTGCGCCCCCCACCCTGGATCCGCCCCTGACTTCCTGCCTCCACTCATGACGATGAGGAATTGGGAGGGGCCTCACAAGTGGAATGGCCTGAGGCCTCTCTTTATCTAAATCCGTCACAGGGTAAACAACGTCACTTCAAAGTTGTAGTTATGTTGATATTTTTAGAACGTTGAATCATATTCTATACTTATGTTTTAATAAATATAACTGTAATGTATGGACATAAATTTGAATAAGTAACTAATCTGGTGGTATTAATTTTTAAATGACATTTATTTACATAGAGCAGATCATCATAGAGAGTATGTAGAGACTGTTAGAAGCACTACTAACAATTGAAGGGGTAATTTAGTTTTTGTCGCAAATTGTGTATATAAAAAAAATTAATACAATATCTTTTAAATCACATAGATAATTTTTTACTCGATGATTCAAATTTTAAAACCGATTGGAAAATAATGAAAGTGTTAATAAAATCCAACAAGGGAAGCAATTCTATTCCATCGATCCAAAACACATTTAATGAACAAATGACGATATTGTATATCTGCATGGAAAATAGGTCACGTACTTGCCATATTCAAAAAGGGAGATTCCTCCTTACCCTTTAATTACCGACCTATATCCCTTATAAGACGTGTAGGACAAGTTATGGAGAGGGTAATTTATAAACATGTCTACAACCATCTACATAGTAACAAACTTATTTACGAATACCAATCGGGCTTTTTACCCAAACACTCAACTGTTCATCAATTAATTGAATTTCATGTATATAACACAATTTTAAATTCACAAAAAAATAAAGACTTCAGTGGTTTTTTCCGGGTGATTAAGCACCATATTCCTATTCCAGAAAAACGTCCAGTCTGATTAAAATCATACCCCAGACTCAATTTTCATATCGATATGAAAACTGAGTCTAGGGTATGATTTTAATCAGACTGGAAAAACGTCGAACGCACTAATTTTGATATCTACATTTTTATTATGGCCAAATACTAGCAACCTGAGAGTATTACAGCTGAAAGTAATATATCTGTTTTATTACTCCCAGATTACATGCAAAGTGGCCGTTGTGGTAGTGAACGTAGGGTAGTTGGATTTACAACTAACTGTGCATTCAGTATATATCACCACTAAGTTCGAACCCCTTTCATGGCGAGGTGTACTCGATACAATATTTTGTGATAAAGGTTGCCAGTGACTTGTGAAAGATCGGTGGTTTTCTCAGTGTGGATTTGGATTTTTGGATCTTTGGAGTTTTAACGCCACTTTCAGCAATATTTCAGCTATATCATGGCGATCAGTTTTAGTGGTGGAAGAAGCCGGAGTACCGTAAAACATTTATAGCATGCGGGTTCAGGAAATATGAAAATGTATTCATATTTCCCTCACCAGCATACAATAAATGTATAATATTGTATTGTTTGTCGCTTGATTATGCAAATAATAATAATAATAGTCTTTATTCGTAAGCAATACAGCTCATAGAATATAATTAAATTATAAAATGATGAAGCATCAGTGAAGTACACAAATTAATGAAATAAACAAATACAATATATATACATTATGAAACATACATAAAGCTATCCATTCATTTATACCAAATAATACAATACAAATCGGTTATTGTCAATCATGAAGCCCAATATATTGAGCAGAACAAGTAAGTGAATTACATACATTTAATTTCATATTGATTTGTTTGATTGGTTTTACAACAAAGAAAGAAAGAAGGACAATATAACAAATGAATAAATACAATAATAAAATCTGACCCTCCATGGTGATCTTACATAATTTCCAGATATTTACTTACACATCATGTATAAGTGTAATATTGTATTAATATTAGTGTGCGAGAACCACCAGTGACTCATATTCAGTATAGTTATAATATACATATAGTGGTTTTTTGTTGTTTTTTTGTGAACAGTATTTCATTAATATTAATAATATTTTATTTATTATTAATTTTTTTTTTTTTTTCAATCTATCTTAATTTCCTTTGAGAACTAAATCTCTTTCTTTAAATAAAGAACATAGTTGTGAACTAGTGTTCTTAATTATAAAATTATCTTCTGATGACATTAACCATATTAATTTTGATTTATTTGGCAGATTATTGAAATTTGTATTCACATTTTTAGTATTATGAATAATTTGGGTTCTCTTGTTTTCTAAAACAGGACACTGAAGAAGAAATGGGTTTCATCTTCAACCCCAGTGTTACATAATTTATAAATTCTAGTTTCTGTTTTTACTCCTATATATCTTCCTTTTTCGATTTCTAGATTATGAACACTTACTCTGAACTTAGTAAGTACTCTCCTTTCATCCTCATTTAATATTAGTAAATATTTTTCTAAAGAAATATTATCTTTAAATAGTCTGTAAGTTCTTAATTTATTACCCCCCTGTTTATTATTTCTGTCATCATAAATTTCAGATCTCCATACACAATTATATTTTTGTTTTAATTTGCTGTAAATTAAAGATTTCAAGTCTATTTTCATATTTTTTACTTTTTTAACATCTATATTAATGTACTGCATCAAGCTTTCTATACTACCATACCAGCTATTTAATATGTTCAATGATTTTATTGATTTAGAGACCTTTAGGGCCTCGGATAAAAGAACACCTTCAGATTTTAATGAAACAAGCGTACGTATGTTAACCACATATATAATTATCACATTGTATAATTACATGTATAACATTCTCAAGAATAATTTTAACATATTATTTTCATTTATAAAGACAGAGTTTTCATCAAATAATGAAAGAAAGTTATAAATACGTATTGACTTGTGTGTGTATTTGTCAAAAAAAGAAAGAACAAAGGGGGAGTGTGATTAAATCAAGCGATTTAATACCCAACTAGAGATGGATTTAAATGTTTACAAAAAGTGCATTGTTTGTATGATTACAGATTTACTATCATAATGATCTCTCTGATCAGATTACCAGCTGGCATTGAATCATGAAGACGATTTTAAAAGAAAAGAAAAGTAAGATAAAAGTTAATGACTTTCTTGTCAAGTCTTGTTGGGTTTTTTTAAAATAAAATGTGTTGAAATTTTGTAACTAAAATGAAGGTATGTTTATATTTTATTTTGCTTTGTTTACTACATTAGATGAATTTAATTATTATTATGAAAATAAAGCTTAACCAGTGATTGTCAACAATTCCACCCATATCAACAAAAGGAATAATTTTCTAAAATCATTGAACATAAAAAGACTACGACATAATAATGACGGTGAAAATTCAGGTCCTGGATTGGGACAGGCACAAAAATATGGCGAGGTTAAAACCGGTTGTTTTGCTTACATACTATTTGTTTTGTTTATTTATTTTGTGATTAGATTTAATTTTTTGACAGAAATGTAATGTTTATAGATAGACATAGTGTACATGTATTTTCTTACTTATAATTACAAGATCCACGACAGTCGCGGATCCAGAATTTTATTGTTTCATTTTTACTTTGCTTTCTTTTATTTTATTTAGTAATTGTCTATATATATTTTTGTTACGTTTTCCTGAATTTAGTAGATGTTCAAAGTGACAAATTATATACGTACTGTTGCAATGAACAAAAACTGTAACGTTGCACATTTTGTAAAACTTGTACAGAGCTGAAAAAAATATTAAACACTGGAAACTCATACAGAAAATTATTTAAAAAACAAACAAAACAAAGAAAACGTCGACATGGACGTGAATATCTTGCCACACAATGTGTTCTTTACAGCAGAATGATATACCGATGTTATATCTTTAATGTGTAAATTTCGTACATTTTAAGTTCTAAGCTCCCTAGTGACCGTCTATCGTTATTTGGACGGTCAGTAAATTGTTTACTTACCGTCCAAATAATCATAGTCGATCACGGGAGCTTAGAACATTTTTGCACCATGTTGCTGATCTATAACTTGAAACAGTAACTAAGTTTTTTCCACGAACTATGTTTGACGGACTTTCTTGGAAGTTCTAAGGCTAAAGACGTAATGCTCACTAATCAAAATTAAGCACCGCCCACTGACCTTCTGTAATTTTCTATCTACATCGTTTCATAACTGCACGTTTATCTATCGTCTGCATCGTTATTTTTTATGAATGGAATGGTCACTAGACAAAATTAAGCACCGCCCACTGACCTGTAATTTTCCGTCTGCATCGTTTCATAACTGCACGTTTATCTATCGTCTGCATGTTATTTTTATGAATGAAATTTCCACTGGTCAGTAATATTAATCTTATTATGGCTCTGCCTTCTTAATTCTATCGTTATTTTTATGAATGATTTTATCCAATCATAGGTCGTCAAATAAATGCAACATCGTACAATATAAGTTATAAGCTCCCTAGTGACCGTCTATCGTTATTTAGACGGTCAGTAAATCGTTGAAGGGTGAGCGCTCCAGCGCGAACCCTTCAACTATTTACTTACCGTCTAAATGACCATAGTCGGTCACGAGAGCTTATAACATTTTTGTACGATGTTGCTGATCTATAACTTGAAACAGTAACTAAGTTTTTTCCACGAACTATGTAAGTTCTAAGGCTAAAGACGTAATGGTCAATACACAAAATTAAGCACCGCCCACTGACCTTCTGTAATTTTCCGTCTGCATCGTTTCGTAGCTGCACGTTATTTTAGAAGAAAATATAAATCAATTTCTTTCTTGCAGTTGTGTTTAATTATGCTAAATCAAAATACACACACATATATATAGAGAACCTGATCAAATACGGCGTCTCAATTATCGATTACAATATTTCTTTATTTCGGACAGCGTCAAGGTCAAATTATGCAATAATAGATTACACAATGCTACAGTCTGCTTCTATCGTTATTTTTAGGAATGGAATTTCCACTGGCCAGTAAAGCATATTAATCTTATTCTCTAGATTTCCATATATGGTTCTGCCTTCATCGTTATTTATAGGAATGATTTTATCCAATCATAGATCCATTAATTTATAATAGATGTTTATGACTAATTGATAATAAATATGTTAGATGCTTCAGTTATGATATGTTTATACTAAGAGTTATGGTCTTTAACTAACAGATTTACCTTCTTAGCTTAGTAGCCAGTTAACTACGAACACTCATTGACCCTGCTGTTGTACTGTCCATGTTTATGTTGTCATTCATTGACCCTGCTGTTCTACTGTCCATGTTTATGTTGTCATTCATTGATCCTGCTGTTGTACTGTCCATGTTTATGTTGTCATTCATTGACCCTGCTGTTGTACTGTCCATGTTTATGTTGTAATTCATTGACCCTGCTGTTGTACTGACCATGTTTATGTTGTCAATCATTGACCCTGCTGTTGTACTGTCCATGTTTATGTTGTCATTCATTGACCCTGCTGTTGTACTGTCCATGTTTATGTTGTCATTCACTGACCCTGCTGTTGTACTGTCCATGTTTATGTTGTCATTCACTGACCCTGCTGTTGTACTGTCCATGTTTATGTTGTCATTCACTGACCCTGCTATTGTACTGTCCATGTTTATGTTGTCATTCATCTTTGTGATAGTGTGTGGTCTTTTTGAGTAGAAGCGAATCTGTGTAAGTTTATTGTCATATGATTAAATTTGTTTTACCGTTGGAGATCCAATTATCAAGAGGGACCGTTAAACTGTGTAATCATGTCCCAAGCAATGGCCTGGATTTCCAGCATCACATGTCGTGGTCTTTTTATGTTCATGGAAGAGGGTTAGGAATAAATTTATGGGGTTGAACTCCACTGTCAGCAATATTTCAGCTATATTGTGGCGGTCAGGTTATTGGTGGAGGAAACCGGAGTACTCGGAGAAAACCACCGACCTGCTGCAAGTCACTGACAAACTTTATCACTTAATGTTGCATCGAATACATCTCGCCATGAGCGGGATTCGAACTCGCAACTTCAGTGGTAATAGGCACTTATTGCATAGGTAGTTGTCAATCCAACTACCATACGATCATGGCCACGGCGGTCCCATATGGAGGAGGTGAAAAGTAATTGTTCGTTTTGTAGATAGTGCTTGAATTATTAACCATCACTCTTTAAACGCTCTTTTCATAAAAGAGGTAAGAATGTCTTACTTAATGCAGCATGATTCAAGTACAAGATTGTATATCTTGCCTTAGCAATACAGATGTCGTGTATATTCCTCACTGTATTATTATGACTGTACTATCTCTGTTTGCCCTGGTTACATATTCTAACACAACATCATGATTTTAGTTTTTGCATTGTAAAGCTCCCATTTTTAGGTAGTGCTATCTATATATCCCCAGAAACGGTGTCTACGTTTCTCTGTTGATAAGACATCATACGATTGATGAGAATCGTAATTAATTCAGTTTTTGCATTATTAAGTCCTCATTCGTAGCTAGTAGTAGCTATATATCCCCATATATGCAGTCTAAGAATACCTGTTGGTATGGTATTCACTCTATGATTTATGATAGACGTATTGATTTCAGTTTGGGTTTTTTTTGCATCGTAAATTTCCTATTTTTAAGTAGTTATATCCCCGTCTACCTCATAGGGAGTCGACTTATCCTGACTGATATAAAATATCACAATCACAAAACTTTTCTAAACAGAGGACAAACATCATACAACTTTATACTTGTTTAATTATATTTTCGTTTCTAGGTAATTTTTATCTGCAATCTCGGAATGTCACGTGACTGTTTGATCACCATTGCTGCGTTTGCTGTTTTGCTGATTAGAGATACAAATGGACAAACTTTCAATCCAACAGGTAAATTCCAACGGTTTTGTTACTCCTCCCATATTAGAGACATGTTAGAAGCAGCAGAACCAATATATTTCGATAACCTTTTAACTATTGAATCCTCAATTAATGTGATGGTTTGTGTGTTCCACTCGAGCAACAATCTTTATATGACATAACATTTCGGTAGTGCATCCATGGGAATTGTAATCATACTAAAAAAAACTATTAGCTTATTAAATTTTTTTTATCATCTAATGTTTCTTATGATAACTATATCTTCTACAGTGACTGTTAATAGCTGTACAAATGACAAAGTGACCTTCACCTTATCTGAAGCAGCCAATGGTGGAATAATATACATACAAGGAGCAGGTCCCGGATGTAGACATGCAACTTACACTGGATCCAATGTTCTTGAATTTACATCTTCATCTTGTGGTATTGTATGGGTAAGCCGCCTTAGTTTTTGTGTTTATTTTCTCATGTCGTCTACATATATTCCCCTTTTGATGTTGCATGGGTAAAAAGTGCTAAAATACTAGTTAGATAAATGAGTACAAAAATATCCCAATCGGACAGACAAAATTGAAACATAAATAACATTACAAATTATAGTATGCGGACACTGACCCCGTCCACAGGGGACAATCTGTGTGAAGATTCTATACTATGGTTAACATCCCGACAACAGATTCTGCGCAACTCGTACATACAATAGGATGTAATACAAACGTAGATATCTAATATATATATAGTGTGCACCACGAGTTCTGGAAAAAAAACCTTTATTAGGTACGTCATTGTGAAAGTTTAGAAAACCAAATAATGTCAAAGTTTTTGGGAGCAAGTAAACCAACAGGAGCCAAAATTGGCTGGGGATACGGAATACATTACGATTGTGGATGTCAAGTTCCAATCTTTAATCTTTCGCTTGACCTACGGCTTTTAAATCATTTATCCGTAGACCCATGCTCCCTGTTTCATCCTACGATCTGATGTATTATTTTGTCAGCTTGAATTTTTTTCATATAGAAAATGCGAATTATTGTAGTGTTTCCAATTAAACGTGATCCAAGAATTATTTTATTTTAATATATTAAATAATAATAACATAATATTTATTATTACATACTCATATAGATATCTTGAATTTGATTAGTCTAAAGAACGTCACATGACATTTGACATTCCGTTCGATCAACCGCTGGACGTTAGGTCGCACGGTTATATCAACCGCACGCGATAATTGTACAATATCAAGTGACGATTTCATACTTCATTGTGAAAATAAGTACAGACGTACTGAATATGGGTCATCACTCGGTATATGTTGTCAGATATGAACTAGACCAAATAATTATGGCACTGTGTAGGATATTCGATGTAATAAAACAATTATCAACCTTGTACACTCTTACAAGATTGATAATTGTATAATATCATACATTTTTGTATTTCAATAATTTGCAGGGGCGTTCATTTCGGATGGTTATCCAACGGAAGGAATTATATCAGACTGCTGATGATAAAATTATACCAGTGACATGCATAGCTGACCTGAGTGATATTACCGTAGATACATCAATAGACACAATGTAAGTCATACCAATATCATGTAATGTGTGATAAATGAGATATCTATGCAGAATTATGGGAAACGACCGGAAGATCGGCTAGGCATACAATTTGAAAGAGTTGCTCCTCTTAGGACTATAGCTCACCCGAAAGCACTAGCAGGCTGACAAAAACGGATAACAAAAGTACTATTAAAGTTGGTAAAAGAACGGGTAGCTACATCATTGCATCCCATACATGAGAAGGAAACAAATAGTTTAATTTGTGCAATTTCATTGATAAGAGTATAAATAAATGTATCCCACCGAGTGAAACTTGGAACACTGAAATAAGACCTAGTTTCTACGCTGCGAGGTACTACCCACAGAGGAGTCGTCAACTGCTTGTTGTAGGAGACTGGGTGACCTAGTAGTTAAGGGTGTTGACTTCTGGTTATACGCCTGACATCACTGATGGTGGTTCGAGCAGCTAAAGTGTAAAGTTTCACAGACACTTGGAAAGTGGGAGTTTCATCAGGCAGTGCGTTATATCTTTCTGGGCATTCTTTTCCAATAAGTTTGGCAGTCATTAAATAGTTAAACAATTGCTTAGAAAATTTGCTTAGCTAGAAAAAGACTATAAACGCCAGTAACGCTGACCGAATTGTACGAATGAAATACGTTGCTCTCCCTTATTAAATGAATGCCTTGTGTATGAGGAATACCCTATTTGTGTACGCATAAATCTAAATGCAGCAGATACTAATCAGTATCTTGATAGCAGTGATCGTTAGTGGCCTATTGCAAGACAATATATTCTGGCAGAAATATATCAGTCCATAGGCCCATCGCAGTGCCATCTTTCTATTAACTTGATAGGGGTACCGATTTTACCTCCGTTTTTTAATATTTAATCGCAATGTTTTAACTGGTTATGGAGTGAGTGAGTGAATTATTGTTGTTTATCGCCGAATGTGCATGGTGAAAACAAGTTGCATTTCGATGCACTCGGACACATTATCCTGATTCCGAACAAAATAGTCTTTCCTCTTATTTCTGAATTCTGTGTGTTTAGCGTAGAAGCAGCAAGCACCAATTTAAACAAAAAAATTAATCAGAAGAAAAAAAACCTTCAAAAATGTACACAAAGACACATGTGTTTTGCAGGCCAAACGAGGACGAACCTGAACAAACTGTTATGATAAAACCGTCAGCAATCATGAAGCTATTGAGTGGCGGAAATGACGTCGGTGGGAAGATGGTCAAACTGACTGATTCTGTTACATTACGCATGGAGCTTCATTACCAGTACCGAGGTATGTTATGTTTTGTGTGTGATGTATATGTATATACTTATGTCCGCTCGATCATGCAGCTCCCGTAATATTTGTTTACAAATTTTAACTTGGCTGTGTGTTGTGTATTACGGTATAATGTCAAATTAATTGTCAAACAATGTTGTCGGTACTAAGTGTACACATGTCCCATATGCTTCTCATTTATATGCTGCTTATTGCTTCACATTTGTTCATTGGTTGGACTAGCTACATGTACACGTCAGACACATCCGTCGTCATTCAAGTTAGTCAGTCCAAATGTTACATAATTATGAAGTTCACCGAGCGATTATCAACAAAAAATAATTCAGAAAATGCATCTTTGTGAGAAATGAACACATTGTATAGTAGGCTTATAAGTATGAGATGAAGAACATCTTGTATGGAGAGCGGAATTTTATTTTCTATATATAGAACTATATTCAAATTACAACAAGTTGCACATTGAAGTTCATGTATACATAATAACGAACCTTAAGAGGTCATTACAATCATTTCGTTAACACCGAAATTAGCTTTATCCAGTGATCACAAATCTCTAACTTATTTGGCTTCTAATCTTTAAAATCTGCGCGTACCGGCGTCGTGCGCACGTAATTAGATAACCGCATGTTC
Organism: Bathymodiolus septemdierum; assembly: GCA_963383655.1. NCBI lineage: Eukaryota > Metazoa > Mollusca > Bivalvia > Mytilida > Modiolidae > Bathymodiolus > Bathymodiolus septemdierum. The sequence continues at coordinate 35,415,593 of OY726519.1, forward strand.
TTTCAGATGTCCACAAATAAAAAAAATTGAGAGAGCAAAAAGAACGAATGCCTAATACTATATAAAAGTTGAGCTTAATCTTATTGTCGACATCATATCTTGGGGTTTAACTGTTGCGAAATGTCTGTGTCGCAGATAACCTCATATATGTTCAGCTTGTCGTAGTCACATTCCCCTCCTTTCCTCTTTCGTTACTCATAATACGATTCTTACAGAGTAGCACGACGGATGTCACTGATGGAGCAGGAAATGTTTACCTTATCGGAGCACCTGTTTTCGTAGTGTTCGTACTGCTCAAGCTTTAATGTTCAGTTTAATGGTGTTCTATTGATTATTTTTGGCATTTCACTTTTTGCCGTTGTATTGTATGTATTTTTTCAATTTACTTTATGGAACTTTTCAGCTTTTCTTATAAATCTCGCATATCGTTTATTTTTTTATTTTTAGGTAATTTTGACATTAAAGCAACAACATGTAGAGCACTGAATATTCCATTAATTGTTGGAGGGTAAATATGTTCGCTTACATTAATAATTGGAACGTAAATATATTCGTTTACACCATTATTAGCTCATCCGACCAAAGGCCATGTGGAATTTTTTCATCACTTGGCGTCCATCGTCTGTCTGTTAACTTTTAACATTTGAATCTTCTCCTATGTTAATTTTGTCTATCCTGTTTAGGCTTTTTTGGTTTTCTTGCTCCCAAAGACTTCTAAATTACTTGGTTTTCAGATATTCTGGTTTTAGGTGTACATGATGAAGGTTATTCTGGTTTTAGGTGTACCTGATGAAGGTTATTCTGGTTTTAGATGTACCTGATGAAGGTTATTCTGGTTTTAGGTGTACATGATGAAGGTTATTCTGGTTTTAGGTGTACATGATGAAGGTTATTCTGGTTTTAGGTGTACCTGATGAAGGTTATTCTGGTTTTAGGTGTACCTGATGAAGGTTATTCTGGTTTTAGGTGTACATTGTGAAGGTTATTCTGGTTTTAGGTGTACATGATGAAGGTTATTCTGGTTTTAGGTGTACCTGATGAAGGTTATTCTGGTTTTAGGTGTACCTGATGAAGGTTATTCTGGTTTTAGGTGTACATGATGAAGGTTATTCTGGTTTTAGGTGTACCTGATGAAGGTTATTCTGGTTTTAGATGTACCTGATGAAGGTTATTCTGGTTTTAGGTGTACATGATGAAGGTTATTCTGGTTTTAGGTGTACATGATGAAGGTTATTCTGGTTTTAGGTGTACCTGATGAAGGTTATTCTGGTTTTAGGTGTACCTGATGAAGGTTATTCCGGTTTTAGGTGTACATTGTGAAGGTTATTCTGGTTTTAGGTGTACATGATGAAGGTTATTCTGGTTTTAGGTGTACCTGATGAAGGTTATTCTGGTTTTAGGTGTACCTGATGAAGGTTATTCTGGTTTTAGGTGTACATGATGAAGGTTATTCTGGTTTTAAGTGTACCTGATGAAGGTTATTCTGGTTTTAGGTGTACATGATGAAGGTTATTCTGGTTTTAGGTGTACCTGATGAAGGTTATTCTGGTTTTAGGTGTACCTGATGAAGGTTATTCTGGTTTTAGGTGTACCTGATGAAGGTTATTCTGGTTTTAGGTGTACCTGATGAAGGTTATTCTGGTTTTAGGTGTACATGATGAAGGTTATTCTGGTTTCAGGTGTACATGATGAAGGTTATTCTGGTTTTAGGTGTACCTGATGAAGGTTATTCCAGAAACGCCTCGTGTGCACTTAATTTGACATCTACATTCTTATTACTTTTCTTATTATCGTCCAATTCCAAAATCCTCTGCTTTTTATTTACACGGTACTTGTCAAGCGTCATCACCCACATTTAAATCATATCCATTCATAAATGGCATAGAATAATGCATTTGTATGTTGAAATCACCATTGATTACATAAAATCAATTAAACAATTACGATATCTATAATGATATCTGTATTGATATTGAGACCCGTCGTGGTTGTATAGCAGTTGCATTTACAACTACCTATTCAATCAATGCCCATCACCACTAACGTTGTGAGTTCGAATCCCGCACATGGCGAGATGTACTCGATACAACATTATGTGAAAAAGTTTGTCAGTGACATGCGACAGGTCGGTGGTTTTCTCTGGCTACTCCGGTTTCCACCACGAATAAAACTGACAGCCACGATATAGCTGCAATATAGTGTTGAAAGTGGCCTTAACAGGAAAACCCTAACTATGTATTTATATTGTATATTACATGTGCCCTACAGACCCTAACTATATATTTATATTGTATATTACATGTGCCCTACAGACCCTAACTATGTATTTATATTGTATATTACATGTGCCCTACAGACTCTAACTATTTATTTATATTGTATATTACATGTGCCCTACAGACCCTAACTATATATTTATATTGTATATTACATGTGCCCTACAGACCCTAACTATGTATTTATATTGTATATTACATGTGCCCTACAGACTCTAACTATGTATTTATATTGTATATTACATGTGCCCTACAGACCCTAACTATATATTTATATTGTATATTACATGTGCCCTACAGACCCTAACTATGTATTTATATTGTATATTACATGTGCCCTACAGACTCTAACTATGTATTTATATTGTATATTACATGTGTCCTACAGACTCTAACTATATATTTATATTGTATATTACATGTGCCCTACAGACCCTAACTATATATTTATATTGTATATTACATGTGTCCTACAGACCCTAACTATGTATTTATATTGTATATTACATGTGCCCTACAGACCCTAACTATGTATTTATATTGTATATTACATGTGTCCTACAGACTCTAACTATGTATTTATATTGTATATTACATGTGCCCTACAGACCCTAACTATGTATTTATATTGTATATTACATGTGCCCTACAGACTCTAACTATGTATTTATATTGTATATTACATATGTCCTACAGACTAACTATGTATTTATATTGTATATTACATGTGCCCTACAGACCCTAACTATGTATTTATATTGTATATTACATGTGCCCTACAGACTCTAACTATGTATTTATATTGTATATTACATGTGCCCTACAGACCCTAACTATGTATTTATATTGTATATTACATGTGCCCTACAGACTCTAACTATGTATTTATATTGTATATTACATGTGTCCTACAGACTCTAACTATGTATTTATATTGTATATTACATGTGTCCTACAGACTAACTATGTATTTATATTGTATATTACATGTGCCCTACAGACCCTAACTATATATTTATATTGTATATTACATGTGTCCTACAGACCCTAACTATGTATTTATATTGTATATTACATGTGCCCTACAGACCCTAACTATGTATTTATATTGTATATTACATGTGCCCTACAGACCCTAACTATATATTTATATTGTATATTACATGTGCCCTACAGACCCTAACTATCTATTTATATTGTATATTACATGTGTCCTACAGACTCTAACTATGTATTTATATTGTATATTACAGGTGTCCTACAGACCCTAACTATGTATTTATATTGTATATTACATGTGCCCTACAGACCCTAACTATGTATTTATATTGTATATTACATGTGCCCTACAGACCTTAACTATGTATTTATATTGTATATTACATGTGCCCTACAGACCCTAACTATCTATTTATATTGTATATTACATGTGTCCTACAGACTCTAACTATGTATTTATATTGTATATTACAGGTGCCCTACAGACCCTAACTATGTATTTATATTGTATATTACATGTGTCCTACAGACTCTAACTATGTATTTATATTGTATATTACATGTGTCCTACAGACTAACTATGTATTTATATTGTATATTACATGTGTCCTACAGACTCTAACTATGTATTTATATTGTATATTACATGTGTCCTACAGACCCTAACTATGTATTTATATTGTATATTACATGTGCCCTACAGACCCTAACTATGTATTTATATTGTATATTACATGTGCCCTACAGACCTTAACTATGTATTTATATTGTATATTACATGTGCCCTACAGACCCTAACTATCTATTTATATTGTATATTACATGTGTCCTACAGACTCTAACTATGTATTTATATTGTATATTACAGGTGTCCTACAGACTCTAACTATGTATGTATATTGTATATTACATGTGCCCTACAGACTCTAACTATGTATTTATATTGTATATTACATGTGTCCTACAGACTCTAACTATGTATTTATATTGTATATTACATGTGCCCTACAGACCCTAACTATGTATTTATATTGTATATTACATGTGCCGTACAGACTCTAACTATGTATTTATATTGTATATTACATGTGTCCTACAGACTCTAACTGTGTATTTATATTGTATATTACATGTGTCCTACAGACTCTAACTATGTATTTATATTGTATATTACATGTGCCCTACAGACCGTAACTATGTATTTATATTGTATATTACATGTGCCCTACAGACCCTAACTATGTATTTATATTGTATATTACATGTGTCCTACAGACTAACTATGTATTCATATTGTATATTACATGTGCCCTACAGACCCTAACTATATATTTATATTGTATATTACATGTGTCCTACAGACCCTAACTATGTATTTATATTGTATATTACATGTGCCCTACAGACCCTAACTATGTATTTATATTGTATATTACATGTGCCCTACAGACCCTAACTATATATTTATATTGTATATTACATGTGTCCTACAGACTCTAACTATGTATTTATATTGTATATTACATGTGCCCTACAGACCTTAGCTATGTATTTATATTGTATATTACATGTGCCCTACAGACCCTAATTATGTATTTATATTGTATATTACATGTGTCCTACAGACTCTAACTATGTATTTATATTGTATATTACATGTGCCCTACAGACCCTAACTATGTATTTATATTGTATATTACATGTGCCCTACAGACCCTAACTATATATTTATATTGTATATTACATGTGCCCTACAGACTCTAACTATGTATTTATATTGTATATTACATGTGCCCTACAGACCCTAACTATGTATTTATATTGTATATTACATGTGCCCTACAGACCCTAACTATGTATTTATATTGTATATTACATGTGCCCTACAGACCCTAACTATGTATTTATATTGTATATTACATGTGCCCTACAGACCCTAACTATGTATTTATATTGTATATTACATGTGCCCTACAGACCCTAACTATGTATTTATATTGTATATTACATGTGTCCTACAGACTCTAACTATGTATTTATATTGTATATTACATGTGCCCTCCAGACCCTAACTATGTATTTATATTGTATATTACATGTGTCCTACAGACTCTAACTATGTATTTATATTGTATATTACATGTATCCTACAGACCCTAACTATGTATTTATATTGTATATTACATGTGCCCTACAGACTCTAACTATGTATTTATATTGTATATTACATGTGCCCTACAGACCCTAACTATGTATTTATATTGTATATTACATGTGCTCTACAGACCCTAACTATGTATTTATATTGTATATTACATGTGCCCTACAGACTCTAACTATGTATTTATATTGTATATTACATGTGCCCTCCAGACCCTAACTATGTATTTATATTGTATATTGCATGTGCCCTCCAGACCCTAACTATGTATTTATATTGTATATTACATGTGTCCTACAGACCCTAACTATGTATTTATATTGTATATTACATGTGCTCTACAGACCCTAACTATGTATTTATATTGTATATTACATGTGCCCTACAGACTCTAACTATGTATTTATATTGTATATTACATGTGCCCTCCAGACCCTAACTATGTATTTATATTGTATATTGCATGTGCCCTCCAGACCCTAACTATGTATTTATATTGTATATTACATGTGTCCTACAGACCCTAACTATGTATTTATATTGTATATTACATGTGTCCTACAGACCCTAACTATGTATTTATATTGTATATTACATGTGCCCTACAGACTCTAACTATGTATTTATATTGTATATTACATGTGCCCTACAGACCTTAACTATGTATTTATATTGTATATTACATGTGCCCTACAGACCCTAACTATCTATTTATATTGTATATTACATGTGTCCTACAGACTCTAACTATGTATTTATATTGTATATTACAGGTGCCCTACAGACCCTAACTATGTATTTATATTGTATATTACATGTGCCCTACAGACCCTAACTATGTATTTATATTGTATATTACATGTGCCCTACAGACTCTAACTATGTATTTATATTGTATATTACATGTGTCCTACAGACTCTAACTATATATTTATATTGTATATTACATGTGCCCTACAGACCCTAACTATATATTTATATTGTATATTACATGTGTCCTACAGACCCTAACTATGTATTTATATTGTATATTACATGTGCCCTACAGACCCTAACTATGTATTTATATTGTATATTACATGTGCCCTACAGACCCTAACTATGTATTTATATTGTATATTACATGTGCCCTACAGACCCTAACTATGTATTTATATTGTATATTACATGTGCCCTACAGACTCTAACTATGTATTTATATTGTATATTACATATGTCCTACAGACTAACTATGTATTTATATTGTATATTACATGTGCCCTACAGACCCTAACTATGTATTTATATTGTATATTACATGTGCCCTACAGACTCTAACTATGTATTTATATTGTATATTACATGTGCCCTACAGACCCTAACTATGTATTTATATTGTATATTACATGTGCCCTACAGACTCTAACTATGTATTTATATTGCATATTACATGTGTCCTACAGACTCTAACTATGTATTTATATTGTATATTACATGTGTCCTACAGACTAACTATGTATTCATATTGTATATTACATGTGCCCTACAGACCCTAACTATATATTTATATTGTATATTACATGTGTCCTACAGACCCTAACTATGTATTTATATTGTATATTACATGTGCCCTACAGACCCTAACTATGTATTTATATTGTATATTACATGTGCCCTACAGACCCTAACTATATATTTATATTGTATATTACATGTGTCCTACAGACTCTAACTATGTATTTATATTGTATATTACATGTGCCCTACAGACCTTAGCTATGTATTTATATTGTATATTACATGTGCCCTACAGACTCTAACTATGTATTTATATTGTATATTACATGTGCCCTACAGACCTTAACTATGTATTTATATTGTATATTACATGTGCCCTACAGACCCTAACTATCTATTTATATTGTATATTACATGTGTCCTACAGACTCTAACTATGTATTTATATTGTATATTACAGGTGCCCTACAGACCCTAAGTATGTATTTATATTGTATATTACATGTGACCTACAGACCCTAACTATGTATTTATATTGTATATTACATGTGTCCTACAGACTCTAACTATGTATTTATATTGTATATTACATGTGCCCTACAGACCTTAGTTATGTATTTATATTGTATATTACATGTGCCCTACAGACCCTAATTATGTATTTATATTGTATATTACATGTGTCCTACAGACTCTAACTATGTATTTATATTGTATATTACATGTGCCCTACAGACCCTAACTATGTATTTATATTGTATATTACATGTGTCCTACAGACTCTAACTATGTATTTATATTGTATATTACATGTGCCCTACAGACCCTAACTATGTATTTATATTGTATATTACATGTGTCCTACAGACTCTAACTATGTATGTATATTGTATATTACATGTGCCCTACAGACTCTAACTATGTATTTATATTGTATATTACATGTGTCCTACAGACTCTAACTATGTATTTATATTGTATATTACATGTGCCCTACAGACCCTAACTATGTATTTATATTGTATATTACATGTGCCGTACAGACTCTAACTATGTATTTATATTGTATATTACATGTGTCCTACAGACTCTAACTGTGTATTTATATTGTATATTACATGTGTCCTACAGACTCTAACTATGTATTTATATTGTATATTACATGTGCCCTACAGACCGTAACTATGTATTTATATTGTATATTACATGTGCCCTACAGACCCTAACTATGTATTTATATTGTATATTACATGTGCCCTACAGACACTAATTATGTATTTATATTGTATATTACATGTGTCCTACAGACTCTAACTATGTATTTATATTGTATATTACATGTGCCCTACAGACCCTAACTATGTATTTATATTGTATATTACATGTGCCCTACAGACCCTAACTATCTATTTATATTGTATATTACATGTGTCCTACAGACTCTAACTATGTATTTATATTGTATATTACAGGTGCCCTACAGACCCTAAGTATGTATTTATATTGTATATTACATGTGACCTACAGACCCTAACTATGTATTTATATTGTATATTACATGTGTCCTACAGACTCTAGCTATGTATTTATATTGTATATTACATGTGCCCTACAGACCTTAGCTATGTATTTATATTGTATATTACATGTGACCTACAGACCCTAACTATGTATTTATATTGTATATTACATGTGCCCTACAGACCCTAACTATGTATTTATATTGTATATTACATGTGCCCTACAGACTCTAACTATGTATTTATATTGTATATTACATGTGTCCTACAGACTCTAACTATGTATTTATATTGTATATTACATGTGTCCTACAGACTAACTATGTATTTATATTGTATATTACATGTGCCCTACAGACCCTAACTATATATTTATATTGTATATTACATGTGTCCTACAGACCCTAACTATGTATTTATATTGTATATTACATGTGCCCTACAGACCCTAACTATGTATTTATATTGTATATTACATGTGCCCTACAGACCCTAACTATATATTTATATTGTATATTACATGTGCCCTACAGACCCTAACTATCTATTTATATTGTATATTACATGTGTCCTACAGACTCTAACTATGTATTTATATTGTATATTACAGGTGTCCTACAGACCCTAACTATGTATTTATATTGTATATTACATGTGCCCTACAGACCCTAACTATGTATTTATATTGTATATTACATGTGCCCTACAGACCTTAACTATGTATTTATATTGTATATTACATGTGCCCTACAGAACCTAACTATCTATTTATATTGTATATTACATGTGTACTACAGACTCTAACTATGTATTTATATTGTATATTACAGGTGCCCTACAGACCCTAACTATGTATTTATATTGTATATTACATGTGTCCTACAGACTCTAACTATGTATTTATATTGTATATTACATGTGTCCTACAGACTAACTATGTATTTATATTGTATATTACATGTGTCCTACAGACTCTAACTATGTATTTATATTGTATATTACATGTGTCCTACAGACCCTAACTATGTATTTATATTGTATATTACATGTGCCCTACAGACCCTAACTATGTATTTATATTGTATATTACATGTGCCCTACAGACCTTAACTATGTATTTATATTGTATATTACATGTGCCCTACAGACCCTAACTATCTATTTATATTGTATATTACATGTGTCCTACAGACTCTAACTATGTATTTATATTGTATATTACAGGTGTCCTACAGACCCTAAGTATGTATTTATATTGTATATTACATGTGACCTACAGACCCTAACTATGTATTTATATTGTATATTACATGTGTCCTACAGACTCTAACTATGTATTTATATTGTATATTACATGTGCCCTACAGACCTTAGCTATGTATTTATATTGTATATTACATGTGCCCTACAGACCCTAATTATGTATTTATATTGTATATTACATGTGTCCTACAGACTCTAACTATGTATTTATATTGTATATTACATGTGCCCTACAGACCCTAGCTATGTATTTATATTGTATATTACATGTGTCCTACAGACTCTAACTATGTATTTATATTGTATATTACATGTGCCCTACAGACCCTAACTATGTATTTATATTGTATATTACATGTGTCCTACAGACTCTAACTATGTATGTATATTGTATATTACATGTGCCCTACAGACTCTAACTATGTATTTATATTGTATATTACATGTGTCCTACAGACTCTAACTATGTATTTATATTGTATATTACATGTGCCCTACAGACCCTAACTATGTATTTATATTGTATATTACATGTGCCGTACAGACTCTAACTATGTATTTATATTGTATATTACATGTGTCCTACAGACTCTAACTGTGTATTTATATTGTATATTACATGTGTCCTACAGACTCTAACTATGTATTTATATTGTATATTACATGTGCCCTACAGACCGTAACTATGTATTTATATTGTATATTACATGTGCCCTACAGACCCTAACTATGTATTTATATTGTATATTACATGTGCCCTACAGACCCTAATTATGTATTTATATTGTATATTACATGTGTCCTACAGACTCTAACTATGTATTTATATTGTATATTACATGTGCCCTACAGACCCTAACTATGTATTTATATTGTATATTACATGTGCCCTACAGACCCTAACTATATATTTATATTGTATATTACATGTGCCCTACAGACTCTAACTATGTATTTATATTGTATATTACATGTGCCCTACAGACCCTAACTATGTATTTATATTGTATATTGCATGTGCCCTACAGACCCTAACTATGTATTTATATTGTATATTACATGTGCCCTACAGACCCTAACTATGTATTTATATTGTATATTACATGTGCCCTACAGACCCTAACTATGTATTTATATTGTATATTACATGTGCCCTACAGACCCTAACTATGTATTTATATTGTATATTACATGTGTCCTACAGACTCTAACTATGTATTTATATTGTATATTACATGTGCCCTCCAGACCCTAACTATGTATTTATATTGTATATTACATGTGTCCTACAGACTCTAACTATGTATTTATATTGTATATTACATGTGTCCTACAGACCCTAACTATGTATTTATATTGTATATTACATGTGCCCTACAGACCCTAACTATGTATTTATATTGTATATTACATGTGCTCTACAGACCCTAACTATGTATTTATATTGTATATTACATGTGCCCTACAGACTCTAACTATGTATTTATATTGTATATTACAGGTGTCCTACAGACCCTAAGTATGTATTTATATTGTATATTACATGTGACCTACAGACCCTAACTATGTATTTATATTGTATATTACATGTGTCCTACAGACTCTAACTATGTATTTATATTGTATATTACATGTGCCCTACAGACCTTAGCTATGTATTTATATTGTATATTACATGTGCCCTACAGACCCTAATTATGTATTTATATTGTATATTACATGTGTCCTACAGACTCTAACTATGTATTTATATTGTATATTACATGTGCCCTACAGACCCTAACTATGTATTTATATTGTATATTACATGTGTCCTACAGACTCTAACTATGTATTTATATTGTATATTACATGTGCCCTACAGACCCTAACTATGTATTTATATTGTATATTACATGTGTCCTACAGACTCTAACTATGTATGTATATTGTATATTACATGTGCCCTACAGACTCTAACTATGTATTTATATTGTATATTACATGTGTCCTACAGACTCTAACTATGTATTTATATTGTATATTACATGTGCCCTACAGACCCTAACTATGTATTTATATTGTATATTACATGTGCCGTACAGACTCTAACTATGTATTTATATTGTATATTACATGTGTCCTACAGACTCTAACTGTGTATTTATATTGTATATTACATGTGTCCTACAGACTCTAACTATGTATTTATATTGTATATTACATGTGCCCTACAGACCGTAACTATGTATTTATATTGTATATTACATGTGCCCTACAGACCCTAACTATGTATTTATATTGTATATTACATGTGCCCTACAGACCCTAATTATGTATTTATATTGTATATTACATGTGTCCTACAGACTCTAACTATGTATTTATATTGTATATTACATGTGCCCTACAGACCCTAACTATGTATTTATATTGTATATTACATGTGCCGTACAGACTCTAACTATGTATTTATATTGTATATTACATGTGTCCTACAGACTCTAACTGTGTATTTATATTGTATATTACATGTGTCCTACAGACTCTAACTATGTATTTATATTGTATATTACATGTGCCCTACAGACCGTAACTATGTATTTATATTGTATATTACATGTGTCCTACAGACTCTAACTATGTATTTATATTGTATATTACATGTGCCCTACAGACCTTAGCTATGTATTTATATTGTATATTACATGTGCCCTACAGACCCTAATTATGTATTTATATTGTATATTACATGTGTCCTACAGACTCTAACTATGTATTTATATTGTATATTACATGTGCCCTACAGACCCTAACTATGTATTTATATTGTATATTACATGTGTCCTACAGACTCTAACTATGTATTTATATTGTATATTACATGTGCCCTACAGACCCTAACTATGTATTTATATTGTATATTACATGTGTCCTACAGACTCTAACTATGTATGTATATTGTATATTACATGTGCCCTACAGACTCTAACTATGTATTTATATTGTATATTACATGTGTCCTACAGACTCTAACTATGTATTTATATTGTATATTACATGTGCCCTACAGACCCTAACTATGTATTTATATTGTATATTACATGTGCCGTACAGACTCTAACTATGTATTTATATTGTATATTACATGTGTCCTACAGACTCTAACTGTGTATTTATATTGTATATTACATGTGTCCTACAGACTCTAACTATGTATTTATATTGTATATTACATGTGCCCTACAGACCGTAACTATGTATTTATATTGTATATTACATGTGCCCTACAGACCCTAACTATGTATTTATATTGTATATTACATGTGCCCTACAGACCCTAATTATGTATTTATATTGTATATTACATGTGTCCTACAGACTCTAACTATGTATTTATATTGTATATTACATGTGCCCTACAGACCCTAACTATGTATTTATATTGTATATTACATGTGCCCTACAGACCCTAACTATATATTTATATTGTATATTACATGTGCCCTACAGACTCTAACTATGTATTTATATTGTATATTACATGTGCCCTACAGACCCTAACTATGTATTTATATTGTATATTACATGTGCCCTACAGACCCTAACTATGTATTTATATTGTATATTACATGTGCCCTACAGACCCTAACTATGTATTTATATTGTATATTACATGTGCCCTACAGACCCTAACTATGTATTTATATTGTATATTACATGTGTCCTACAGACTCTAACTATGTATTTATATTGTATATTACATGTGCCCTCCAGACCCTAACTATGTATTTATATTGTATATTACATGTGTCCTACAGACTCTAACTATGTATTTATATTGTATATTACATGTGTCCTACAGACCCTAACTATGTATTTATATTGTATATTACATGTGCCCTACAGACTCTAACTATGTATTTATATTGTATATTACATGTGCCCTACAGACCCTAACTATGTATTTATATTGTATATTACATGTGCTCTACAGACCCTAACTATGTATTTATATTGTATATTACATGTGCCCTACAGACTCTAACTATGTATTTATATTGTATATTACATGTGCCCTCCAGACCCTAACTATGTATTTATATTGTATATTACATGTGCCCTCCAGACCCTAACTATGTATTTATATTGTATATTACATGTGTCCTACAGACCCTAACTATGTATTTATATTGTATATTACATGTGTCCTACAGACCCTAACTATGTATTTATATTGTATATTACATGTGCCCTACAGACTCTAACTATGTATTTATATTGTATATTACATGTGCCCTACAGACCTTAACTATGTATTTATATTGTATATTACATGTGCCCTACAGACCCTAACTATCTATTTATATTGTATATTACATGTGTCCTACAGACTCTAACTATGTATTTATATTGTATATTACAGGTGCCCTACAGACTCTAACTATGTATTTATATTGTATATTACATGTGCCCTACAGACCCTAACTATGTATTTATATTGTATATTACATGTGCCCTACAGACTCTAACTATGTATTTATATTGTATATTACATGTGTCCTACAGACTCTAACTATATATTTATATTGTATATTACATGTGCCCTACAGACCCTAACTATATATTTATATTGTATATTACATGTGTCCTACAGACCCTAACTATGTATTTATATTGTATATTACATGTGCCCTACAGACCCTAACTATGTATTTATATTGTATATTACATGTGTCCTACAGACTCTAACTATGTATTTATATTGTATATTACATGTGCCCTACAGACCCTAACTATGTATTTATATTGTATATTACATGTGCCGTACAGACTCTAACTATGTATTTATATTGTATATTACATGTGTCCTACAGACTCTAACTGTGTATTTATATTGTATATTACATGTGTCCTACAGACTCTAACTATGTATTTATATTGTATATTACATGTGCCCTACAGACCGTAACTATGTATTTATATTGTATATTACATGTGCCCTACAGACCCTAACTATATATTTATATTGTATATTACATGTGCCCTACAGACCCTAATTATGTATTTATATTGTATATTACATGTGTCCTACAGACTCTAACTATGTATTTATATTGTATATTACATGTGCCCTACAGACCCTAACTATGTATTTATATTGTATATTACATGTGCCCTACAGACCCTAACTATATATTTATATTGTATATTACATGTGCCCTACAGACTCTAACTATGTATTTATATTGTATATTACATGTGCCCTACAGACCCTAACTATGTATTTATATTGTATATTACATGTGCCCTACAGACCCTAACTATGTATTTATATTGTAAATTACATGTGCCCTACAGACCCTAACTATGTATTTATATTGTATATTACATGTGCCCTACAGACCCTAACTATGTATTTATATTGTATATTACATGTGCCCTACAGACCCTAATTATGTATTTATATTGTATATTACATGTGTCCTACAGACTCTAACTATGTATTTATATTGTATATTACATGTGCCCTCCAGACCCTAACTATGTATTTATATTGTATATTACATGTGTCCTACAGACTCTAACTATGTATTTATATTGTATATTACATGTGTCCTACAGACCCTAACTATGTATTTATATTGTATATTACATGTGCCCTACAGACTCTAACTATGTATTTATATTGTATATTACATGTGCCCTACAGACCCTAACTATGTATTTATATTGTATATTACATGTGCTCTACAGACCCTAACTATGTATTTATATTGTATATTACATGTGCCCTACAGACTCTAACTATGTATTTATATTGTATATTACATGTGCCCTCCAGACCCTAACTATGTATTTATATTGTATATTACATGTGCCCTCCAGACCCTAACTATGTATTTATATTGTATATTACATGTGTCCTACAGACCCTAGCTATGTATTTATATTGTATATTACATGTGTCCTACAGACCCTAACTATGTATTTATATTGTATATTACATGTGCCCTACAGACTCTAACTATGTATTTATATTGTATATTACATGTGCCCTACAGACCTTAACTATGTATTTATATTGTATATTACATGTGCCCTACAGACCCTAACTATCTATTTATATTGTATATTACATGTGTCCTACAGACTCTAACTATGTATTTATATTGTATATTACAGGTGCCCTACAGACCCTAACTATGTATTTATATTGTATATTACATGTGCCCTACAGACCCTAACTATGTATTTATATTGTATATTACATGTGCCCTACAGACTCTAACTATGTATTTATATTGTATATTACATGTGTCCTACAGACTCTAACTATATATTTATATTGTATATTACATGTGCCCTACAGACCCTAACTATATATTTATATTGTATATTACATGTGTCCTACAGACCCTAACTATGTATTTATATTGTATATTACATGTGCCCTACAGACCATAACTATGTATTTATATTGTATATTACATGTGTCCTACAGACTCTAACTATGTATTTATATTGTATATTACATGTGCCCTACAGACCCTAACTATGTATTTATATTGTATATTACATGTGCCCTACAGACTCTAACTATGTATTTATATTGTATATTACATATGTCCTACAGACTAACTATGTATTTATATTGTATATTACATGTGCCCTACAGACCCTAACTATGTATTTATATTGTATATTACATGTGCCCTACAGACTCTAACTATGTATTTATATTGTATATTACATGTGCCCTACAGACCCTAACTATGTATTTATATTGTATATTACATGTGCCCTACAGACTCTAACTATGTATTTATATTGCATATTACATGTGTCCTACAGACTCTAACTATGTATTTATATTGTATATTACATGTGTCCTACAGACTAACTATGTATTTATATTGTATATTACATGTGCCCTACAGACCCTAACTATATATTTATATTGTATATTACATGTGTCCTACAGACCCTAACTATGTATTTATATTGTATATTACATGTGCCCTACAGACCCTAACTATGTATTTATATTGTATATTACATGTGCCCTACAGACCCTAACTATATATTTATATTGTATATTACATGTGTCCTACAGACTCTAACTATGTATTTATATTGTATATTACATGTGCCCTACAGACCTTAGCTATGTATTTATATTGTATATTACATGTGCCCTACAGACCCTAGCTATGTATTTATATTGTATATTACATGTGCCCTACAGAACTTAACTATGTATTTATATTGTATATTACATGTGCACTACAGACCCTAACTATCTATTTATATTGTATATTACATGTGTCCTACAGACTCTAACTATGTATTTATATTGTATATTACAGGTGCCCTACAGACCCTAAGTATGTATTTATATTGTATATTACATGTGACCTACAGACCCTAACTATGTATTTATATTGTATATTACATGTGTCCTACAGACTCTAACTATGTATTTATATTGTATATTACATGTGCCCTACAGACCTTAGCTATGTATTTATATTGTATATTACATGTGCCCTACAGACCCTAATTATGTATTTATATTGTATATTACATGTGTCCTACAGACTCTAACTATGTATTTATATTGTATATTACATGTGCCCTACAGACCCTAACTATGTATTTATATTGTATATTACATGTGTCCTACAGACTCTAACTATGTATTTATATTGTATATTACATGTGCCCTACAGACCCTAACTATGTATTTATATTGTATATTACATGTGTCCTACAGACTCTAACTATGTATGTATATTGTATATTACATGTGCCCTACAGACTCTAACTATGTATTTATATTGTATATTACATGTGTCCTACAGACTCTAACTATGTATTTATATTGTATATTACATGTGCCCTACAGACCCTAACTATGTATTTATATTGTATATTACATGTGCCGTACAGACTCTAACTATGTATTTATATTGTATATTACATGTGTCCTACAGACTCTAACTGTGTATTTATATTGTATATTACATGTGTCCTACAGACTCTAACTATGTATTTATATTGTATATTACATGTGCCCTACAGACCGTAACTATGTATTTATATTGTATATTACATGTGCCCTACAGACCCTAACTATGTATTTATATTGTATATTACATGTGCCCTACAGACCCTAATTATGTATTTATATTGTATATTACATGTGTCCTACAGACTCTAACTATGTATTTATATTGTATATTACATGTGCCCTACAGACCCTAACTATGTATTTATATTGTATATTACATGTGCCCTACAGACCCTAACTATCTATTTATATTGTATATTACATGTGTCCTACAGACTCTAACTATGTATTTATATTGTATATTACAGGTGCCCTACAGACCCTAAGTATGTATTTATATTGTATATTACATGTGACCTACAGACCCTAACTATGTATTTATATTGTATATTACATGTGTCCTACAGACTCTAACTATGTATTTATATTGTATATTACATGTGCCCTACAGACCTTAGCTATGTATTTATATTGTATATTACATGTGCCCTACAGACCCTACTTATGTATTTATATTGTATATTACATGTGTCCTACAGACTCTAACTATGTATTTATATTGTATATTACATGTGCCCTACAGACCCTAACTATGTATTTATATTGTATATTACATGTGTCCTACAGACTCTAACTATGTATTTATATTGTATATTACATGTGCCCTACAGACCCTAACTATGTATTTATATTGTATATTACATGTGTCCTACAGACTCTAACTATGTATGTATATTGTATATTACATGTGCCCTACAGACTCTAACTATGTATTTATATTGTATATTACATGTGTCCTACAGACTCTAACTATGTATTTATATTGTATATTACATGTGCCCTACAGACCCTAACTATGTATTTATATTGTATATTACATGTGCCATACAGACTCTAACTATGTATTTATATTGTATATTACATGTGTCCTACAGACTCTAACTGTATTTATATTGTATATTACATGTGTCCTACAGACTCTAACTATGTATTTATATTGTATATTACATGTGCCCTACAGACCGTAACTATGTATTTATATTGTATATTACATGTGCCCTACAGACCCTAACTATGTATTTATATTGTATATTACATGTGCCCTACAGACCCTAATTATGTATTTATATTGTATATTACATGTGTCCTACAGACTCTAACTATGTATTTATATTGTATATTACATGTGCCCTACAGACCCTAACTATGTATTTATATTGTATATTACATGTGCCCTACAGACCCTAACTATATATTTATATTGTATATTACATGTGCCCTACAGACTCTAACTATGTATTTATATTGTATATTACATGTGTCCTACAGACTCTAACTATGTATTTATATTGTATATTACAGGTGCCCTACAGACCCTAAGTATGTATTTATATTGTATATTACATGTGACCTACAGACCCTAACTATGTATTTATATTGTATATTACATGTGTCCTACAGACTCTAACTATGTATTTATATTGTATATTACATGTGCCCTACAGACCTTAGCTATGTATTTATATTGTATATTACATGTGCCCTACAGACCCTACTTATGTATTTATATTGTATATTACATGTGTCCTACAGACTCTAACTATGTATTTATATTGTATATTACATGTGCCCTACAGACCCTAACTATGTATTTATATTGTATATTACATGTGTCCTACAGACTCTAACTATGTATTTATATTGTATATTACATGTGCCCTACAGACCCTAACTATGTATTTATATTGTATATTACATGTGTCCTACAGACTCTAACTATGTATGTATATTGTATATTACATGTGCCCTACAGACTCTAACTATGTATTTATATTGTATATTACATGTGTCCTACAGACTCTAACTATGTATTTATATTGTATATTACATGTGCCCTACAGACCCTAACTATGTATTTATATTGTATATTACATGTGCCATACAGACTCTAACTATGTATTTATATTGTATATTACATGTGTCCTACAGACTCTAACTGTGTATTTATATTGTATATTACATGTGTCCTACAGACTCTAACTATGTATTTATATTGTATATTACATGTGCCCTACAGACCGTAACTATGTATTTATATTGTATATTACATGTGCCCTACAGACCCTAACTATGTATTTATATTGTATATTACATGTGCCCTACAGACCCTAATTATGTATTTATATTGTATATTACATGTGTCCTACAGACTCTAACTATGTATTTATATTGTATATTACATGTGCCCTACAGACCCTAACTATGTATTTATATTGTATATTACATGTGCCCTACAGACCCTAACTATATATTTATATTGTATATTACATGTGCCCTACAGACCCTAACTATATATTTATATTGTATATTACATGTGCCCTACAGACTCTAACTATGTATTTATATTGTATATTACATGTGCCCTACAGACCCTAACTATGTATTTATATTGTATATTACATGTGCCCTACATACCCTAACTATGTATTTATATTGTATATTACATGTGCCCTACAGACCCTAACTATGTATTTATATTGTATATTACATGTGCCCTACAGACCCTAACTATGTATTTATATTGTATATTACATGTGCCCTACAGACCCTAACTATGTATTTATATTGTATATTACATGTGTCCTACAGACTCTAACTATGTATTTATATTGTATATTACATGTGTCCTACAGACTCTAACTATGTATTTATATTGTATATTACATGTGTCCTACAGACCCTAACTATGTATTTATATTGTATATTACATGTGCCCTACAGACTCTAACTATGTATTTATATTGTATATTACATGTGCCCTACAGACCCTAACTATGTATTTATATTGTATATTACATGTGCTCTACAGACCCTAACTATGTATTTATATTGTATATTACATGTGCCCTACAGACTCTAACTATGTATTTATATTGTATATTACATGTGCCCTCCAGACCCTAACTATGTATTTATATTGTATATTACATGTGCCCTCCAGACCCTAACTATGTATTTATATTGTATATTACATGTGTCCTACAGACCCTAACTATGTATTTATATTGTATATTACATGTGTCCTACAGACCCTAACTATGTATTTATATTGTATATTACATGTGCCCTACAGACTCTAACTATGTATTTATATTGTATATTACATGTGCCCTACAGACCTTAACTATGTATTTATATTGTATATTACATGTGCCCTACAGACCCTAACTATCTATTTATATTGTATATTACATGTGTCCTACAGACTCTAACTATGTATTTATATTGTATATTACAGGTGCCCTACAGACCCTAAGTATGTATTTATATTGTATATTACATGTGACCTACAGACCCTAACTATATATTTATATTGTATATTACATGTGCCCTACAGACTCTAACTATGTATTTATATTGTATATTACATGTGCCCTACAGACCCTAACTATGTATTTATATTGTATATTACATGTGCCCTACAGACCCTAACTATGTATTTATATTGTATATTACATGTGCCCTACAGACCCTAACTATGTATTTATATTGTATATTACATGTGCCCTACAGACCCTAACTATGTATTTATATTGTATATTACATGTGCCCTACAGACCCTAACTATGTATTTATATTGTATATTACATGTGTCCTACAGACTCTAACTATGTATTTATATTGTATATTACATGTGCCCTCCAGACCCTAACTATGTATTTATATTGTATATTACATGTGTCCTACAGACTCTAACTATGTATTTATATTGTATATTACATGTGTCCTACAGACCCTAACTATGTATTTATATTGTATATTACATGTGCCCTACAGACTCTAACTATGTATTTATATTGTATATTACATGTGCCCTACAGACCCTAACTATGTATTTATATTGTATATTACATGTGCTCTACAGACCCTAACTATGTATTTATATTGTATATTACATGTGCCCTACAGACTCTAACTATGTATTTATATTGTATATTACATGTGCCCTCCAGACCCTAACTATGTATTTATATTGTATATTACATGTGCCCTCCAGACCCTAACTATGTATTTATATTGTATATTACATGTGTCCTACAGACCCTAACTATGTATTTATATTGTATATTACATGTGTCCTACAGACCCTAACTATGTATTTATATTGTATATTACATGTGCCCTACAGACTCTAACTATGTATTTATATTGTATATTACATGTGCCCTACAGACCTTAACTATGTATTTATATTGTATATTACATGTGCCCTACAGACCCTAACTATCTATTTATATTGTATATTACATGTGTCCTACAGACTCTAACTATGTATTTATATTGTATATTACAGGTGCCCTACAGACCCTAAGTATGTATTTATATTGTATATTACATGTGACCTACAGACCCTAACTATGTATTTATATTGTATATTACATGTGTCCTACAGACTCTAACTATGTATTTATATTGTATATTACATGTGCCCTACAGACCTTAGCTATGTATTTATATTGTATATTACATGTGCCCTACAGACCCTAATTATGTATTTATATTGTATATTACATGTGTCCTACAGACTCTAACTATGTATTTATATTGTATATTACATGTGCCCTACAGACCCTAACTATGTATTTATATTGTATATTACATGTGTCCTACAGACTCTAACTATGTATTTATATTGTATATTACATGTGCCCTACAGACCCTAACTATGTATTTATATTGTATATTACATGTGTCCTACTGACTCTAACTATGTATGTATATTGTATATTACATGTGCCCTACAGACTCTAACTATGTATTTATATTGTATATTACATGTGTCCTACAGACTCTAACTATGTATTTATATTGTATATTACATGTGCCCTACAGACCCTAAGTATGTATTTATATTGTATATTACATGTGCCCTACAGACCGTAACTATGTATTTATATTGTATATTACATGTGCCCTACAGACCCTAACTATGTATTTATATTGTATATTACATGTGCCCTACAGACCTAATTATGTATTTATATTGTATATTACATGTGTCCTACAGACTCTAACTATGTATTTATATTGTATATTACATGTGTCCTACAGACTCTAACTATATATTTATATTGTATATTACATGTGCCCTACAGACCCTAACTATATATTTATATTGTATATTACATGTGTCCTACAGACCCTAACTATGTATTTATATTGTATATTACATGTGTCCTACAGACTCTAACTATGTATTTATATTGTATATTACATGTGCCCTACAGACCGTAACTATGTATTTATATTGTATATTACATGTGCCCTACAGACCCTAACTATGTATTTATATTGTATATTACATGTGCCCTACAGACCCTAACTATGTATTTATATTGTATATTACATGTGCCCTACAGACTCTAACTGTGTATTTATATTGTATATTACATGTGTCCTACAGACTCTAACTATATATTTATATTGTATATTACATGTGCCCTACAGACCCTAACTATATATTTATATTGTATATTACATGTGTCCTACAGACCCTAACTATGTATTTATATTGTATATTACATGTGCCCTACAGACCCTAACTATGTATTTATATTGTATATTACATGTGTCCTACAGACTCTAACTATGTATTTATATTGTATATTACATGTGCCCTACAGACCCTAACTATGTATTTATATTGTATATTACATGTGCCCTACAGACTCTAACTATGTATTTATATTGTATATTACATATGTCCTACAGACTAACTATGTATTTATATTGTATATTACATGTGCCCTACAGACCCTAACTATGTATTTATATTGTATATTACATGTGCCCTACAGACTCTAACTATGTATTTATATTGTATATTACATGTGCCCTACAGACCCTAACTATGTATTTATATTGTATATTACATGTGCCCTACAGACTCTAACTATGTATTTATATTGTATATTACATGTGTCCTACAGACTCTAACTATGTATTTATATTGTATATTACATGTGTCCTACAGACTCTAACTATGTATTTATATTGTATATTACATGTGCCCTACAGACCCTAACTATATATTTATATTGTATATTACATGTGTCCTACAGACCCTAACTATGTATTTATATTGTATATTACATGTGCCCTACAGACCCTAACTATGTATTTATATTGTATATTACATGTGCCCTACAGACCCTAACTATATATTTATATTGTATATTACATGTGTCCTACAGACTCTAACTATGTATTTATATTGTATATTACATGTGCCCTACAGACCTTAGCTATGTATTTATATTGTATATTACATGTGCCCTACAGACCCTAACTATGTATTTATATTGTATATTACATGTGCCCTACAGACCTTAACTATGTATTTATATTGTATATTACATGTGCCCTACAGACCCTAACTATCTATTTATATTGTATATTACATGTGTCCTACAGACTCTAACTATGTATTTATATTGTATATTACAGGTGCCCTACAGACCCTAAGTATGTATTTATATTGTATATTACATGTGACCTACAGACCCTAACTATGTATTTATATTGTATATTACATGTGTCCTACAGACTCTAACTATGTATTTATATTGTATATTACATGTGCCCTACAGACCTTAGCTATGTATTTATATTGTATATTACATGTGCCCTACAGACCCTAATTATGTATTTATATTGTATATTACATGTGTCCTACAGACTCTAACTATGTATGTATATTGTATATTACATGTGCCCTACAGACTCTAACTATGTATTTATATTGTATATTACATGTGTCCTACAGACTCTAACTATGTATTTATATTGTATATTACATGTGCCCTACAGACCCTAACTATGTATTTATATTGTATATTACATGTGCCGTACAGACTCTAACTATGTATTTATATTGTATATTACATGTGTCCTACAGACTCTAACTGTGTATTTATATTGTATATTACATGTGTCCTACAGACTCTAACTATGTATTTATATTGTATATTACATGTGTCCTACAGACCGTAACTATGTATTTATATTGTATATTACATGTGCCCTACAGACCCTAACTATGTATTTATATTGTATATTACATGTGCCCTACAGACCTAATTATGTATTTATATTGTATATTACATGTGTCCTACAGACTCTAACTATGTATTTATATTGTATATTACATGTGTCCTACAGACTCTAACTATATATTTATATTGTATATTACATGTGCCCTACAGACCCTAACTATATATTTATATTGTATATTACATGTGTCCTACAGACCCTAACTATGTATTTATATTGTATATTACATGTGTCCTACAGACTCTAACTATGTATTTATATTGTATATTACATGTGCCCTACAGACCGTAACTATGTATTTATATTGTATATTACATGTGCCCTACAGACCCTTACTATGTATTTATATTGTATATTACATGTGCCCTACAGACCCTAACTATGTATTTATATTGTATATTACATGTGCCCTACAGACTCTAACTGTGTATTTATATTGTATATTACATGTGTCCTACAGACTCTAACTATATATTTATATTGTATATTACATGTGCCCTACAGACCCTAACTATATATTTATATTGTATATTACATGTGTCCTACAGACCCTAACTATGTATTTATATTGTATATTACATGTGCCCTACAGACCCTAACTATATATTTATATTGTATATTACATGTGTCCTACAGACTCTAACTATGTATTTATATTGTATATTACATGTGCCCTACAGACCTTAGCTATGTATTTATATTGTATATTACATGTGCCCTACACACCTTAACTATGTATTTATATTGTATATTACATGTGCCCTACAGACCTTAACTATGTATTTATATTGTATATTACATGTGCCCTACAGACCCTAACTATCTATTTATATTGTATATTACATGTGTCCTACAGACTCTAACTATGTATTTATATTGTATATTACAGGTGCCCTACAGACCCTAAGTATGTATTTATATTGTATATTACATGTGACCTACAGACCCTAACTATGTATTTATATTGTATATTACATGTGTCCTACAGACTCTAACTATGTATTTATATTGTATATTACATGTGCCCTACAGACCTTAGCTATGTATTTATATTGTATATTACATGTGCCCTACAGATCCTAATTATGTATTTATATTGTATATTACATGTGTCCTACAGACTCTAACTATGTATGTATATTGTATATTACATGTGCCCTACAGACTCTAACTATGTATTTATATTGTATATTACATGTGTCCTACAGACTCTAACTATGTATTTATATTGTATATTACATGTGCCCTACAGACCCTAACTATGTATTTATATTGTATATTACATGTGCCGTACAGACTCTAACTATGTATTTATATTGTATATTACATGTGTCCTACAGACTCTAACTGTGTATTTATATTGTATATTACATGTGTCCTACAGACTCTAACTATGTATTTATATTGTATATTACATGTGTCCTACAGACCGTAACTATGTATTTATATTGTATATTACATGTGCCCTACAGACCCTAACTATGTATTTATATTGTATATTACATGTGCCCTACAGACCTAATTATGTATTTATATTGTATATTACATGTGTCCTACAGACTCTAACTATGTATTTATATTGTATATTACATGTGTCCTACAGACTCTAACTATATATTTATATTGTATATTACATATGCCCTACAGACCCTAACTATATATTTATATTGTATATTACATGTGTCCTACAGACCCTAACTATGTATTTATATTGTATATTACATGTGTCCTACAGACTCTAACTATGTATTTATATTGTATATTACATGTGCCCTACAGACCGTAACTATGTATTTATATTGTATATTACATGTGCCCTACAGACCCTTACTATGTATTTATATTGTATATTACATGTGCCCTACAGACCCTAACTATGTATTTATATTGTATATTACATGTGCCCTACAGACTCTAACTGTGTATTTATATTGTATATTACATGTGTCCTACAGACTCTAACTATATATTTATATTGTATATTACATGTGCCCTACAGACCCTAACTATATATTTATATTGTATATTACATGTGTCCTACAGACCCTAACTATGTATTTATATTGTATATTACATGTGCCCTACAGACCCTAACTATGTATTTATATTGTATATTACATGTGTCCTACAGACTCTAACTATGTATTTATATTGTATATTACATGTGCCCTACAGACCCTAACTATGTATTTATATTGTATATTACATGTGCCCTACAGACTCTAACTATGTATTTATATTGTATATTACATATGTCCTACAGACTAACTATGTATTTATATTGTATATTACATGTGCCCTACAGACCCTAACTATGTATTTATATTGTATATTACATGTGCCCTACAGACTCTAACTATGTATTTATATTGTATATTACATGTGCCCTACAGACCCTAACTACGTATTTATATTGTATATTACATGTGCCCTACAGACTCTAACTATGTATTTATATTGTATATTACATGTGTCCTACAGACTCTAACTATGTATTTATATTGTATATTACATGTGTCCTACAGACTAACTATGTATTTATATTGTATATTACATGTGCCCTACAGACCCTAACTATATATTTATATTGTATATTACATGTGTCCTACAGACCCTAACTATGTATTTATATTGTATATTACATGTGCCCTACAGACCCTAACTATGTATTTATATTGTATATTACATGTGCCCTACAGACCCTAACTATATATTTATATTGTATATTACATGTGTCCTACAGACTCTAACTATGTATTTATATTGTATATTACATGTGCCCTACAGACCTTAGCTATGTATTTATATTGTATATTACATGTGCCCTACAGACCCTAACTATGTATTTATATTGTATATTACATGTGCCCTACAGACCTTAACTATGTATTTATATTGTATATTACATGTGCCCTACAGACCCTAACTATCTATTTATATTGTATATTACATGTGTCCTACAGACTCTAACTATGTATTTATATTGTATATTACAGGTGCCCTACAGACCCTAAGTATGTATTTATATTGTATATTACATGTGACCTACAGACCCTAACTATGTATTTATATTGTATATTACATGTGTCCTACAGACTCTAACTATGTATTTATATTGTATATTACATGTGCCCTACAGACCTTAGCTATGTATTTATATTGTATATTACATGTGCCCTACAGACCCTAATTATGTATTTATATTGTATATTACATGTGTCCTACAGACTCTAACTATGTATTTATATTGTATATTACATGTGCCCTACAGACCCTAACTATGTATTTATATTGTATATTACATGTGTCCTACAGACTCTAACTATGTATTTATATTGTATATTACATGTGCCCTACAGACCCTAACTATGTATTTATATTGTATATTACATGTGTCCTACAGACTCTAACTATGTATGTATATTGTATATTACATGTGCCCTACAGACTCTAACTATGTATTTATATTGTATATTACATGTGTCCTACAGACTCTAACTATGTATTTATATTGTATATTACATGTGCCCTACAGACCCTAACTATGTATTTATATTGTATATTACATGTGCCGTACAGACTCTAACTATGTATTTATATTGTATATTACATGTGTCCTACAGACTCTAACTGTGTATTTATATTGTATATTACATGTGTCCTACAGATTCTAACTATGTATTTATATTGTATATTACATGTGCCCTACAGACCGTAACTATGTATTTATATTGTATATTACATGTGCCCTACAGACCATAACTATGTATTTATATTGTATATTACATGTGCCCTACAGACCCTAATTATGTATTTATATTGTATATTACATGTGTCCTACAGACTCTAACTATGTATTTATATTGTATATTACATGTGCCCTACAGACCCTAACTATGTATTTATATTGTATATTACATGTGCCCTACAGACCCTAACTATATATTTATATTGTATATTACATGTGCCCTACAGACTCTATCTATGTATTTATATTGTATATTACATGTGCCCTACAGACCCTAACTATGTATTTATATTGTATATTACATGTGCCCTACAGACCCTAACTATGTATTTATATTGTATATTACATGTGCCCTACAGACCCTAACTATGTATTTATATTGTATATTACATGTGCCCTACAGACCCTAACTATGTATTTATATTGTATATTACATGTGCCCTACAGACCCTAACTATGTATTTATATTGTATATTACATGTGTCCTACAGACTCTAACTATGTATTTATATTGTATATTACATGTGCCCTCCAGACCCTAACTATGTATTTATATTGTATATTACATGTGTCCTACAGACTCTAACTATGTATTTATATTGTATATTACATGTGTCCTACAGACCCTAACTATGTATTTATATTGTATATTACATGTGCCCTACAGACTCTAACTATGTATTTATATTGTATATTACATGTGCCCTACAGACCCTAACTATGTATTTATATTGTATATTACATGTGCTCTACAGACCCTAACTATGTATTTATATTGTATATTACATGTGCCCTACAGAATCTAACTATGTATTTATATTGTATATTACATGTGCCCTACAGACTCTAACTATGTATTTATATTGTATATTACATGTGCCCTACAGACTCTAACTATGTATTTATATTGTATATTACATGTGCCCTCCAGACCCTAACTATGTATTTATATTGTATATTACATGTGCCCTCCAGACCCTAACTATGTATTTATATTGTATATTACATGTGTCCTACAGACCCTAACTATGTATTTATATTGTATATTACATGTGTCCTACAGACCCTAACTATGTATTTATATTGTATATTACATGTGCCCTACAGACTCTAACTATGTATTTATATTGTATATTACATGTGCCCTACAGACCTTAACTATGTATTTATATTGTATATTACATGTGCCCTACAGACCCTAACTATCTATTTATATTGTATATTACATGTGTCCTACAGACTCTAACTATGTATTTATATTGTATATTACAGGTGCCCTACAGACCCTAAGTATGTATTTATATTGTATATTACATGTGACCTACAGACCCTAACTATGTATTTATATTGTATATTACATGTGTCCTACAGACTCTAACTATGTATTTATATTGTATATTACATGTGCCCTACAGACCTTAGCTATGTATTTATATTGTATATTACATGTGCCCTACAGACCCTAATTATGTATTTATATTGTATATTACATGTGTCCTACAGACTCTAACTATGTATTTATATTGTATATTACATGTGCCCTACAGACCCTAACTATGTATTTATATTGTATATTACATGTGTCCTACAGACTCTAACTATGTATTTATATTGTATATTACATGTGCCCTACAGACCCTAACTATGTATTTATATTGTATATTACATGTGTCCTACAGACTCTAACTATGTATGTATATTGTATATTACATGTGCCCTACAGACTGTAACTATGTATTTATATTGTATATTACATGTGCCCTACAGACCCTAACTATGTATTTATATTGTATATTACATGTGCCATACAGACTCTAACTATGTATTTATATTGTATATTACATGTGTCCTACAGACTCTAACTGTGTATTTATATTGTATATTACATGTGTCCTACAGACTCTAACTATGTATTTATATTGTATATTACATGTGCCCTACAGACCCTAACTATGTATTTATATTGTATATTACATGTGCCCTACAGACCCTAATTATGTATTTATATTGTATATTACATGTGTCCTACAGACTCTAACTATGTATTTATATTGTATATTACATGTGCCCTACAGACCCTAACTATGTATTTATATTGTGTATTACATGTGCCCTACAGATCCTAACTATATATTTATATTGTATATTACATGTGCCCTACAGACTCTAACTATGTATTTATATTGTATATTACATGTGCCCTACAGACCCTAACTATGTATTTATATTGTATATTACATGTGCCCTACAGACCCTAACTATGTATTTATATTGTATATTACATGTGCCCTACAGACCCTAACTATGTATTTATATTGTATATTACATGTGCCCTACAGACCCTAACTATGTATTTATATTGTATATTACATGTGCCCTACAGACCCTAACTATGTATTTATATTGTATATTACATGTGTCCTACAGACTCTAACTATGTATTTATATTGTATATTACATGTGCCCTCCAGACCCTAACTATGTATTTATATTGTATATTACATGTGTCCTACAGACTCTAACTATGTATTTATATTGTATATTACATGTGTCCTACAGACCCTAACTATGTATTTATATTGTATATTACATGTGCCCTACAGATTCTAACTATGTATTTATATTGTATATTACATGTGCCCTACAGACCCTAACTATGTATTTATATTGTATATTACATGTGCTCTACAGACCCTAACTATGTATTTATATTGTATATTACATGTGCCCTACAGACTCTAACTATGTATTTATATTGTATATTACATGTGCCCTACAGACTCTAACTATGTATTTATATTGTATATTACATGTGCCCTCCAGACCCTAACTATGTATTTATATTGTATATTACATGTGCCCTCCAGACCCTAACTATGTATTTATATTGTATATTACATGTGTCCTACAGACCCTAACTATGTATTTATATTGTATATTACATGTGTCCTACAGACCCTAACTATGTATTTATATTGTATATTACATGTGCCCTACAGACTCTAACTATGTATTTATATTGTATATTACATGTGCCCTACAGACCCTAACTATGTATTTATATTGTATATTACATGTGCTCTACAGACCCTAACTATGTATTTATATTGTATATTACATGTGCCCTACAGACTCTAACTATGTATTTATATTGTATATTACATGTGCCCTACAGACCCTAACTATGTATTTATATTGTATATTACATGTGCTCTACAGACCCTAACTATGTATTTATATTGTATATTACATATGCCCTACAGACTCTAACTATGTATTTATATTGTATATTACATGTGTCCTACAGACCCTAACTATGTATTTATATTGTATATTACATGTGCCCTACAGACTCTAACTATGTATTTATATTGTATATTACATGTGCCCTCCAGACCCTAACTATGTATTTATATTGTATATTACATGTGCCCTCCAGACCCTAACTATGTATTTATATTGTATATTACATGTGTCCTACAGACCCTAACTATGTATTTATATTGTATATTACATGTGTCCTACAGACCCTAACTATGTATTTATATTGTATATTACATGTGTCCTACAGACCCTAACTATGTATTTATATTGTATATTACATGTGTCCTACAGACTCTAACTATGTATTTATATTGTATATTACAGGTGCCCTACAGACGCAGACTTGTTTCCACAATTTACCAAGCGTAATAGAGGAGTAATGGCGTCATCATTCAAGGCATTTATTCCTTCTGAATATACAAGTAACAGAGTAACCGTTACATTTACCTGTACCTTGGATGTTTGTCACAACACATGTCCACAGGTATGTTAATTAACATTCTTTAATAATAGGTTGGACCCGTAAATCTAGTTGAACTCTGACGCTTTTTATTGAAATGTCTGTAACAAGGAAAGTGACCAGTCATGTATTTATGTGTTCAGGATATTGGTTTTACTTCTGTTTCTACGATACTAGATTTAAGAACTGCTCTGATTGTGTGGTATTTATTGTTCTCATTTTATTGATATGACCTATACTACTATATGCCATTAGAATCCCGGGGCCTAGAAATAAGGATCTAATTTCTCCTCTGCGTTCAACCCCTCTTAAGTGGGTTTTCATTCAAAGGAGAATTGTTGATAAGGTGCTTGTCTTGTATTGAATACATTGAAATTTGTTAGTAAAGTGTTCATCATATGCTGAACAAATATTGATATTTTAATAGTGTTTGTCTTGTATTGAAGAATGTTATTATAACTCAACAATTTTGAGAACATTTCACATTATATTCATTTAGACATCCTGTCCCATCAACAATGGCAGTCTTGGAAGGAAAAGGAGAGGTAATGAACGACAGAAAACTGATCCTTCATATGAACAAGTGCATGTAGATTCCACACTTGTTATATCTCATAGTGATGATCTGTCTATTGAAAGTAAGATTACATGCGGCTGAGGATTTACCTTATTCCAACATTTTCGAATATTTTAGCTTCATTGCATCAATCTTATGCTGGTTGTTAATCTAATTAAGAAATAATTCTCGGATGCCTGGCTCTATGCTTATTTTAACATGGGTAGGCATTATATGTGTCATTATTTTATACCGAGCGGCATTATATTTGTCATTATTTTACACCGAGCGGCAGCATGTTGTAAAATCTTGACAAATATAATGCCTACCCGTGTTAAAATAAGCATAGAGCCCGGCATCCGAGAATTATTTCGATTCTAACAGGGCATTTACGATAATTTTATGCATTCAAGCGTACCTAGGCAGAGGTTATTTTTGGGCGCTGTTCCAATTACCTCCCGCTATTATTTACGAGAATAAATAACGCTACAGAAACGTTATAAAAATTGATAACGATGAACAATTAGTTTCATCTGATTTAAGAAATAATTATCTCATGTCTTGCTTTATGCTCATTTTATGACCATGGTGAATACATACATAAAAATTCTAGAATTGTTTCTTGACATAAAACTTTTTCCAAAATACCATCTATCGACTTTGACTTTTGTAATTTGCCGTCATCCGGTGACGTAGTTTACAAGGAACGCTGGTGACATTGACACGAGCTGGTTACTGATTTATTTTACGATTTTGTGAGCATTTTACTTGTTTAAGTAGCTAAATGCAAAATGCCATCGAATTGGAAAATATCAGTAACTTAATTACATCACCGTCTAGTTAACAATGTTGGAATACTACTGTAAACATGAAGTTTAGTGGATTTTGTTATGTTACGCATTTCCATTATTATTGACTTCCATTCAAAGTATAAGTTAGAACTAGAATCGAAATAATTCATGGAAGACATAGTTTGTATAACATAGGTAACATTATTTTCGTTTAATTTAGTCATTACTTTTCTGTAATTCGTCGTAGAATGCGAAATTGTCATTCGAGGAGGTAATCGGAACAGCCAAATCCTTCGGTATACATAAGGCCGCATTAATTGATTTACAAAATTACTGTAAATGCCCTATTAGAATCGAAATAATTCTCCCATGTCATGTTTTATGCTCATTTTGTATATCTATTATTTTTATTCTTTTAATTTAACATAAAGTACAAATATGCAAAATACGCTGTCGATTAGATATGCCTTCTGCGCATGTGCTTATGGTGTTCTGTGCTATTTAGAGCCCTCTATTGTTTTCAAAGCGAAAGTAGCACGCCATGTTAGAATCGAGAGCATGGGATCTCCAATATGGGGAACAAGACCTAAACAATTAACCAAATGCACAAGTCCTTAGGATAGGACATAAACGAGTGCCCTATATATGACGGATGCTATTGCATTTAAATGACAATTTGTAACAGCTCTTAACGAACAACATATATTTAGGAATGGATGTTGGTAGTCGGTTACAAGTTAACATTTTTGACTCTATACACCTTTCACTTATGGCATTCAAAACATCCACCTATTTCTGCCACATATTTTTACCTGCATTGTTTATTGTTTCACACATCATGAACATAGCGGAAATATTGCTGACATGTCGATAAACATCAATCAATCTAATTTCATAGTTGTATTTTGTATATCTATTAATTAAGAAAAGATGAAGAGTACAAAGAGAAATCAGAAGCAGTAACTCGATGACAGACAGACAATACAACTTGCCATAAGAAGGATAAAACGACAACCAATTCCCAACAAAACACTATCCGGAAAATAATGAATAAGTAACACATACCCTACTGAAAACCGGTATGAACTCAGGTGCTCATGAATGATAAGCCAATCCTGCACCACTCGCGTTACTCATGTTAAAAATAATGTTATATTAGGTTTTGTGTTGGGTTTTTAATCCACTTTAAACAATATTTCAATTATATTGTGGTGGTCGGTTGGCTCGGAATCAGAATAATGTGTCCGAGTGGATCGACATGTCTATCCATGGACTGCTGTTTCAGTAAGCTAACACTACAAAAGCGTGTTGGTCTAGTACAAAACGGACATCATCTCGTCGAATGTAACTTGTTCTCGTGATGATATAGCGGACAAATTGCTCATTTGGCGTAAAACCATCACTCACTCACTCTCTGAAACTAAGCTGTTTCGAATAAAATCGCTTATTTAGTACCATATAAAATCTAGAGGGTACAGAGGTTGCTTTGTCTATTTATTTCCTGTATTTTACAATTATTTTTTGTTTTGCAGAAAGTAAACCGGACAACTTTATATGTATACATTGGTCTGTATTTGCTGTGGGTTTAGTCTTGTTGGTAGGATCCATTCTGCTAACTGTTTACGTTATGGTATTAAAAAATCATTGGAAGTTGAAGTATAAACAGACGCCATTTAACTACCAGCTTCGTTTACATACACCAGTTTCTACGTCATTAGAATC
This sequence comes from Bathymodiolus septemdierum, assembly GCA_963383655.1. Taxonomy (NCBI): domain Eukaryota; kingdom Metazoa; phylum Mollusca; class Bivalvia; order Mytilida; family Modiolidae; genus Bathymodiolus; species Bathymodiolus septemdierum. The sequence goes on from OY726519.1 coordinate 35,451,076, forward strand.
AATAGAATCTACTTGCTTCCTGCCAAATGTTCCTGTAAAGTTTGTTTAAACATACAGAAGACAGGGAAAATATTGTAGTGTTTTCCTGACAAATGTGGCAATTGTTTGCTCTAAATGAAAGAAGACTGGCGAAATAACAGTGTGTGAAGATGTCTAGATGTTACAATTATGATTATTATTATTTAATATGTAAATATTGAATTATGATATTCAACCTGCCGTGATCTTCCTGGTTCAACACACTGTTGATTAATTTTTTTCTGTTGAAGCCGAAAAAAAGAGTGTCCAAGAAAACTTGAAATCTCAGCTGCAACGTTTTGATCAATATATAGTCCCTTTCTTGTATATATGGAACGACAATAAAGAAATAACAGTATTCAAATATCATGTTTACTACTGTTCAAGCGGTACAGTTAATGCGTTGACATTTATGTATATCACCGAGTAAATGAATGAGTTGTTATTTGTTTTTTTAAGCCAAGTGAACAATATTGTTGTCTGCTATAACATGCTGAGAAGACGTTTCATTGGGTGATATGCCGATTATGCCTGCTTTGTACTAGAACAACATGTCTAGTTAGATTTTCATAGTACTAGTCATATCACGGAAATAATAGCTTGCATGTAGATATGTCGCTGTTCTCGGGCAACAATATCCTACCTTTGAGTTAAGCAAGCAAAAAAACTTTCTCTTTAAACACCTGGGGTGTGACGCCCAAAATATGGAAATAGGACATTGTATCTAAGCTGCATGGTACTACCCTCCCGCTTTTTGTGTGGCACATATAAAGTATTCAATATGACATAAATGAGTAGGTTTAAAGATACGAGAAGATTGTGGGCGAGTGAGTGATTGTTGTTTAATCTTATATGAACAATTTTTTAGCCATATGCTGCAAGAACAAATTACATTTTAACCTTTAACTTTTTACTTCTAAAAGTGTTATTAATACTTTGCTATTTGTGGGTATCGATGTATCGAACGTCTGCTTCACTTTCCTTAGGTATTTGCAGGTATCGAGGAATCGAACGAAACTCTTAAAATGTCTGCAACTTATTTAAATGAAAAACATATCATTTTGATAATGTTTATAAGAAGAGTTTGAAGATACAAAACGGTAAATCAGAATCGGTAAATCGAAGGACAAACAATACAATGACCAACAGAAAAAGGACAAACAACGATCCACAAGTATTTCAATTTTGGTATAATTTATGATCAGAATTGACAAATGTGTGACTTTTCAAACTATACTCTCGCAATGAAAATAACTAGCAAACCGACCACCTGTAATTACAAATCGACAAAATTTGACACTAGAAATACATAAATGTAAACAAACACCAAAAGGATGTATTCAAATAAAAATGTATTGTTCTATGTTTGTTAATTGCAATTTAATTTGGTTTTTAAGCTTTAATAATGTAAAAATATATATATAATAATAAAAACACTTCATAAAGTCCTTCAGTGAGAGAACAAACTCCAACTAAAAAGTATTAAATCGACGCTCACGGGTCTCGTTAATTCCTTTTTGAAGCTACAGTTGGAGTTTATTCTTTATTACAAATGTCTGTACTGATAGATGATGATTTTATTAATTTTTTCATGTTTGGTGATCTCCATTTGTTTCTTTTTTCAGCCTTTTTACATCACTATTGCTCTGTTTGTGTCTGTTTTGCAAAAATGTTTCAAGATTGATTCTGTTTTACTTTATGGATGAAAATAAAAAGTAAAAAAAAGTAATGGTGGGCAATATTACAAACCACAGCAACATGAACAGTGCCTTTTGCATATCACAAATTTTCAAAAACGGAAACGACAATTACTGAAGCCAACTGAAATCTTATTCATGGCTCAAGACAGTAACAACACTTGGCGGGGTTTAACCAATTAATGGAATCCAAACTCTCATATATAGGAGAGGATTTCAAAGAGCATGCAATGCAAAAGAAATATAATAATAATCATTCATATCGCTTTTAAATTGCAGTGTTAGAGCTCAACTGACTTGTGTCATTGTCGTTTGGAGATTTGTGCCATAGGAATTATATACAATTATCCATTGTTTGTCCGTTTTGATATTTTATGCAAATTTATTTGCAACTAGTTTCCCAGAGATAAATAAGTCAACACGTGGAAGGGGTAGCAGAAAAAGATGATAATGCTAGTAGCAGAATGTATAGCTTTTGGTTACCTGACATATTTATTAAGAAAAGTTTGAACATACCAAAGGGGTAATTAGAGCCGTACATCGAAGGACAGACAACACAATGAACAAAAAAAAAGACGGAAACACAAAACTGGTCAGCAAAATACTAAGCAGAAAACTGACGATTCAGCAACACACACACCACTAAAAACCGGTGGTGAACTCAGGTGTCCCGGAATGATAAAAACGTTCCTGTTCCACTAGTGGCAACCGCCATGTTACTGTTAAATGACCCGAAAGTAACGAACCCAAAGGATGAGTTTGCTTAAATAAGTCCATGCGTACGACACGTGGTATATATGTTTTGTAACAGAGAAACAAGATTGACATCTGGGACGGATCTTAAGTTATGGTACAACATTCAGACCTATATGTTGTACCGTGGTTTAAAACCCGCTCATCTACATCTACGTAGTACTGCATATCAATCTTTCAAGATTATTATTGGCAAACGCGTGTCGGGGACACTTGATAAATAAAAAAAAGTAATAAAAAGAATAAGAATTTGGATGAAGAGGTTAAAAGAACAAAAAGAGCTAAAGATAGGTGCAGTGCAAATGTTCTAAAGATAGGTGCTGTGTTGCCGCTTAGACTTAATTGCTTCTTAATTTAGTATGATACACTATCAATTCTAGATAATAGTCTATGATTTAAAAAAACACATTTTTTACATTATTGGCCGTAACTGTCACTTTTAACTCGTTTTATGCGTCCATACGCTTTTTTCTTTTTTGTCGCCAATGCTGTCGTACTTTTCCGTGTTTTTCTTGGTCACTGGTCGATGTGTTAACTAGAACAAGGGTAGTCCTGATCGATTATTACCCAAAACAAATCTTCTCACACTTTCCCTTTTCGTTAGTGCAATAAAATGCTTGACATGAAGTCATAATGATTTTGTAAATATCAAAGGATAAATATACGACGTAATTTTACGATTTACATAATTTTTAATGATAAAATTGCAACTGATCAATGCTGCTCTACGATACCGCTTGCGTGACGTCACGGTTCTTTCGGAAGAGCTTTAATTGCAGGTATAATCCGAGAATGGATTATGCCTTTTGTCTCCTCACATTGAAGAGTTACGAACAATGGCGATCCCCATTATTTGGTGCTACATGCAACTTCAATGACCAAATTCTACCTTACGGTATACTATTTTTAACATTCATTAACACATAGATTTTCACTCTAACTTGTTAAGACCATGGCGTTTTCCTTTAAGAAAAAAAATAAAAAAAATAAGTTACAATAACGAAAATGACTCGGGTATTTTTTTACGCACGGCATTATGGATGTCACGTCAACCTGCATTTCACTGTCGAACTCCAAATAAGTGACATTTTGTCATATGACTTTCCAGTTTAAATGAAATTTAAACATAATTCCTGTCTAATTATCCAAGATTATTTGTACTATAATATTCCTGAAGTTTTGCAATAATTACGTAAATGAAAACTCGCCACCATCCGTTTCCATGTTAATAAAGAAAGTAATCATGTTATTACGTTACAACAAGTCAAGGACAACGTTGCAATCACATTTGGCTCACCTGTTATAATGTCATAACTCTGAACGCAAAGATGACAATGTCGACATAAAATGTAATCTCTTCAAACGAAAACATTCTAATGTTCGTGTAATTTTTTAAAAGTCTAATTGAATGATTTAAAAAAATGATAGCTTAAATTTTCAGAGAATTATTTGAATTTTAAGCGATATGAAAGAATAGTAAATATCTTAATACAAGCACAATGATAACAGTTATCATCATTCAAAGTTTCACGGATTGCTCTTCTGGTTAATATAAAGTTATCCTCCAAAATCTGGTCAAATTTGTCAGGAGTGTGACGTAAATAGCGTGACAAACATTAAACATTGCATATATAGTACACGCACAGTAACTAGAATGAGGAGATCCCATACGTTGTTAAGCCAAGTTTGATATTTGTTCACTTTATTTCAACTACAGGTATGTCTGAAGGAAAAATCTTAGGAATATCAGACACGAAATTAAAAAAAACAACATAATTTTGGGCGTAGATCTCTTTGACCTCTCGTATCTTTGAAATGATAAAAATTACAACAAATTTGTTGAAACATTCGAGAGAAGACTTTTTCAAAAGAATCAAATTGCATAGAAAACTTACACAGAAAACAAACTGCATAGAAAAATCTCCGTTTGATCCTTTTTATCTCGGAAACATTAAGAGTTTGAAAATGCATGCAAGAAATTTCACAAGGAATCACAAGAAGAGTGATCGAGTGCTTGTTGTTTAACTCCAACGCAGCAATTTTTCAGGTATATCATGGCGAGAAAATGTTAATTTTCAATGAGATGATGAATCGCAAGAAGCAGAAAAATTTAGCTTAAAATTAAAAAAAAATTAAACAAACCTTTGGATGATGGGCTCCATTTTGATCCTTTGTATCATGAAATCGGTAAGACCCATAAAAATATCTTGCCATTCTCTATGAAGAGAATAGTATAAGGAACATAAAGAAAAAATATTCAAAATTGGTTGAAAAATAAACACTCCACACACATACACATAAAACAGCAACATAACACTCCCTGTTGGCACTTCTTGTTTCTGTGATGGATTTCCGATTTTTAAAGAAATAGAGCACCACTTACAGAGCATTCCTACCAATTTTGGCTTTTTAAGGCAGTGATCATGTTTCAGGGAAGAATATTGAAATGTAAAAGTTTACCGATGATGGAGAACGACAGACGATGACATCGGACGCATAGTGATGACAATATCATGGGTCATACTCATATTGACATAGAGGACAATTTGGATATTTTATCTAAAAATAGGACAAATATAGTATATTTTTGTAAATAAAGTTGGACAAATATAGAATATAGGACAAACCGCATCGAGAGAGCTTCCCTTATATCCGGCATCCGGGGACGCACTGACCAGCACTGTGGGTTTGTACCATGGGAACCTTCATTAATGACCAGCCTTGAACATCCCATCAAGGGCATGGATATAAAATAAATTTGATTATCAGTATAATTTCAATGAATATGAATAAATAACATTCATAACATAGTTAATAAAAGTATCATTTCAATATTAATGGTTGTTGGATAGGAATAAACAATTCTGTGAGATTTTGTTTTCTTTTACTGAAAATTATCATTATTCAGATACAGTTCATTTTAAAATATATTTTTGAATATATAATCAAATAAGTTCCATGAAGTTATTTTTAACATCATTTAATTTCAAATATACTTCGATCCTCTTCAAAGGCCGCGCCTTCTCATATTATTCCTGATTCAAAACATGCGTAGTTTTTACGTATAGTATGCTTAGAGAAATGTACAGGGTTTTATTTAATTTCGAATATCTAATAAATTTCCTGAATATTAAAATGCAAATTTTACAATCATGATTACAAAAGTAATAATTAAAATAATGATATAGTAATTTTTCAGATCCCTTTATGGCACCCCTTACATATATGTCAATTATTTCCTGTAGTATTTTATCTGTCAAATCTGTCATTTTCACCTTACCGTCACATCTAAACGGATTAAAACAGGTATTGTCAGGTTTTTATACTTTCAGTTTTTCAAGTGTTTATCTTCAAGTAACCGTTGAAATATATGTTATTTAGTGTACATTCTTTGCTAACATGGAATGTTGTGCAAATATGTTTAAATCTCAGAAAATTATTTTGTTCTCCATAAAACAACAATTTGCTGAGATGAATTGTAATAATGTAATTTTTTTCTGATTTTAACATCGAAATCACAAAAAAAAACTTTTTGTCATATGATTTATCACTTTTCAATATAGTTGGATCTACAGACAATCTGCCATACTATTAAAGACGGAGAATGAAAAAGAAAGCAAAGGTGGAGAATCCAAGTCCATTGCATGCGCTTCTACCTGGCGCCAAAATAGACAGTGAAAGCGGTAAAATTTCTGTTAATGTCGGAATATCAGCGGAAACGTTTATTTTCAATGTTGGGGGAGTAAAATTTGAGACATACACTTCAACTTTATATAAACAACCGAACAGTCCTTTAGCAAATAAGGAATTTTTAGCTAAGCATTACAGACCGGAAACACGTGATTACTTCTTCGACAGAGATCCGGATGCATTCAAGGTAAATGTGGTACCTATATAAAAATAGATAAATGTACATGTGCCTTATAGGTTTTGAATTATTCAAATGATAAAAAGGCTTTAAAAACATGGCAGAAAGGTTTGAAGATTACCAAAAGAAGCCGTAAATCGAACAAGGGCATACAATACAATGGTTAAAATAAAAAGACAATAAGACCAACAAAATACTACACAGAACTAAAGACCGAGCAACAGGGGTTTTCTCATTTGGACCTCGATCAGCGTAAATAGCAATATAAATAGACAGACCAAGTATAATTCTCTAACCTGTTGCATCTCCAACTAACATGTACCGGCGAGACGCTTGCACAACATGACCCAGACCTGTTGGGACTATCTAAATTGCTACTTCCGTTGATCGATGAACAAAGGAGAACATTCACGACTGATTTTTGATGAAATTATAAGACTGAATCACCTTGGATGGCCAGATGTTTTGTACCAATAAATGATAGAAGGAACGATTCATAACTACATTTCAATTGGTTACAGTTTTATTGTTAAAATATAAATGGGACTTCTCAAACGGACAAGGGGCCGTCGTGGTCGTGATCGTATGGTAGTTGGATTTGCAACAACCTGTGCAATCAGTGTTTATTACCACTAACGTTGTGAGTTCGAATCTCGTTCGTGGCGAGATGTAATCGATACAACATTATCTCATAAAGATTGTCAGTGACTTGCGGTAGGTCAGTGGTTTTCTCCGCGTACTCCGGTTACCTCCACAAATAAAACTGACAGTCACGATATAACTAAAATATTGTTGAAAGTGGCATTAAACAACATAACCCTAACTCTAACCTTCAAACGACCGATGGTGCGAATCTATTTCCAATTCGAGAGGTTATCTACCTTCTCAGTAATATTGTAGTAAACTGATGTGGATACTAAACGTTTATCTCCACGGGATAGTCAAATTGTTGGGTAATTGTGTAGGTTCTCCTCCCTCAGGCCGACGTAAGCTTGACCGAATTTTGCAATCCTGTTAAGATCATTTGGTTTTCTAGCTCCCAATGGCTTTGAAGTTAATTCGTTTTCCAATATTTTGAATTTGAGCGTACCTGAAGATTGTTATTCCAGATAAGCGTAGTATGCATTTATTCAGATATCTACGCTTTTGTAAATAAAATTAATTTATTTTAATTGGATATAAGTAGCACTTCAAAACTGGTCATACACCCATATAATAAGGAAAATACGCCAAGAGGGAACATATATAAAAAGGGGGGGGGGGATCACCACCTCGAGTAACTGTTGCTTACATTAACATGACAAAGGAATATACAAAATGTGTGTTGTAATAAAATTCACAGGAAACAAAGATATTTACAAACAAATAGATATAAATATGTTATTTATGTGTTTTTATTGCGTTCCTTGAACTTATGATTTTTGTTGTTGTTTATTTATTTACTTTGTATTTATGTTGTCTTATAAATGAATGATTATTGTTTTACATATTTTGTAAAACCCGTACCCACCTTCAACGTTCGAGTTTTAGCCCAAAAAATCAGTAAGGAAGCGAACTGCTGACTATGAAGTACATAATAAGTGGAGAAGTTTGGGCACATAACTCTAGCTTAACCACGCCACTTTTTATTGAAGTGCCTGATGATTAAAGCGAGTGGTATATGTGTGTTAGGGGTCATGTATATGTGTGTTAGAGGTATCAATTTTGTCTCTGTTTCTATGATTGTCTGTTAGAGTTTAGAACTGTTCTGATACTGTGGTATTTTTTATGACCTTGAATATGCTATCTAATATTTAAATAATTGGCCGCATCCTTTCTATAACAGGAGGGTTGGGCCTTTTAAACTAGTTTAGCGTGCCACTTTTAGTGAAGTACCTGTACCAAGTCAGGAAAGTGAGTGGTCATGTATAATGTTTGTTAGAGGTATAGATTTTGCCTCTCTTTCTACGATTTTTGATTAGATTTTGGCTCTATTTCTACGATTTTTGATTAGATTTTAGCTCTGTTTCTACGATTTTTGATTAGATTTTGCCTCTCTTTCTACGATTTTTTATTAGATTTTGCCTCTCTTTCTACGATTTTTGATTAGATTTTGGCTCTATTTCTACGATTTTTGATTAGATTTTGGCTCTATTTCTACGATTTTTGATTAGATTTTAGCTCTATTTCTACGATTTTTGATTAGATTTTGCCTCTCTTTCTACGATTTTTTATTAGATTTTGCCTCTCTTTCTACGATTTTTTATTAGATTTTGCCTCTCTTTCTACGATTTTTGATTAGATTTTGCCTCTCTTTCTACGATTTTTGATTAGATTTTAGCTCTATTTCTACGATTTTTGATTAGATTTTGCCTCTCTTTCTACGATTTTTGATTAGATTTTGCCTCTCTTTCTACGATTTTTGATTAGATTTTGCCTCTCTTTCTACGATTTTTGATTAGATTTTGCCTCTCTTTCTACGATTTTTTATTAGATTTTGCCTCTCTTTCTACGATTTTTGATTAGATTTTGGCTCTATTTCTACGATTTTTGATTAGATTTTGGCTCTATTTCTACGATTTTTGATTAGATTTTAGCTCTATTTCTACGATTTTTGATTAGATTTTGCCTCTCTTTCTACGATTTTTTATTAGATTTTGCCTCTCTTTCTACGATTTTTTATTAGATTTTGCCTCTCTTTCTACGATTTTTTATTAGATTTTGCCTCTCTTTCTACGATTTTTGATTAGATTTTGGCTCTATTTCTACGATTTTTGATTAGATTTTAGCTCTATTTCTACGATTTTTGATTAGATTTTGCCTCTCTTTCTACGATTTTTTATTAGATTTTGCCTCTCTTTCTACGATTTTTGATTAGATTTTGCCTCTCTTTCTACGATTTTTGATTAGATTTTAGCTCTATTTCTACGATTTTTTATTAGATTTTGCCTCTCTTTCTACGATTTTTGATTAGATTTTGCCTCTCTTTCTACGATTTTTTATTAGATTTTGCCTCTCTTTCTACGATTTTTGATTAGATTTTGGCTCTATTTCTACGATTTTTGATTAGATTTTGGCTCTATTTCTACGATTTTTGATTAGATTTTAGCTCTATTTCTACGATTTTTGATTAGATTTTGCCTCTCTTTCTACGATTTTTTATTAGATTTTGCCTCTCTTTCTACGATTTTTTATTAGATTTTGCCTCTCTTTCTACGATTTTTGATTAGATTTTGCCTCTCTTTCTACGATTTTTGATTAGATTTTAGCTCTATTTCTACGATTTTTTATTAGATTTTGCCTCTCTTTCTACGATTTTTGATTAGATTTTGCCTCTCTTTCTACGATTTTTGATTAGATTTTGCCTCTCTTTCTACGATTTTTGATTAGATTTTGCCTCTCTTTCTACGATTTTTGATTAGATTTTGGCTCTATTTCTACGATTTTTGATTAGATTTTGGCTCTATTTCTACGATTTTTGATTAGATTTTAGCTCTATTTCTACGATTTTTGATTAGATTTTGCCTCTCTTTCTACGATTTTTTATTAGATTTTGCCTCTCTTTCTACGATTTTTGATTAGATTTTGCCTCTCTTTCTACGATTTTTTATTAGATTTTGCCTCTCTTTCTACGATTTTTGATTAGATTTTGGCTCTATTTCTACGATTTTTGATTAGATTTTGGCTCTATTTCTACGATTTTTGATTAGATTTTAGCTCTATTTCTACGATTTTTTATTAGATTTTGCCTCTCTTTCTACGATTTTTGATTAGATTTTGCCTCTCTTTCTACGATTTTTGATTAGATTTTGCCTCTCTTTCTACGATTTTTTATTAGATTTTGCCTCTCTTTCTACGATTTTTGATTAGATTTTGGCTCTATTTCTACGATTTTTGATTAGATTTTGGCTCTATTTCTACGATTTTTGATTAGATTTTGGCTCTATTTCTACGATTTTTGATTAGATTTTAGCTCTATTTCTACGATTTTTGATTAGATTTTAGCTCTATTTCTACGATTTTTTATTAGATTTTGCCTCTCTTTCTACGATTTTTGATTAGATTTTGCCTCTCTTTCTACGATTTTTTATTAGATTTTGCCTCTCTTTCTACGATTTTTGATTAGATTTTGGCTCTATTTCTACGATTTATGATTAGATTTTGCCTCTCTTTCTACGATTTTTGATTAGATTTTGCCTCTATTTCTACGATTTTTTATTAGATTTTGCTAAATTTTCCGACAGTGTGGTATTTGTTGTTTTTCATTTTTGTTTTTGTTTTTGTTTTTTGTTATGACAGGTTGTGCTGAACTATCTTCGTACAGGAGAGCTTCACTTACCGACATTCATATGTGGTCCTGCAATAAAGAACGAACTAGAATACTGGAGAATTCCCGATACTACCATAGAACGATGTTGTTATTCAAATTATAATTCATACAAGGCAACATTAGAGGCCTTGAACCAGCTCGATCAGGACAGAAAAGGAAGTTTTCGTTTGTCGGAAGAGGAAAATCAGTCCCAACCTGTGTCAAAATTAGGCAGATTTCGATTGTCCGTGTCCCTAATAGTTAACCAAGTAGATTCTTCTATAACTGCCAAGGTATTTTAATTTTTTACGATAAATGGTCGGTACTACTGGTGGAATGTTAGTCCCAGAGGGTATCACCCACCCGGCTTTGGCCAGAGAGTATCACCCACCCGGATTTGGCCAGAGGGTATCACCCACCCGGCTTTGGCCAGAGGGTATCACCCACCCGGCTTTGGCCAGAGGGAATCACCCACCCGGCTTTGGCCAGAGGGTATCACCCACCCGGCTTTGGCACTGGCATAGTTTATAAAATATATTTATTATTGAATTAAACAGTTCCTAAGTAATGTAACTTATTAAGTTCATCTCCTTCAGGAGTACATAACCTTAGTTGTGGTAGCTTTGGTTACCCTATTTAGGCCCTTTGGTTTACTAGTTCTCTTCCATTTTGTTTTTGGACTACGACCGTACCTGATGAAGGCTTTTCCAGAAACGCGTCGCTATGCTCTAAATTAGATATTTACGATTATATGGAACAAAAGTGAAATGTGTAAAGTTTTGTGTCGACGAAGCATGACAAGGGATATATTTTCCCACTAAATAAGATGAAAGTATATCTCCTAAGTGAAAAATAGTTGTAGAAGTCTCTGATTTTAAAATGTATTAATTAGCAAATAAACATGCAAAATGGATAAGACACGAGCAATTCTTGAACTCTTCTCTGGCCTTCAAAAACTATTAGTCCATTGTAGCGCTCCCCTTGAGTGTCGGACGTTTCAGAACGAATTGTGTATTTGGATGGTCTCAAAGAACCATCGAAACATCCCGTTTCAGTTGTTTCCCGCAGTGGAGAAACTTTATTCTATTTCTCTATGTCAAAATCCTCTAGCGGAAAATAATATATTCTATTTGTTAACCCCACTGTTACACCTTGGTTCTAATGAGAGAAAAGGTGTCCACTGTTCAAAGTTGGAACTTTTATATTTCTTCAATTCAATCAGTGTAAATGTACCGAATTGTTGATCAATCTCGGTATGTTTTTTTGGTTTTCTTTTAGTAAAAAAAACCCCCGTATATATCAAACTTAGTGAGCACGACGTGTTTCTGGAATAAATCTTCATCAGGTACAGCTCAAAACCGAAATATTTGAAAGCAAAATAATCTAAAATTCTTTGGGAGCAAGAAAACCAAAGCGCTTAAACAAGATAGCCAAAATCGACTATGGTCATCTATGTCTGAGGGAGGAGAACCTTAGGTTTAATAATAATTACATGATTTATGAACTGTAAATTTCGATAAAAATATATCTAATAAACCATGCTGACCAGTGCCGAAGCACTGATTATTGGGCGGATGATACCATCGCGGGTACTTAGTACGGAGTGATAATCGAACCACACATCAGTTAAATGCAGAAAGATGCGTTAAACATGTATGAAAATGTTGGAAGTCATCACATCTATGTTTGTATTCCTATTACTATCACTGGGTCGATATTCTTGCTGGTGGAATGTTATTCCCAAGGGTATAATCCTCCCAGTAGTCGGTACGTCGTGACTGGCATTGTGTATAAGATAAATTAATGTTTTTAATTCACCGTCCCCCAATAATGTAGTTATTATTGAAACTATTGTTTTCCTCCCTCAAAACTAGGTAACTTTAGATGATTCTGGCTATCCTGGTTAGCACTTTGGTCTTCTTGTTCCCAAATACTATTACATGTATTTCCTTTTTCTTTCTCTTGCCTATGAGCGTACCCGGTGAAGGTTATTACAAAAACGCACTAAATTAGATATCTACGTTGTATTACAAATACCGATGTTCGATTGATCTTTGGCTCCAATTGTTTGTAGGGGGGCGCATGTCTTGTTTACGTTGTTTGTGTTTGTTTACGTGAAGTGGTGTCCGGCACATGTGTTGTGTTTTTGTTTTGTTTTTCTTCGTCTTGTGTTGCCAGTTTCTCTAGACTGTCCTTTTTTGATTGCACCATCGGTTTTTCTAACCGCCGTTTATTTACAAATATCACTATCAGAAAAAGTGAAAATATTTATATTTGCAAGATAATTTAAAAATCAAAGTTAACGTTCTTCCGCTAAATTAGATTAAACATAAAAATCCTGGGGATAAGTTTATGTCTTGCATAAAAAAACAATTTTTATCAAATTCAATCAAATATTTATCAATGTAAACTGAGATATAATACTAAAGTTCGTATCAACCTGTAATATTTCACCCTGTGTAGATACGATAGTGATCCGATTAGTCACATAAACGTTTTAATATTGCAGGTGTGTAAACTGTCGATCAAGATCCTGTGTGAAAGTTGTATTTGTTGTTTTCCCTTTGTAGGCTATTGTGTCTCGTTTTTAAATGAAACTTATTAAAGAAAAATGTTTTATTATAACAGGTAAAACGATTGTGGAAATAAATAAAGGGATGGATAGACAAGTGTTATTAATACCTCCTTGGTATACAGTGATTGTATTTAAATTCGTGGATACCAATTTTAGTTATTTTAGAGAAAAAATAAACGTATTACGGATCCCCTACTATAGTCAGTACGTACATATATTGGTACAAATATTCGTTGAATTCTTAATTTCGTGGTTTTATATAAACGTTAGAGAACACCGAAGAGGCAATCAAAATGGACCATCCAGAGAACTGGCAACATATGGTACACACGACGAAGAAAAGCAAAACAAAAACAAAACACAAAATGTAGTGGACACCACTATGCTATACTGTGTTCAAAACTTGGTATAAAATGAATAATAATGAATTCATAATATCTATGTTTTCCACCAAGGATAAAACCTCTCTTAAATAAAGCGTCCATTATAACTCTTGTATGGAGAAAGACACGTGAAAGATTGAGTGAGTGATTGTAACGGTGTAACCCAACGCCAAATGAGCAATTTTTTCAGCTATAGAGAACAAATTTTATACCGATGAGATGATGACCGCTTTGTACTAGATTAGTTCGATTTTTATAGATCACTGAAACAACAGTCCGCGAATAGCCATGTCGCTCCAATCAGATATAGTATCGTGATTCCGAGCCAGCCAGTCTTTGATCTAACCTCCTAATGCTGCATACTTAGCGGAGAAGCAGAAAATACCAATTTCATAGTCTTTGTTTTGACCCCTCCGGGGCTCAAACCCATGATATATCACACTCGATAAATGTATTTACCTCAAAAGACAGTAACTGTATAATATTCACTCACTAACATATTGTTTTTTTTTAAACATTATAGATCTATGGTATTGTCTCATTGCTGGTGGTAGCTATATCCATTTTATCTTTCCTTGCTGAGACACATCCATCATTTATTACAAAACGACATCTTAATGAGGTCACGTATGTATACAACACAACAACCAATGCAACGACAAGAGTTGTGTCAAGGACAACGGAAGTAATTCCACATCCGGTTCTAGAGAAGATAGACTTATCGTGCATGGTCTTTTTTACTGTGGAATATATAATTAGAATTGCTACAGTAAGGAAACGAATACGCTATATCAGATCTCTCATGGGGATCATAGACCTGTTTGCTTTATTACCGGACTACGTACAACTGTTTATGTTAGCAATTAATCCGGACATTGTACATGGCGAAACAACAAAAATCATTACTATTCTGAAGGTTTCCCGCATTCTCCGAGTATTTCGGTTAGTCCGTCACGTACCTGGACTTTGGATTTTAATATACACCTTAAAAGCCAGTATAAAAGAACTGTTGCTAATGGTAGCCTTTTTATTGGTTGGAATGTTGATTTTCTCATCTCTAATTTATTATGCAGACGACAGAGACACGTTTACTAGCATCCCGCATAGCTTTTGGTGGGCTATCATCACCATGACGACGGTCGGTTATGGTGATATGTACCCCGTGACTGCATGGGGCTATGTGATTGGTTCATTGACTGCAATGTCTGGTCTTCTTATGATAGGATTTTCTGTTCCGATATTGGTAAACAATTTTTTGATGTATTATAAACATGTCCAATTTGCACTACAAGACGAACAGATTAAACGAAGTCGACATTGTGATAATGTTAAAGTGACCAAGCAGAAGCAGCCGAATGGACTATCTGGGATAACATCATTAAGTGACAACAACAACAAATCGTTAGAAATATATACATTACAAATGAAAGAAAAGCTTTAGAAAACAAAAGAAAAAGAATTGATTGAATTTAGCTGCTATGATAAGCTAGGTTTCCTTATGTATGGCAGAACGCCTTTGGAGATCATGTTCAGGCGGACTCATTATCAGCCAATGAAAACTCAGCTGGTAAAATCTTAGCAGTGTCTTTCGTTCTTTTGTCATGCCTGAAGATCTTTGATAAGTTGATCTTTGTTTATATAAAAGAGTTCACCTGGATATAACCTCTATTCGGATCCTGTATAAATGTGAGAGGGAGTGTAGCGTATTATAGCCGTTGATTTTAATCATATTGCAAGGCAGAACTACCGTTACTACATTTAGAATACAAAAAAGAAATTTAAGTGGAACCTCATCATCTCGAACTCGGATAATTTGCTTCATTAGATAATTCGTAGTAAACATTTTGTGCATTAATAGTATCTTAAACTCCCTGGAACAGAAAACATAACTGGCTACATATCACTCCACTTAGCTATGACCTCTGCCAATTGTCGATCATGAGAAATATAACTCATGGCGTTAACCAATGGTGTGGCAGATGTGATAGTTATTAATGTAGGATACCAAATATCCTTCGCCTGGAGATTAATTAGAATTTTGTTTTATTATCTTTGTCTACTAGTAAAATTTTATATTTTAATCCGCGGTGTAATGATTATAGTGTTCGCCTTTTGTGAGGTAGATCTTGAGTTCAGGGTTAGGGTTATGGTGCTTAATGCCACGTTCAACAATATTTCAGTTATATCGTGGTGGTTATCTTGATCTTGAGTTCAAGTACCGGTCGGATCAAACCAAATACTATCAAATTGGTTACTCTACTAATTAAACAAGAGCAAAGACGGGTTGGCTCTGAATCAGGATAATGTTATTGACGAATAATCCGATATTTAGATAGAAAAATAGAACATTGAAAATATGTGGCATCTTGGAAAACGTAGATATCTAATTTAGTACACACGACATGCTTGTGAACTTAACCCTTGCCATTTTACACCGTTTGGTCACTTACTATGAACATTTATGGAACCTACATATCATAATGCATCATTTCATATACAATGGTATTTCCATTTCTTATTCGTAAGAAATAAATTTCTCTGAAATGACTTCCATTCAGGCCTATGTTTACCTTTGAATCAGATTTGATTATTATACAACTGTAATTTTATTTTATTATTTATACAAGTGTGGACACAGAAATGTGCTGTCCAAAAGGCAAGTGTGGATGTCAATATTTCATATTATTAACATTAAAAAATAAATCATGGACACAGGGGTCCTGGATTTTTTAAAATAAAAAACTAATCCTGGATTTTTATTTTTGTTTAATGTCCGGTCCTGTGTTTTTATTTCAAATTTTCATCATAGCCCCCCTCCCCCTCCCAAAGGATATAAAATTGTATCATTAATAATAAATTAATAAATAATAAATTCAGATTTTCTATTTAAAATAAATCTCATTTACAAAACCACTGATATTTGTTCAATTTTTAACGCTGATTTAAGCTTTAGTCGCAACAAATTTTTATTTTTCTATTTAAACTGTCGAAACATAACATTTATTTAACTGTAAAATTCACAAATAAAATTCACCCCCCACCTTGTTTTCTTGTTTAAATCAATGATAACACTATTCCAGAATCAAACAAATGAATAAATATAACATATATTTCTTTTACATGCATCTTTTTACCATGCGGAGTCAGTGTGTTTTAAATCGGTCATCCAATCAGGACGCTCATTATTCTTGTCCAAGATAAAAATACATCGCTAAAATTACCTTCTTGTCCAAGATAAAAATACATCGCTAAAATTACCCGTGGGTGTTTCTCCACTTCAATTGGTAAATTTACATAGAAATCGGAGATATTTCGTCATAAAACTTCACACATGGTTTTGTCTATCATATTTCTTGAAGACAAACATAAACTTTTATTGTATTTATCAATATTTTATGAGTATCAACAGTTTTTTCAACACCGTATCTGTTTCTCGATACAGCCGCAACTTCAACTCGTAAATTTACATAGAAATCGGAGATATTTCGTCATAAAACTTCACACATGGTTTTTTCTATCATATTTCTTGAAGACAAACATAAAATGTTATTGCCTTTATCAATATTTTATGAGTATCAACAGTTTTTTCGACACTGTATCTGTTTCTCGATACAGCCGCTCGATTACAGTGACCCGTGACCCACTTTAGCACGTTCCAGCAGTTTTTTCTAAATAATGTTGTTTAATAAAACAATGGGATATGACTGCAGGTGTTGTACGAATTGCATGATATAAATGTATAAGAAAAATATGTACAGGTGTGAGGTGATACTGCTGGAATGTTTTACCATCACTGTTTAAACTTTCTTTTCATCATTTTAATTTTAAGATTGTTCCTTGATCTGAGCAGTGGCAATATTTTTTATATCTTGAATAATCAAGGGAAGCAACCCCCTTTATACCCCTGTTATCAGAATTATAATTCATATCGAATGTAAATGTAGAAGACTATTTCCTTCAAGATTTACTTTACTTGGTTCGTACTTTAAGACATCCTATAGGATGTTGTCTTTATTTGTACAAGTATGAATTTTTCCACTTCAACTCCTATCATTTCTATACCAATAGCTACTTACCTATTTGTTCCCGAACGAAATCTGAAACGTTTATTTGTATATTGTGATTAATACACATATTCAAATGCAAGTGTCATATAGGATACCCGATGGAGTTACAAGTAAAAGAATGGAGGTCTACTTTTGAGCAGGCATCATCATCATTTGATCAATATATAACGCGTTCTTTCATTGATATTGGTGAACAATTTCTCAGTTGGAGTTAAAGAATAATCACTCGCTCTTTGGTGGTTCAATGCTGATATACAGCCAAATTGTCACAAAGACCATGTAATAAAAATTACCGGAAAACAAAACAACAATGCAAAATTCAGTCGAAAATTTTTAGAAACGAAGGCAAAATCGATATCACCTGACACACATACGAATGACCTCTTATCCTAATAAATATAAAATAATAATATATTACTTGAACAATTTGAACATTAAAAGAAAAAAATTCTTATGCTGAAAAAATTAAAAACAAATAATACCACACTGTCGTAACAGTTCTAAAATCCAATCGCTATATCGTCGTAATAGTGACGAAATCCAATCGATATATCGTCGTAACAGTGACGAAATACATTCGCTATATCGTCGTAAATGACGAAATTTAATCGATATATCGCCGTATCAGTGACGAAATCCAACCGATATATCGTCGAAGCAGTGACGAAATCCAATCGCTATGTCGTCGTAACAGTGACGAAATCCAATCGATATATCGTCGAAACAGTGACGAAATCCAATCGATATATCGTCGTAACAGTTACGAAATCCAATCGATATATCGTCGTAACAGTAACGAAATTCAATCGAAATATCGCAGAAACAATGACGAAATTCAATCGATATATCGTCGAAATAGTGACGAAATCCAATTTATATATCGTCGAAATAGTGACGAAATCCAATCGATATATCGCCGAAACAGTGGCGAAATCCAATTGATTTATCGTCGCAACAGTAGCGAAATTCAATCGGTATATCGTCGAAACTGACGAAATCCAATCGATATATCGTCGAAAGTGACGAAGTCCAATCGATGTATCGTCGAAACAGTGACGAAATCCAATCGATATATCGTCGTAACAGTGATGAAATCCAATCGATATATCGTCGAAACAGTAACGAAATTCAATCGAAATAACGTAGAAACAGTGACGAAATTCAATTTATATATCGTTGAAATAATGACGAAATCCAATCGATATATCGTCGAAACAGTGACGAAATCCAATCGATATATCGTCGAAACAGTAACGAAATTCAATCGATATATCGTCGAAACAGTGGCGAAATCCAATTGATTTATCGTCGCAACAGTAGCGAAATTCAATCGGTATATCGTCGAAACTGACGAAATCCAATCGATATATCGTCTAAACAGTGATGAAATCCAATCGATATATCGTCGAAAGTGACGAAGTCCAATCGATGTATCGTCGAAACAGCGACGAAATCCAATCGATATATCGTCGTAACAGTGACGAAATCCAATCGATATATCGTCGTAACAGTAACGAAATTCAATCGAAATAACGTAGAAACAGTGACGAAATTCAATCGATATATCGTCGAAATAGTGACGAAATCCAATTTATATATCGTCGAAATATTGACGAAATCCAATCGATATATCGTCGAAACAGTGGCGAAATCCAATCGATATATCGTCGCAACAGTAGCGAAATTCAATCGATATATCGTCGAAACTGTCGAAATCCAATCGATATATCGTCGAAACAGTGATAAAATCCAATCGATATATCGTCGAAACAGTGACGAAGTCCAATCGATATATCGTCGAAACAGTGACGAAATCCAATCGATATATCGTCGTATCAGTGACGAAATTCAATCGATATACCGTCGTAACAGTGACGAAATTCAATCGATATATCGTCTAAATAGTGACGAAATCCAATTTATATATCGTTGAAATAATGACGAAATCCAATCGATATATCGTCGAAACAGTGACGAAATCCAATCGATATATCGTCGAAACAGTAACGAAATTCAATCGATATATCGTCGAAACAGTGATGAAATCCAATCGATATATCGTCGAAACAGTGACGAAGTCCAATCGATATATCGTCGAAACAGTGACGAAATCCAATCGATATATCGTCGTAACAATGACGAAATCCAATCGATATATCGTCGAAAAGTGACGAAATCGATACTCTGACACATATAACACACGACCCCCATTGCTCTAAAAAATATAAATAATATGTTACCTACACATTATTAAAGGTAAAAAGTTAGTTTTTTAGTTAATTTACCGATTCATGTATTTACGTTTTAGAATGATTAAGCTAATCATGTGATTAGCCATAATTACATTTTTAATTCCTAATCACATACTTAGCTAATGCAATGATTAAATTTTGTTGCCGAACTGTTTTTAATCAGTGTATTAACTAATAATATTTAATCATTGCATTAGCTAATTATGTGATTAGGAATTAAAAATGTAATTAGGGCTAATCATATGATTAGCTTAATCACAAGTTCAACAACGGACCCCAGATAGACACGTTATTTAAACCCCGTGATTAGTTTGCATTACAAAATATACCTGCAGTATATAATTACCCTACATATATTTATTGACCATACTAGTTTTAAGAAGTGATATTTTTTGTACGATGAATGAGAACAGAGAGGATAAATCATGGATAAATGATCAATCACAAAATGGTATAGTTCCCTTCCCATAATTAAGATTCATATTTGTTTACTAAAATTATTATTATTTGTGGAATAAAGCGACTTTAAAATATGTTGTTGTATGGATATTAATGAGGTTGTATTTTGCTCTGTATCCAATCAGAAACAGTTATCAGAAAAGTGACAAGTGACAGGTTACATGTGACTTAATACGCTATTGTTTCCCACATATTCTTTGATCATAATTAATATTAACATTGTTGTCAGATAGCAAGGAAGGACAGATTTTACATGCTGTTAATATATAAGATTACAGACAATCTCCAACACTGCACTCACTTGTACTAAAATACTCCTATCACTTGAACATACAATCCTGTTCAGAGATATACTAAGACATATGATATTGATGAATTATATAGGTCAAGCCATACTATTTCATGAACATGAGGTGGGTTTTCAATACAAAATTATTATTATTCAAGGCTAGGGTAAGCATAACTCCAGTGATGGATGACGTTCATGTCCATTAGCATGACTGAATGGTTAGAGCTGGTGTGAACTATTAAAGTTACACATGATTCATAAATATGCAGTTTTTAATATGACCTTACCATTTTTCCATATTATTCAGCTTGTTGTCTTAAATTTCAATATAATATTTATAGATTAATGCATACCCTTTTGCATATCAGGACTGTTATCATCCCGAGAGACCGATATCGGCCAGAGGGCTAATTTAGCCCGAGAGTCGATATCGGCCGAGGGATGATAACAGTTCTGATATGGAAAAAGGCATGCATTAATCTATTTATCACATATTTCAACATTGAATTAACCCTTTGACTGCGCTAGGGACATATGTCCCTTGGGAAAGAAATTCACGTTTATTTTCTTTAAGAATAAGTTACGCAAATACGCTATAATTAGATTGCACAATTTGAAGTTAGATACAGATATCAGGGGCGGATCCAGGATTTGTGATTAGGGTGGGGGGCGTGAGTATGCGAGGGTTCTGGGGACCGCTTAAGGTCCCCAGCGGGTCCAAGGCAGAGCCCTGGTAGGAGACCAGGGGGGCGAAGCCTCCCGTAAGCTCTGGGGTTTGAGGAATTACAGACGTTTATTTGCACGACAATTTTGAACCAAACACACCATTTTTATCAGACCAAAAAAACTTGACTTTGAGTCTTAATTTTGTTTTTGTCAGATTATAAGAAGGCATGCCTTATAAGAACCTAAAGTAAAACTTTTCTTTAACAACCGTGATGCGAATTGTTCAACTCATGACTGATCGATCACGATATTTTAACCCTTCAAAGAACTATTAGTTTAGTTTTAACGCATTCCTCATTTCACTAATTGATCTGTACTTTCGGTGCTTGTCCTTTCGGGTAGTTCTAGTTAATGCTGCCCGCCCGGATGGAGCTTTTCTTTTCGTCGTTTGATTCATTCATTGAAAACGTATGATTCGACCATTCTTGTTTATAGACAAACAAAAGCGGAAATTGTCAATACATGAACTTGTTGTTGATTTCTGATAAGTTAACGTAACTAAATTAGATGATCAGAATCGTTTCATGCAGCATTAATGTTAACATATTCGCCTTTGTTTGTCTATAAACAAGAACGAATCATACGTTTTCAATGAATGAACCAACGGCGAAACGAAAAGCTTCATCCGGACGGACAGTATACTGATCATTTATCAATGGGTAGAGCTTTTTAGAATGATATCCCAAATTTACTCCTAATATCATTACTATTCATTTTGACTTACAGGTCACGAGTTAACCATTCATGAAAAAGTTGTTTGTTGAACTGCTTAATTAACGTTATATAACATATGCTTTGTGAATTTTAGGGGGGGGGGGGGGGGGGGCGCACGCCCCGCACTCCCCCTCTAAATCCGCCTCTGGATATGGCACATATAGAACATCTTTAAGATTAAAAAGAAACGATAAGTAACCTCACATTGCTGTTAAAATGACGTCACTCTGCTGAAAGAACCATAACGTCAGGAATTATACCGCACACGAAGTTACGACTATACACGAAACGTCGCAGTCAAAGGGTTAAAAAGAACAAAATTAACTTCACACACACACACACACACACACACACCAAACTATGAGTGATTGATATCGGTTGAGGGATAATAACAGTCCTGATATGGAAAATGGCATGCATTGTTCTATTTATAAAGACGCTTGATATCATGCTATCAGATTTTTGAGCCGATATCTGCCCATGGGCTGATACCGCTGTGGCACTTCGGTGTTTACGTATGGGTAAAATTGACGTTATTACTTGCACATATGTTTAAAGCAGTCGGCCGTACATCAAAAACAAAATGTCATTAATCCAAGTGCTTTGCAAAATTTGGGTTTTTAAAGATCGATTTTGCCCGAGTGTTCATTGACCTATTATGTATCACAGTTTTAACGCGTTCGAAAAGTGTAAATATGTCTTCTCTTTCACGAATTTCCCACTGTCTGGCAAAATCCTCGACGAAATCCATAAGTATTTTGAAGCTATGCTTCCAATGTATGGATATCTAAGGCTCACGAAATTTCGTCTATTTAGAAGAGTTGATTATAATAAGACAACCAACATTATTTTAGCAATTGAAAATTTAGTGTACACACCCAAACAACTATCAGGATTTTGTCGTCAGAAATCTCTGTTTACAAAATAGAATACATATTGCACATTTCTTGTTCTAATTAGTATGTAATGATAACATATTAGGACGTTTTTAGATAATTTAATAATTGTGTGTTCATTTACGTAGCCCATAGATAAATGTGCTCTTACATAGATATGAAAGATTATCATATCTAAAATAATAAGATAGCAAATACCTTTTAAATTTCAGTGTTTTCTGTTCGTCTCTATATTGATGAATTTCACACACTAGAACAAATATTTTAGTGGTTTTTGCATTGATTTCTAACTTTAGGGAAAGGAACCACCATAAACCTTTTAGAAGGAAGTTATATCCATCTAATTTTAATGAGAACTTTTTTTAATGAAATTTGAAAACAAATACTGAGTTTTCATGTCAAAAAGGAATAATCTGCTTTTGCTTCGGAGGGGAATTAAGTCTGGGAAATACATACCACTTCCCGAAAGTTAAGTGGTCGGCCTTGGATGTATTTCGGGATGGCGATTATCGTTGGTGGTATAATCGGTTGGATTAATGATATTTTGTTTTTGATGTACGGTCTACTGTTTTAAACATATAAAAATGTATATTACATTGCAAATTTAACAAAACGAGCTGAATAATTTTTATGCTTTTACAACTAAAATAAATGTACATATATAATGGAAAAATTCACGACAAGTCTGTTATTGTCCCTGCAGAGAGGGCCCATAACATTATCGGTTTTGCATATGAATCAGGTTATACAGACTGCTTGATACATGAACTATGTATTGGCAATTCCCTTGGTAATCTTAGGTATGTTTCGTGTTCCTTTGGAATTACAACCAAAGATGAAGAACTAGGCCTTCGGTCTATTTATATTGGATACCTAAATGACAGGTGTCCTGGTAAGCTGGATTATATTGCTGGGTCTGCCCAATGCTCCACGAAACCTCTTTCCAAATTATTAACATCTATTCTTCCAGCGGTTAAAAGTGGGCTTCGGAGTTATTGTAACACCAGCTTCTCCGGGGGTGGTGTTAATCAGATGTGCATGGATTCTGAAAAATTCTAAAGATCTGTTGGAGTACATACAATCAGGATCCATCTCCTATTGCAATAGTATTCAAACATTTAACTTCTCTACCCTTTACACAACGAAATCCCCACTCAAAACTGAGACAGATTAACAGAATTAGTATAAATAGGAAAGAGCAGATCTTATTTTGAAAAAATGGGAAAAGAAAAGTATTATGACTCTAACAAACAGTTCTCTGAAACTGACATCATCAAAATTCTCGATATTTTGATTGACAATATTCATTACATGTAACGCTATTTAGATGATGTCCTTTCACTAAATAATAAGCTTGGTAATTATGTTGATAGGATATCTCACATCGAGTTTGAAATAAAGGATAACACATACATGTATACTGCTAGGTCTGCTTTATTCATTGACCTACACCTAGATATTGACAATGAGGGCCGATTAAGAACGAAACTTACGGCAATAGAGATGATTTCAATTTTCTCATTGTGAGCCTTCCATTTATATATAGCAACATTCCAGAGCTTGTGGTTCCTGCTGCTGACAAGGAAGCTATTCAAGTAAGGGTTCCTAGTGGTTAATATGAAGTCATCACTTCGAACAATTTACAGTCACCACCATGACTTTGTCAATTCACTTTAAGATTGCGGTGATGAGTCATGAACAACGAAAGAAGGACTATATTATTGACTACGATAAACGGAACATATTTTCGTGGTCATCTGTGATACAAATGTTCTGCAACAGCTCAAAACTGTTTAGTCTTTGGTTCCTTGTTTACAATGCATGCAAACAACATTTAGCTTGATTGATTGATTGATTAATTGTTGATTCGTGTTTAACGCCAACATTTAGCATCGGAAATTAAATGTCAAATTTTTAATCATGTTAAATGTATTTTTTAATAGAAAAAGGACAATCTAACAACCCTCCACCACCATATACAGAATATTTAAAATCTCAACAAGGATACAATACACAGGATTCAAACGTCCATCAATATACAAAAGAGAATACACAACTAGCAGATAAAAACACATATGTTCATGGTAACCAACTAACAAGCGTGCAGGTATGTTCAGGTATACAATATGTAGTATTATATGTTTAAGGTTATTGGTCTTTATCGTAACATTTGACACTTTTTGCAGCAATATTGTGACTACCAGAAATATTCGGGGTATGAAAGAGTGTACAGATACAACAAATGAACGGTAAAACCCGAGGTTAATGTCTATAAACCTTGACACTTGAGTTAATAAAAATGTAGATATCAAATATAGTGTGCACGACGGGTTTCTGAAATAACCTTCATCAGGTACGCTCAAGACAAAATATAGTACTGGATAAAACGTTCTATGGGTCGATTCTATACAATGTATATAAAAGTCAGATTACTACAGAAGAAAAGAGGTTATAATGGATGCATAGGGACCAACATGTCTGTCTTACAACGAGCTACCAACCACCACAATCAAACAAGATCTAATTTAAAATGAAAACTGTTAAAACATGCAAAAACACTTCAATTCCATGGATGTGTAAATCATGTTTATTTGCACCAGCCGCCCCATTCAATAGACACATGTTAAATGAACGGCTCAGAATAGTCTGAAGATATCAAAGGGGTAATCAGAAGCCGTAATTCGAATGACAAACAACACATTGGTCAAAAGAAATAGGACAAAGCGAAACACAATGGTTGACATAATACTGCAATGAAACAAATGATTGAGGAACACGAACCACACTAAAAAACGGGGTTTGGTAAACACAGGTATTCCGGAAGGATAGGCAGTTCCTGCTCTACTAGTGGCACAGGTCGTGTTTCTCTTGTTTTATATCCGGTCATCAATGTGGAAAGGGCGGGATAATGATAACGACAAACGGAACATGTATGTGGTCATTTGTGACACGAATATTCTGTAACTGTTAATCAAATGGTGATGGAGAACTTGGATTGAATATCAAACATTAAAGTTATGAAGTCGTTAGCATGTGTGTTTATTTTCTATTGTTTATCGAATACCAGGTAACGGAGCCATGCATTGATATAGTCCTCAACGAGCCTGTTACAAGACCAAATTTAGTTCGCTGGTCCATCGTAACATGTCTATTCTGTTTTTGGCCAGCAGGGATCTATGGAATATGCTTTGCAGTTGATGTATGTTAATTTGATATATATCACTTAACCCAGTAAATTAATATAACAAGACTATTCTGAACCATCAGTCAATCAAGCAATCATAAATATAATAAGTAATTATGAAAAGAAGGTTTAAACAGTGGACAACAATTCTACCAATATCAACAAAACGAACAACAACATGAATAACATATGAACACAATACAGACAACATGACATGACATTAGAAAATCAAGTCCTGGCTGGAACATGCACTAAAATGTGGCAGTGTTAAATCGTGAAATGGCATCACAAACATTCCCTCTTGATAACTGAATCTATCTCCGGTGGCAATACAGACAAACGATTAAAAAAGCCTGTACAGATTCACTTCCACTCAAAAAGACCACACCATCACATAAAGTAATGACAACATAAACATGGACAGTATAATAGATCAATGAATGCTCTTACAGAACATGGACAGTACAATAGATCAATGAATGCTCTTACAGAACATGGACAGTACAATAGATCAATGAACGCTCTTACAAAACATGGACAGTACAATAGATCAATGAATGTTCTTACAAAACATGGACAGTACAATAGATCAATGAACGATCTTACAAAACATGGACAGTACAATAGATCAATGAATGTTCTTACAAAACATGGACAGTACAATAGATCAATGAATGCTCTTACAAAACATGGACAGTACAATAGATCAATGAATGCTCTTACAAAACATGGACAGTACAATAGATCAATGAATGCTCTTACAAAACATGGACAGTACAATAGATCAATGAATGTTCTTACAAAACATGGACAGTACAATAGATCAATGAATGCTCGTACAAAACATGGACAGTACAATAGATCAATGAATGCTCTTACAAAACATGGACAGTACAATAGATCAATGAATGCTCTTACAAAACATGGACAGTACAATAGATCAATGAATGCTCTTACAAAACATGGACAGTACAATAGATCAATGAATGCTCTTACAAAACATGGACAGTACAATAGATCAATGAATGCTCTTACATGTAGTTAACTGATTACTAGTTAAGAGGGTAGAAAGGTTATAGCTTCGTGATATCAACGACATTATCTTTTTACAGCACAAGATATTAACATACAACTAATCCTTAAAAAATCCAGATTTATGTGAAATTAGGCATTTTACTCACATGTAGAAAATACTTGTATGACAGCATCCTTTCAATAAGAGGGAATGTTTGTGCCCACTAAAAACCCCGTCACTTTTTATTGAAATGCCTACACCAAACCAGAAGAATGAGTGGTTGTGTATGTGTGCTAGTGGTATAAATTTCGTGTTTTGTTATTTTTCGATTGGAGTTTAGAACTGTTGTGGCGGTGTGGCATTGTTTGCTTTTCATTGTATTGAAATAAATCAGTTAAACTCATTTGATCTTTCCTTTTAGGCAAACTTAGCGGCTGACCGTGGTGATGTCGAATTAACCAGAAACAAGGCCAATACTGCTAAAATAATGATGGTTTTATCTGTTGTATTAGGAATTGTTGCTATAGTAACGATTGTTCTGCTGTGTCTGGAGTAATGAATTGAGTACAAAGGATTAAACAAATGTCTGTTAATTATAAACAACTGAACAACAAACGCAAGGAAGATAACTCTATGCTACAAATCATTAGTACCGTTCAGCCATCTTTACGGGAAATGGCATAAATTATATAGTATGATCGTATCAATAAACATCAGAGAAATCTTCTGCAAATTGCTATGTAAAAGAATGCAAATTTGAAAACTTGAGTAACACATGGGACATCATAATACTTCTATGAGTAATAATTGTATTCTTCTAACAATACATTCTCCTATACATTGCTGTGTCTGTCCCAAGCCAGCAGCTGGATTTTATTCGACATATGTCGTGGTCTATTTTATGTTTATTGATTTACGAGAGGTAGTTGTTAACTTTGTTGATATTGGTGGAATTTGTTTACCATCACTGCTTAAACTTGGTTTTTATAATTCATTTTCATTAGTATATAAAAGTTGTAAGATACAGTTAGATACAAAATGATGTATTTTTAAAGTATCTGTGAATTCACAATTTGAGAACTACTTTCATGACATCAGCAGTATGAACTTTGGAGAAAATAAAATAGGATTTAACCAAGACTTTCTCGTAAGAAAGAAAACTATTTTAAATAAATATTTTAAATTATATCAAATATATTTGATAGAAATACATTATTTAATACACATATTCGTCTGTTCTTTGTTCATATATATATCTTACTTCTTACAAACTTCTAGGAATATCATTGGTTTAAAGTGATCACGTGGAAACCGTGTATATTCAATATACGGTCATTAGATTTTTAACACACGGTTAGTAGTAGTTATCTCCCCTTTTTACTTTCAAAACAAAGATGACGTTGAACGTGACGCCGGTGCGTTTCGCCCTGACAACAGATGTTGAAATTATAAACAAACGTATTATTTTTTTTAAATATTACAATAAAAAAACTAGGAAGAACTGTTTTAGATACCTAAAACTTATGTCTCCCCTTAATGCGGCCATCTGTACAACAATAAGTTACACATTATGAGTTGAATGTTGTGGAAAACATATGTCATGAAAGCAAATATTTGCAAGCAGTGGACCAACGTAATTACTAGTATAGTAAACTGGGAGCAAGAACTTCTAAAATAACCAGAATGTGTTTGTTCTAGTCCATTAGAATTATATCAAAACTGAAATGGGTTGTAAAAACAATTATTTGACCTTGAGGTCAAAGGTCAAGGTCTCACGAAGGTAATTACGGTACGCGGCACACCGCCTTTTGGTCATGCACCCACATACCAAATATCATTGACCCATCTCGAAAGACAAAAATGTTATGGCCCGGACAAGATAATACTATTCAAAAAACAATTATTTGACCTTGAGATCAAAGTCTCACGAAGGCCATTACGGTACGCGACACACCACCTTATGGTCATGCACCCACATACCAAATATCATTGACCTATCTCGAAAGACAAAAATGTTATGGCCCGGATGGTACGGAAGGACGGACGGACAGAGGGAAGGACAGTAGCGTTACTATATCCAGTATGTACCAAGTTTGGTCAAAATCCATTGAAGGATGTTGATTCTAGAGTGTTCACAAGGATGTTATGTGGTAAAAATTTGACCCCTTGACCTTTGACCTTGAAAATCAATAGGGTTCCAGACTCTCCTAAGGACTATGTATGTACCAAGTTTGGTCAAAATCCATTGAAGGATGTTGATTCTAGTGTTCACAAGGATGTTATGCTGTAAAATTTGATGCAGTGACATTGACCTTTGACCTTGAAAATCCATAGGGTTCCAGATTCTCCTAAAGACTAAGTATGTACCAAGTTTTGTCAAAATCCATTGAAGGATGTTGATTCTAATGTTCACAAGGATGTTACATGGTAAAAAATTTACCCAGAGACCTTGAAATCAATAGGCTTCCAGACTCTCCTAAGGACAAAGTATATACCAAGTTTAGTCAAAATCCATTGAAGGATGTTGATTCTAGGGTGTTCACAAGGATGCTATGCGGTAAAAATTTGACCTGGTGACCTTGAAAATCAATAGGGTTCCAGATTCTCGCAAGGACTAAATATGTACCAAATTTGGTCAAAATCCATTGAAGGATGTTGATCCTAGAGTGTTCACAAGGATGTTACGGACGGACGGAAGGTAGCGTTACTATATCCCTTGGCAACTTCGTTGGCGAGGGGATAAAAAGAAATGGTAAGTAACGTCACCCTGATGAAAGGGTCATAACGTCAGGAATAATACCGCACACGACGCTACGATTATACACGAAATGTCGCAGTCAAAGGGTTAAGTTATCGGCTTTGAATGTACCTGGTGAAAGTTATTGACGAAATGATTTGTGCACACTAAATTAGATATATTTTTATTGCAATGTCAAAGGACATGAAATTGATGTGAAGGTCAGATAACATATGCTGCGACCATTTATGGTGAAACTAGGATGTGTCTACTAACAAATTGGAATAAATGTTAAAACAAATATTTTCGGGTTTCGGGAGTGATTTTTTTGTTTTGTTTTGAAAAACTGGATTTGTTGTACATGTATAAAGAAAAAAAAATTCTGGGTGACAAATCGTTTATACATGTCCCTTATAAATACAGAAGACATTTTTCAGGAAGCAGAAATGCCAAAAGTGCTATTAATGCTCATTCAGATTTATCACAAAGAGAACTGCTTAAACTATGAATATGATAAACAGTGAATATGATTGATATTAACTTTATTGAATGGCTGCAAGAAATGACAAGATCAAATAAAATTTCAACACAACATATTGTATTTGATTAAAATTAATTCCATAATCATATATCTATATATAACAACATAAAAATAAAATATTACAACAATAATAAAATATTGAAGACATTAGACAAACTGATATAAATTGATCTTTAAATAAATTAAATAGAGTATAATTTAGAGGCATGTCGATAGCCTACATAGGTAATTTATTGAGTGGTATGTTGACCAGCTGGGATACTACATACCCTTACAAAATCTTTCAGCAATGGAAAAAGCTTGCAGCAATTGGAAAAGGTTGTAGCAATGGGAAAAGCTAGCAGCCATGGGAAAAGGTTGCAAGAATTAGTAAATGGAACATTCAGGAGGGTTGCAGGTAATAACATTCCTACAATGTATATTGCAAATAGCTGCTGCTTCCTGTAATGTATAGATGTTAAAAGCTACTGTAACCTAAAACCTTGCTTCAAAACTGCAGTTAATAACACCTTGATGTAATGGTGTCAGAAAACATCAGAAAATGCCTAGATTAGCAGAAATATCAAGATCATTTAAATGTTTTTGTTTGAGGAGAAAAATAAGACTGAAACCAGCTTCTCATTGATGTAGAATTGTAGTTCGTGAGCACTTCAGATAAGCCATGATGTTTTGAACTAGAATTATATTCTGTTAGCAGTTCTGGCATTTTGGTTTTAAATGAAGTAAGCAAATGCATATATTTAGTAATGCCATTTTACATAATCTCTATTTTCATATACTTAATTTTAATTAACACTAAAAGTACTCAGTTAACTGTGATAAAAACTTAGCAGAAGTTCAAAGGATCTCTCAGTATTTGTTTATTATTATTGCTAACAATTATTGCAGCTTTTCCATGCTTAATTTACTCTGCAAAAACAACTATCCCATCAAATGGTAGTTAAGGTTTTTCAGTTCAGACAAGAAATAATTAGAAATAACTTGCTGAGTTTGTTAATGATATATAAGTTATCATATACAAATGTAACTGTACAAACAAATTTAATTATAATTGTAATCAAATGAAGAACAAATCTGCAAGCATAATTCAATACTAGAAACAACTATGTAATTGTGTATATTCTATTTGCAAGATTATTATGTAAATTTTTCCTTTCTTGTTAGAGGTTAATATGGTCATACTAACTTTAGCACTGACGTGAGCAATCAACATTATGCACTAAATTGAAAGCCCATATGAGTAACTAGTTAACCAGTGAAAGCTCCTGTGAGCAGGTTCTACTCTATATGAGCAGCATATGCAAATTAGTTAAGTTGCTCACCTATTTTTCTGCTAACTCACAACAAAACATTTCTGGTATTGCTGTAACCATTAAGCAACTATTACATTGTGGAAACTACAACATTGCAGCAAAGCTCATATGCAAACCTTTCTCCAAGATTGCAGAAAACAATTGCAGATGGCCAGAGGGTAGCATGCTATACTGGCATGTTTGAAATTAAGCATATTGGCAAGAACAAAAACATATAAAAATATATTTAACATTTTGTAATTATAAGATCAAATTTATAAATGATGTATATATATATTTTTTTATTTTTCTTCAAATTTACAATTTTCTAAAATAACATGTTATATGCAATTGTATAAAGAAGTTCTGGGCTTAATTACAATAAATTAATGGAACACATTGTTGCCACCTTGTCACATTCTTTTAACTGTCAGGTATTTTTTTTCTTGCACAAAAATATTCTATTACCAGTAATACCTATCTGGGTAAAACACCATTTCAAATTTGAGTTAATACTGAATATTCAAAAATAATAACAAAGTTTGAATTGGTCAAACCTGATTATAATTGTTGTAATCAATTTCATCCAATATTTGTTCAAATAGAATTACTGATAGATAGTTGAATATCATAAATGTCACATTTAAGTTCTTTAATATTTCATTATTTAATAAAGTATAACATTTAAAACATGATTTAAGAAATCAAATATATGAAATGTCACATGAAGCACACAAAAAAGAGACAGCACTTTTTCTCTCTCTCTCCATATGATGAAACCCTTTCAAAAT
Organism: Bathymodiolus septemdierum; assembly: GCA_963383655.1. Lineage (NCBI taxonomy): Eukaryota > Metazoa > Mollusca > Bivalvia > Mytilida > Modiolidae > Bathymodiolus > Bathymodiolus septemdierum. Next base: position 35,483,621 of record OY726519.1, read on the forward strand.
CCAGGATGACTCATATCAGACTGAAATAGAAATTGAAAATTTAAATAGTTTTTAAATATTGTCCCCCCCCCCCTCTTTGCCCCAAACCCTATTGCATAATGCAATATATATCTCCATGTACAATTTATGTAAAATGATATATTCAGGTAAGGAAAATACAACTATACCTGGATCTTTATGAAATGCTCTATGGAAGCTATATTGGTTGACAATAAATAAATTGAAATTAAAATTAAAATTAAATAACAATACAACCTGTTATTGATTTCCTGATATTTAACAAACAAGGAATGAACCATGAATCACTCTGATTTATTTAAAAAAAACTTGATTAATCAATGATGATCATCTTAGATTTTAAATTCGTTATTAATTAAACTAGAGGCTCAATGGGCTGAGCATGTGCCACTCACCTCACATTTTTTTTTTAGGAAACTTTATACAGAACCTTCCATAGGTGCTTCCTACTAAATTTCAATTAATTTGGCCAAATGGTTTTTAGAGAAGATTTTTAAATGGCCTATCACAAACAAGAACTGTCTATGGCGGTCACAGAAATTTTGTAAAGGCTAAGCGGTTTCAGAGGAGAAGATTTTTTTTAGAAATTGACCAACCAGAAACAAGTATTGCCTGTGGTGGCTATGCTTCTCAACGGATCGGGACGGAAATATCAATCTTAACTTGGACCTTCCATAGATGCTTTCTACCAAGTTTCGGATCATTTGGCCCAGAGGTTTCAGAGAAGATTTTTTTTAAGAAATTGACTAACCAGAAACAAGAATTGCCTATGGCCACCATGTTTGTAAACGGATCGGAACGAAATGACCAATCGTTGTAAAGGAACATCCATAGATGCTTCCTACCTAGTTTCAGTTCATTTGGCTAAGCAGTTTCAGAGAAGACTTTGAGAAATCAACCAACCAATAACAAGAATTACCTATGGCAGCCATGTATATTGACGGATCTGAACAAAATAAGCAACCTTTATAGTGGACATTTCATAGATGCTTTCTTCCTACCTAGTTTCGGTTCATTTGGCTAAGTGCTTTCAGAGGAGACGATGAAAATGTAAAAAGTTAACAGACAACAGATGCCAAGTGATGGCAAAAGCAAAACATTTTAAAATTAGACAAACCAATATATTTCAACAACGACCAATTACTCTGTAGAAATGAAATGAAGAAAATTGAATTTTTTGTTTGAACGACTACAGACATGCCTATGACAACAATTCCCTAGCTCCTTAAAGGTAACAATGACATTTAAGAGCATCATTCCATATAAGTCTATGGTAGACATTTCTTTTACACTAATGCAATCTAATTAAAATCAGATTTCTCACTTGCTGATATGTGATGGGGTGGGGGATCTGAGGAAACTATATTACAAGTCACATGTGAGTGACCCTATGCACAATCCTATGAAAATGGTGATTTTGAGATTATGAGTGTTATTAAATCGTATTACACGCCACAAACAATCTGATTGACCGATAAAGATCTCACAAGCTGTGACATATCAGGAGCAAGTGAGATTTCTGATTTTATTCAGAATGACACAAATGGAGATAAAGCTGACAACTAAAACAGTCAAACAAAGACAGACATGCACAATCTCTTTTTTGTTGTTGACAAGATGGTTTTTAACAGAATGAAATACAGTATATAAATTTTCCTAAAATAGTTGCATATTTAATAGTGGCATAATTGAAATGGTATTTCTTTGTCTGAGTGTTTATGCTAATGAAAAAAGTGGCTGTCATCTTGGTATTCTAATGGTTATCACACATACAGTGAATATTAGAGGATCTTCCATGGTACATTCATGTACAGTTTGATTTTTGTCAGTTCCACACTTATTCAGAAGATTTTTACAAGGGCTTCCATTGCCAAATTATTATGATGTCCACAAAGGAACATTTCTTTAAAAAAAAATTAACGATACCAAAAGTCATAAATCAAAGGACCAGACAATACAATGACCAAAAGAAAGAGGACAAAAGTACAATGATCTCATTTAAAACCACAGGATCCCTCACTAAAACCAGGGGTGAAATCAGGTGCTCCAGGTTATTATTTAAGTTATTGATACAGTCACATTGAAGAGGTATGTATTATCAATAAATTCACACTATTAAAGTACAGTAAATTTATAGTAGACAACTCCACTAATTCTGAATTGGAATTATTCAAAAAGTAATCAAAATGTATGGGTATTTGGTAAAAGGTCTATGTAGTCTATGAAAAGAAAGCTTGAACAGTAATGGTCAACAATTCCACCAATACCAACAAAAAGAACAATCATCTCTCACCTCAACTAACTCAGCACAAAAAATAAAACCATGACATATGATGTTGAAAATCCAGCTCCTGGCTTGGGACAGGCATACAAATGTGGTAGGGTAAACCGAATAATGTCTATCTCAACAAATGTGCAAAAGTTGGAAAAAAATGGTCTGAACTCCAATTAGTGTTGCAGAAACCTATAAAAATCTATTTTAAATAAAATAAAATGGAAGGTGCCCATCACTGGGTTATGAGGATATGTAGATAATTAATAGTCTGGTCTCTGGTGACAACACAGATGACAGATATATTTCCTTATATGACATCTGCTATAAACTGGAAACACAAATACACCCATTATAAACAATAACTACAAACTATACAAACAAAATTATCAGTCTTTCGAAAAAAAAAGACGTGTGTAAAAAATCGGCCTAAATGCATTTGGAAAAATAAAATGGGAAAGGCACATCAGCAGGTTATGAAATGGAATGTGTGGTAAAATTTAGTTTAATACCATCAAGTGTGGACAAGGGGGTTACAGATTAACAATAGTGTGACATTGACACAGATGGAGATACAAGACTATGGTCCTTAATACCATTATGTTAACTCTACTACACAGGTTACACAATCAATTGAAACACAGGGGAATTTTAAGCACATGCAAAATACATGTATATAGTACCTGAGGAACAGACATCTGCTGCTGAGATTGAGCTTGCTGCTTTAAATTAAATTCAAAATAAATTAAATTGAATAAAAAAAAAACCAAAAAAAAAAACCTTTTTTTTAACAGAAATACAATCAAACACTTGTTACTAATATAGAACTGAATCTAATCAAAATGTTTGTGTATTTGTTTTTTTCTATAGCAATCCTATAACATGTAGTAAGATCCCATATAATGGTTCTATGAAGAAGCAGAGAACTTCCGAATGTGAAAGTTTACCTGACTTCAACTGATATGGGTAGCTCTTTAATGTTAGTGAATCACCAGATAAAAAAAAGATATACAACAAACATTGTTTTAAAAGTGAGTAAAATTCAAAATTCAATGAATGAGTGATTGTTGTTTAACTTCAAGAGGAGCAATTGTTCAACTAAATGATAGAGAGAACAAGTTACTTCTGATGAGATAATAATGGTATCTACTTTGTACTAGACCAATCAGCTTAGTTGGATGTTTATAGTGTTGTTTCACAGTAACAACAGTCCATAGGTAGACATGTCACTCCAGCATGTTGACATTGTATAGACATGTCACTCCAGCATGTTGACATTGCATAGACATGTCACTCCAGCATGTTGACATTGAATAGACATGTCACTCCAGCATGTCAACATTGTATAAACATGTCACTCCAGCATGTCAACATTGTATACATAAGTCACTCCAGCATGTTGACATTGTATAGACATGTCACTCCAGCATGTTGACATTGTTTAGATAAGTCCCTCCAGCATGTCAACATTGTATAGATAAGTCACTCCAGCATGTTGACATTGCATAGACATGTCACTCCAGCATGTCAACATTGCATAGATAAGTCACTCCAGCATGTTGACATTGCATAGACATGTCACTCCAGCATGTTGACATTGTTTAGATAAGTCACTCCAGCATGTCAACATTGTTTAGACATGTCACTCCAGCATGTTGACATTGAATAGACATGTCACTCCAGCATGTCAACATTGTATAAACATGTCACTCCAGCATGTCAACATTGTATACATAAGTCACTCCAGCATGTTGACATTGTATAGACATGTCACTCCAGCATGTTGACATTGTTTAGATAAGTCCCTCCAGCATGTCAACATTGTATAGATAAGTCACTCCAGCATGTTGACATTGCATAGACATGTCACTCCAGCATGTCAACATTGCATAGATAAGTCACTCCAGCATGTTGACATTGCATAGACATGTCACTCCAGCATGTTGACATTGTTTAGATAAGTCCCTCCAGCATGTCAACATTGAATAGATAAGTCACTCCAGCATGTTGACATTGCATAGACATGTCACTCCAGCATGTCAACATTGCATAGATAAGTCACTCCAGCATGTTGACATTGCATAGACATGTCACTCCAGCATGTTGACATTGTTTAGATAAGTCACTCCAGCATGTCAACATTGTATAGATAAGTCACTCCAGCATGTCAACATTGTATAGATAAGTCACTCCAGCATGTTGACATTGTATAGACATGTCACTCCAGCATGTTGACATTGCATAGATATGTCACTCCAGCATGTTGACATTGTATAGACATGTCACTCCAGCATGTTGACATTGTTTAGACATGTCACTCCAGCATGTTGACATTGAATAGACATGTCACTCCAGCATGTTGACATTGTATAGACATGTCACTCCAGCATGTTGACATTGTATAGATAAGTCACTCCAGCATGTCGACATTGTATAGACATGTCACTCCAGCATGTTGACATTGCATAGATAAGTCACTCCAGCATGTCGACATTGTATAGATAAGTCACTCCAGCATGTCAACATTGCATAGATAAGTCACTCCAGCATGTCGACATTGTTTAGACATGTCACTCCAGCATGTTGACATTGAATAGACATGTCACTCCAGCATGTTGACATTGAATAGATAAGTCACTCCAGCATGTCGACATTGAATAGACATGTCACTCCAGCATGTTGACATTGTATAGATAAGTCACTCCAGCATGTCGACATTGTATAGATAAGTCACTCCAGCATGTCGACATTGTATAGATAAGTCACTCCAGCATGTCAACATTGTATAGACATGTCACTCTAGCATGTCAACATTGTATAGACATGTCACTCCAGCATGTTGACATTGCATAGACATGTCACTCCAGCATGTTGACATTGCTTAGATAAGTCACTCCAGCATGTCAACATTGTATAGATAAGTCACTCCAGCATGTCAACATTGTTTAGATAAGTCACTCCAGCATGTTGACATTGCATAGACATGTCACTCCAGCATGTTGACATTGCATAGATATGTCACTCCAGCATGTTGACATTGCATAGATATGTCACTCCAGCATGTTGACATTGTATAGACATGTCACTCCAGCATGTTGACATTGTTTAGACATGTCACTCCAGCATGTTGACATTGAATAGACATGTCACTCCAGCATGTTGACATTGAATAGATAAGTCACTCCAGCATGTCGACATTGTATAGACATGTCACTCCAGCATGTCGACATTGTTTAGACATGTCACTCCAGCATGTTGACATTGCATAGACATGTCACTCCAGCATGTTGACATTGTTTAGATAAGTCCCTCCAGCATGTCAACATTGTATAGATAAGTCACTCCAGCATGTTGACATTGCATAGACATGTCACTCCAGCATGTCAACATTGCATAGATAAGTCACTCCAGCATGTTGACATTGCATAGACATGTCACTCCAGCATGTTGACATTGTTTAGATAAGTCACTCCAGCATGTCAACATTGTATAGATAAGTCACTCCAGCATGTCAACATTGTATAGATAAGTCACTCCAGCATGTTGACATTGTATAGACATGTCACTCCAGCATGTTGACATTGCATAGATATGTCACTCCAGCATGTTGACATTGTATAGACATGTCACTCCAGCATGTTGACATTGTTTAGACATGTCACTCCAGCATGTTGACATTGAATAGACATGTCACTCCAGCATGTTGACATTGTATAGACATGTCACTCCAGCATGTTGACATTGTATAGATAAGTCACTCCAGCATGTCGACATTGTATAGACATGTCACTCCAGCATGTTGACATTGCATAGATAAGTCACTCCAGCATGTCGACATTGAATAGATAAGTCACTCCAGCATGTCAACATTGCATAGATAAGTCACTCCAGCATGTCGACATTGTTTAGACATGTCACTCCAGCATGTTGACATTGAATAGACATGTCACTCCAGCATGTTGACATTGTATAGATAAGTCACTCCAGCATGTCGACATTGTATAGACATGTCACTCCAGCATGTTGACATTGTATAGATAAGTCACTCCAGCATGTCGACATTGTATAGATAAGTCACTCCAGCATGTCGACATTGTATAGATAAGTCACTCCAGCATGTCAACATTGTATAGACATGTCACTCTAGCATGTCAACATTGTTTAGACATGTCACTCCAGCATGTTGACATTGCATAGACATGTCACTCCAGCATGTTGACATTGTATAGACATGTCACTCCAGCATGTTGACATTGTATAGATAAGTCACCCCAGCATGTCGACATTGTATAGATAAGTCACTCCAGCATGTCAACATTGCATAGATAAGTCACTCCAACATGTCAACATTGTTTAGATAAGTCACTCCAGCATGTTGACATTGCATAGACATGTCACTCCAGCATGTTGACATTGCAGACATGTCACTCCAGCATTGTATAGATAAGTCACTCCAACATGTCAACATTGTATAGACATGTCACTCCAGCATGTCAACATTGCATAGACATGTCACTCCAGCATGTTGACATTGCATAGACATGTCACTCCAGCATGTCAACATTGCATAGACATGTCGCTCCAGCATGTCAACATTGCATAGATAAGTCACTCCAACATGTCAACATTGCATAGACATGTCACTCCAGCATGTCAACATTGCATAGATAAGTCACTCCAGCATGTCAGCATTGTTTAGATAAGTCACTCCAGCATGTCAACATTGCATAGATAAGTCACTCCAGCATGTCGACATTGTATAGACATGTCACTCCAGCATGTCGACATTGTTTAGATAAGTCACTCCAGCATGTCAACATTGTATCTATAGACATGCCACTCCAGCATGTCAACATTGTATAGACATGTCACTCCAGCATGTCAACATTGCATAGATAAGTCACTCCAGCATGTCAACATTGCATAGATAAGTCACTCCAGCATGTCGACATTGCATAGATAAGTCACTCCAGCATGTCAACATTGTTTAGATAAGTCACTCCAGCATGTCGACATTGTATAGACAAGTCACTCCAGCATGTCGACATTGCATAGACATGTCACTCCAGCATGTCAACATTGCATAGACATGTCACTCCAGCATGTCGACATTGCATAGACATGTCACTCCAGCATGTCAACATTGTATAGACAAGTCACTCCAGCATGTCAACATTGTATAGACATGTCACTCCAGCATGTCAACATTGAATAGACATGTCACTCCAGCATATCAACATTGTATAGACATGTCACTCCAGTATGTCAACATTGTATAGATAAGTCACTCCAGCATGTCAACATTGTATAGATAAGTCACTCCAGCATGTGGACATTGTATAGATAAGTCACTCCAGCATGTCAACATTGTATAGATAAGTCACTCCAGCATGTTGACATTGTATAGATAAGTCACTCCAGCATGTCCACATTGTATAGATAAACAAGTGTATATTAAAAGCAAGTATTTTGCTTGACATAATAAATTGGTGGACACAAGAAAATGCTGAGCTCAGTAATTTAATGGACTCATCAGTGTATTTTGGACATTTGTCTCTGTTTTTCTATTTTAAGCTTTGGTTCCTTTTCACCCTCATTTAACCCCTTTAGTCATGGACAACATAAGAACTGATATTGTGGTTGTATAAAATTAAAGAGGACAGGAAATATTTTGTTGTTATGGTTGGAAAATAAAGAAGAATCGTATCGTTTCCATTCCATATCTAATGTGTTGGGTTTCAATTCTGATGATGAGGTAGTTTATTTTATCTAAAAGTTATTTTTCTTAATCATCCTCTACTAAGAACTGAAAACAGACTGAATTATGCATGAAATGTTCTTTCACCATGAAAAGTTACATACAATTTCAACAGAAATATAATTTTGAGTATATTAGGCATTTGTACAGTTACATGTAAGAAGGAAACAACTTATTTTTCTTAGTCAAGATTATTAATGATCAGCTTTCTAAATATACTCAAATATCATTAGCTCTCTTAAATCTAACATAAGTAATGGAAATTTAACTGAAAAAAGGATGTTCCAAGAATTAAGCAACCACATTCTGGTATAATTAGGAACAACACTTCATTGTTAAAGTCTCTATAACTTTATTTTCTTGGAAACATGGGAAAAAAATGTTGAAAATGATAAATATGAAAAAGAATTGATTATAATATTTAACCTTACCGATGGATCGTCAATATTCTGTGAGTTACTATCATAGTAGCCTTGCTGATAGTGTTGTTGATACTGTTGATGAATCATCTGTTGTGGACTTTCAAACTCTCTGATACTTCTCTCTTCACTACTCTCACTTTCTGATGGTTGCCTGAATAAATAAATAAATAAATATTTGATCTCATTTCAGACAATCAGTTTGACTCCTGAAGATCTACCAGTATCTATCAAGAGAAGGGGGCTGGGAACCTTTTATTCTAAACAACCCCACCCCATTTTTGCATTTGTCCCAAGTCATGACCTAAATTTCCATAAGCATTTGTTGTATTCTCATATGGGGCAGCTGCAGGGAAAATATTCTTATCAATAAAATATTCTCAGGAGTACATTTGTTTTGTACTAGTAAAATTACCAATGGGGATACCAGAGGGTAATTATCCTAATAAATAGATTATGTCATTGGGGTTATAAGAGGGTAGTTATCCAATTAACCAATTTGATCCCACCACAAAATTGTTCCCGTTCCAAGCGAGGACCAGGATGTCCAGCATCATATAATGAGTTCAATCATCAATGCATGATAACAGAACTGAAAAAATGGTGAAGTTAGGAACTGAACTTGGTCTGCCCTTATCTTGTGTATAAATGATTTGCTTAAAGGGAACTTAAAAGCATCGTGTAAAACAAAATGTGTGACATACAGATGTACTAATTTACATATGGGTATGGGTAAAACTTACTGCCTCTGATGTCAAACCTCAGGACATAATAAAATGCAAAGTGAAGCATGATACGATTGCAGCATGTCGACAAGGGAAAGTACATATCGGATGAAAATTAAGCATGTTAAAATTATGGAATTCAGCTTTTGTTGGACCCTTTTGGTTGAGTTTATCTCTGTGATGATAAAAGACAAAAGAAATCAATTAAAAAAAATGGATCAATTCTGTGCCAATTAAAAAAAATGGATCAATTGTAACAATTAAAAAAAAATGGATCAATTCTGGGCCAATTAAAAAAAAATGGATCAATTCTGAACAAAGAATTAGTGTTTAAATTCAGAAGGATCTGTCAACTATAACTTTAGTTATCACATGAAAACCATTCTGTTTACAGACGGAGGACGACAGCACCATAACATAATAAGACCCCCAAAAAAAAAAATCATTTGGGCCAATACTGCACATTTTTTACCATATAAACAATATGCTTCTCAATTAGGACAACACAAGAAATAGTTCTCATTAGATATTCTCGAGAAAAATTACTATAGAAAAACAACCTTGTTTTACAATACTGTACAAATTATACATACATGGTTGCTGCCTGTTTCATTCTTTGATATGTAGTTTCTAGATGTTCTCTCTTCTGAGCATTTAACCATGAAATCTGTGATATCTGCTGTACATTTCCCCTGTATTAAAATTGGGTTGGAAAAACAAAATTTAGAAACAGTAAAATTAATAGGCATATGGACAGAATCAACAAATTACTGCAATGCTATCGACTTATGAAAGCTTTGTTTTTGTGCATTTACCGAGGGTGGTCCAATGGTTAAGATCATTGAATTCTTACCACAAGTGTGGGTTTCAGCAAAGATAAACAATTAACTATTTCAAGTGTTATCGTTTCGAGCCACCTACCATGCCATGATGGTGGCAGATATCACCAGTCAGTTAATAAATAACTTGATAACTATCTAAGAATTCCTTCCCTAGTAACTGTGAGGTGAGAAATATTTCAGCTATATTCATGAGGACAACTTCTTTACAAACAATAAATTATGTTGTGGTGATTAACGCAACTTTCAACAATATTTCAGCTATATCGTGGCAGTCAGTTTTATTGGTGGAGGAAATCAGGAGTACCCAGAGAAAACTACCGTCCTGTCGCCTCTCACTAAAAAACTTTATCACTTAATGTTGTATCATCAAGTACACCTTGCCATGAGCAGGATTCGCACAAATTATGTAGGTAAATAGTAGCACTAGGATGGATCTTATGCCTCTTGGACATATGTCTTAAATTGCCACACAGAAAAAAATAGGTTGATGGATAGGGTTAGAAAATATAGCCTTACAACAGGTTACCAATGACTACTCCTTACAAACTATTACTCATTGGGACAAAAGGTCACCAATGACTACTCCTTACAAACTATTACTCATTTTTGGAGGTGCTGCAAGTTGTCTTTTAATCCAAGGAGTGTGACATGCTCCAAACAAAAATCATTCACTTGCATCAAATCCTAAGAGTGAGTTGTGGATTTGATTTATTCCACACAACCAGTGGATGCAACTTTCAGGAGGGTTGTACACTGCAGTGGTGAAATAGATCTAGGTCCTATATCTATATACCAGGACTGGGTTGAACAACTCTCATATTAAAACTTAAACAATCATCACTCAATCACTAATGACAGACAACAGATGCAAGGCAATGACAATAACTCACTTAGATTTAAGTGTCTGGTGAGGTAGAATAGTGTAGTCCTTTGTTTCGAGCACCATTAAAGATGTTTGCCATAATACATTGTTAGGGTTATTGGTGTTTTTCATCACATTCAATAATTTGTCAGCTTTATTATGACAAAATATAACAAACTGACTATTGAATCTCCCAGCCTTCAGCAGGTGTCTGGAAACCTCAGCTCAGGTAGGCATCAACCCTTATCAGTGGTGTTAGACTTGCAGTTATAAGTTATATGACCTTAACCACTTTGAAATCCAGACCCTATCATAATAATGTATAACTTTGTTTTTGTTGTACATAAATCATCTTTGATCGTTTAAGACGCCTAGATGTCCCGATGATATGATATCACTCTCCCAAGTCGTAATATTAAGATGTTTCCTCTCCCAATAAAACATAAATATTTAAAAAAAATGGTGTTTTACACCCATAATCCAATCTAATTAACTGTTTTTAAAATGTTGTTATCCTACTATTATCCCGATGATAGTATGGTCACATGGAAGTTGAATTTTCAACTAACTATGAAATCAGTGTCTACCACCATTAACGTGAGTTCGAATACTGCTCATTGGCGAGGTGTACTTGATACAATATTATGTGATAAAGTTCGTCAATGACTCAGGGCTCTACACTGCGACCAAAACACTCGCATTTGTGAGTTACTTTTGTAAAATGCGAGTAATAATTATGTGTTGATCGCCAGACGGTGAGTTCATATATCCGGAAAATTTTCGTTCCCTCACCAATCATATTTTTCAATTTAACTTCCGACTTTGATTATCCGGTCATTTAAACCGCACAATTAACTCAGACATAAATCACTTTTAACATTTGCAAGTGACCACAATGTGCAAAAAACAAAACCTTACAAAATTCTTCTCTAAAAATAAATCAGTTGAATCAACCGATTATAAAACTGGCCTGCCCGATGCAGCATTACGGAAAGTATCATTCGAAAATACTGAGGAAAGTTCTAAAGTTGAAAGCGTAAATACCAAGATGTCGGGAAGTCGAAGTTCATATACGATTCCAGTTACGTTATGTATTGTGATTTTTGCAGAAAGGCAGACCCAGATATTTAGACTGTATTCGTTCAAAATTTACTCTTTTATTTATTTTATGTTTCTTTATTTACAAGTTTTAATAAATAAAAAAGACAAGTACAAAGACAAAAAAAAGACAAGTAGCAACACAGACCTACAAAAAGTGGGGCTGAGTTCAAGGGAGTAAGCATCTCCTGTCTCATTCAGGGCATTAATAATTGTTTACAACTGAACACATATTGGAGTTTTATAGTATGAATTGGTATCAATACATTTTGGAGATATACAGTAATAGTAGCTATAATTGACCGGCAAGTAACATACTTTTGTTGGCGAGTAAAAATCGTTTCCTTACTTAGTGGAAGCTGGTATGAATTGTAGAGCCCTGTGACTTGCAACAGGTTTTCTCTGGATACTCTGGTTTCCTCCACCAATAAAACTGACCGTCACGATATAACTGAAATATTGTTGAAAGTGCCTTTCAACACCATCAAACAAACAATATTAACCTTGAAACTAATTTTTTTTTACTCTCATTTATTATCTCCCTTTTAACATTTGCCAATCAAAATATCAATATTAATTAATCACATTTGTAATATAATTCTTTATCCCCTAATGAAACATAACTAATTATGTGGTTTTTGATCTAAATGTATCTAAATTTATCTACAAGAACATAAAAGATAGAAAAGTTATAGAAGGAACAGATGCATTCTGGGAAAAATATCCAAATAAATAGTTCAATATTCTTTTCTCTTATTTTCTGTAAATGTAATAGTGTGATAATATCAATATCAAATCCTCACTTTTTTGGACTTGGAAATTATTTGATTACTTTGAAAGACTGATGTGGAAAGAAAGACAACTCTTCATGAATATTTAAAAATTTTGAACAGGTTATACTTCTTGTATAACCTGTTAAAAAATTTCAAATATTCCTCATAATTTAATTTTTACAACAAAATTTAATGAATCCTCGATTTTAATTACGTTATTTCATGTGACTATTTGAATCTGTCGCTGGCGGATGAACACGTTGGTGACGTCACAATATCAAGTATAACCAAAATATTCTCCAGGTGGATCAGCCAATCAGATTGCAGTATTCAAATCAAATTAAATTATATATGTATAAAAAAACCTCATCTTAGTCCCATCCAAGAGAAATTCTCAAAGTAATAACTAATCAATGGATTTTGTGGAATCAGATATATGTATGCCAATTAGTGGTTATTCTTGTCATGAATGAACTCAATTAAAACTTTACCATCATCATACTATTGCTAAAAACACACAATCAAATATCTTTTTTTTAATATTTCTATTTCTATTTCTATCCTTCTACATCATGCCGAGACATAAAAACAAACAAACAAAAGACTGGGTTCATTAAATTTATTTTTGCTGTTTTGTTTGTTTATAACCATATATATATATCTAATATCTGAACAAAACAAATTCCATCACAACACTTATTTTTTAACAGTATCTAAATAACTTCATTTCTATCAAAATATAATACTATCTACGTAAATCCAGTCATCGATTTTAGCAGTGGTCTGGTGCCCCACGGCCAGTGAAAATTGATTCGGACCAGTGACTTTTGCCAAATTTTTCCAATAGAATCTATATAAATATTCTAATTTTGAAGTTTTCTGGCCAGTAAATTTGAAAGTCTAATTTCAAAGACTGTAAATCAACTATTATTTCAAAGATAAAATTTCTTCCATATATTTAATAAAATGAATGATCTTTACCCTTATCTAAAATTAAAGTACATTAAAATTACAAACCAGTAATAAAAAGCTATCAAATATAAAAAAGATGAATCATACATGTATATTAAATGGTAATGTATGATTTAACATGAGAATTTTACAACAAATTTTTTGTAGAAATTATGTAATTTCTGTAAATAAAAATCTTCAGAAGATTCGTTAAAAGTAAAATTATCCATTCTAACTAATAATGTAGTATTTCATTACCTACAATACAAATTTTGCTATAATTCTCAATGAATGTTTAAAAGTTAAAACAGGTGCCATGTAAAACATAGAAATATCAACCATCACATGATCATCATATCCAATCAAAGTATCTGTACATCAACTTCAAGTTTAAATATACATAAATGTATGTACAATACTTTTATAGACTCAATACACTAGACAATTATGCTTGTACCAAATGTATTTTGGCTTCTGAAAATTGTCAATTTCATTCGACCTAATGTACACGTTTCTTTCGGCAGTTTATCACATTAGTTCCATCAGATCTATCGTGCTAAATAATCTTATTAAGAACAATGTTTCGTAACATTAATTAACAACACGTCCGTGTGTTTGCTTTCGCTCGTTGTACTGGTTCTAAGAAGGATCTGTTATTTACATGTATCACCAAAGTCTACAAGAAAATAAAACAAAGAAAACAAATAAGAACTAAACAAAATAACAAAGCAAAAATAAAAAAAACACAAAAAAAAATATTATATATGTCACTTAATAATTAAATAATAAACAAATTAAACAAAAGTAAGTAAAAATGTTATATATCAATACTACAAGAGACTGAAACCAACTGTCACTTAAATTATTTTTTTTCCCTTAGGCCAATATATCAAACTATGCCACCGTATTGATTGTGTAATGGTTAGTGTGCTTGCCTTAATTGTGTTAAATCGTAAGTTCAAGCCACGGTCGGGTCAAACCAAAGACTGTAAAAGTGGTATTTGTTGCTTCTCTGCTAAGCAGGCAGCATTAAGGAGTAAAAGCAGATTGGTTGGCTTGGAATCAAGATAATATGTCTGAGTGGATGATGACTATACCTTCACATGGCCATTTGAACCAGGTGAGCTAAATAAATACTGTATGGGATATAGATACAACTGAACTTGAGAAAAAAAATCCCATTGTAAAAACAAATTAATTTAATAAAGCATCATTTTTATTTCTATTCTTATTCAAATAGTCAGTCACTGTATGAGCATAACTAATTTATTACAGTGATTACAGTAAAACAATCTTAGTTTACAGACAATAGATACTGATGACAATAAAACAACAATAGATGAAAGGTGATGTCAAAAGCTAACTTATGTAAGCATTTGGTTTCAAAATTAAATAGGTAATATTGATAAGCAACTAAACTCTAAACTAAGCAGTGATACAAAAATTATGTAAATCAAATAATTAATTTAAATAGGTTCTTGTAGAAGTTAAATAAAGCTTTCTGCAATATATGAACTACAGAATAATGATTTGAAAAAAGAAAAGAGAAAATAAGATTTATTGCAACAGAAAATACACATAATATATTTTAAATGAAAAAAACCTACAAAAAAATATATCTGCAGCTGGAAATAGAAATCTGTATGATTGTGAACTAAATTGATTATTCCTTATGATATACTCCAAGCAATCTAATGTATCTTTATTTGTGTGATACTCTAACATCTAATGACAACCCATTTGGGGGTCATGCCAGGGTTCTTATTTCCAACCAACCAATCAGATATGAGCCTACCAAATCTTGAGGTATTAAAACTCAGCACACACTGAAAGTGGTTGTCCTATTGGTAAACATATTTAATTGTCTTGCAATGATTGGATGATCAAAGATGAAAGAAAGGTTATACTTATAAGACTGCAAAATGTTAGATCTTGGTGTATCACGAAATAAAAAAAACCTAGAGGCTCAGTGGGCTGAGCCTGTGTCGCTCACCTTTCATTCTGCTTTGAGGAAACTTAATACAGAACCTTCCATAGGTGCTTCCCACAAAATTTCGGTTCATTTTGGCAAAGCAGTTTCAGAGAAGACGATTTTTAGAAATCGACCAATCTAAAACAAGAATTGCCTGTGGCGGCCATGTTTGTTAATGGATCAAAACGATATGAACATTCTCTAGAGGACCTTCCATAGATGCTTCTTACCAAGTTTCATCTCATTTGGCCAAGCGGCTTCAGAGGAAAAGCTGTTTTAGAAATCTACCAATAAGAAACAAGAATTGCCTAGGATGGCCATGTTTGTTAACGGATCAAAACAGAATGAGCATTTCCCATAGAGAACCTTCCATAGATGCTTCCTACCACGTTTCGGTCCATTTGGCCAAGCTGTTTCAGAGTGGAAGATTTTTAGAAATCGATCAATCAGAAACAAGAATTGCCTGTGGCGGCCATGTTTGTAAATGGATCGGGACAAAATGAGCAATCTTTATAGAGAACCTTCCATAGATGCTTCCTAACAAGTTTCGATTCATTTGGTAAAGAGGTTTCAGAGGAGAAGATTCTTAGAAATCGATCAATTAGAAACAAGAATTGCCTGTGGCAGCCATATTGTTAATGGATCAGGACGAAATGAGCAATTTTATAGAGGACCTCCCATAGATGCATCCTACCAAGTTTCGGTTCATCTAGCAAAGCGGTTTCAGAGGAGAAGATTTTTTAGAAATCAACCAATCAGAAACAAGAATTGTCTGTGGCGGCCATGTTTGTAAACGGATCGAGACGAAATGAGCAATCGCAACAGAGGACTTCCCATAGATGCTTCCTACCAAGTTTCGGTTCATTTGGCCAAACGGTTTCAGAGGAGAAGAATCTAAAAAATCAGCCAATCAGAAACAAGAATTGCCTGTGGTGGCCATGTTTGTTAACGAATTGGGACGGAATGAGCAATCTTTATAGAGGACCTTCCATAGATGCTTCCTACCAAGTTTCGGATCATTTGGCCAAGCGGTTTCAGAGAAGAATTTTAGAAATCGACCAATCAGAAACAAGAATTGCATGTGGTGGCCATGTTTGTTAATGGATCGGGACGAAATGAGCAATCTTTATAGAGGACCTTCCATAGATGCTTCCTACCAAGTTTCAGTTCATTTGGCTGAGGGGTTTAGGAGAAGATTAAAATGTGAAAAGTTAACGGACGACAGATGCCAAGTGATGGCAAAAGCTCACATTGCCTTTGGCAAGGTGAGCTAAAAAGATACAAAAAACTTTTTTTTATAATTTATAATTTAATAGTCCTCCAAGCATCCTAGAAGCTTTTCTTTACTAGGTCGCTCTTAATGAACAAGTAACCATTACAGTATAATGTAAACATCAAATTTTATAAAGAAGCAGTTAACTTACATTTCAAATAAAAGCCAAATATAACTGAGAAATAAAGCTTGAAGCATCCTTTGATATGTTGAAGTCATTGTCATTTAAATCGAATTGATGACCCATAATTAGATTCTATTATAAAAATAAATGTACCAACAAATACTTACGATCCTTCAAAGTCTTGTTCAGATCCTGGTTCTGATGCTCCTCCCAGACTTTCCTCATCAACACGTCTTCTCTTCATAACTGTGGATGTGAGTTGTGGACCTCCTAAACCTGGAGCAGGTGTCATGGCTTCTTGCCAATCACCTGTATTAGAATCATGGTCTGAAACTGAAATAAATAAAATATTTACATAATAATATAAACAAAATATGACATTAAAAGGAATTCTCAGTATCATATATATATACAAATGTAATTTCAGCATACTATTTTAACAATCTTTTTACTTTTTTATAGGCTATGGCCATCTTTCATATGTAAGAGAGTTACAACTGGTTGCTGGTGCCAGTTGCAAAGTAAATTTTCATAAACCACCCATTAAACTTTTGGCAATTATCATTTCACCACATGTGTCCACTCCAAAACCATCTTATACACAATATTTTGTTAGCAAACTTGTGCTTACCTGTTTTCTCAGTGTTGAAAGTAACATTTAGGAAAAATCAGAAGAAATTGTGCCACGTAAATGCACCTGAATAGTGAAGTGTAGGTGTAATTATGAAAAGAGAGTTTGAACAGTGATGGTACAAAATGAACAACCACTTCTCACCTCAAATAATTGAACACAAAAAAAAATGCATATGTGGAGGAATTCAGTATTGGGACAAATGAAGAAGTTGTCAATAAAATGTTTTTTTCTGACTTCATGCTTTAGTTCTTATTGTGAACCAATGCACATTACATTAAATGAACATTATTGAAATAAAATTTAAAAAATCTGATGAAAAGGTGAAAAAACTGATGTTTGACAATTTTTTCCCCCCCACAAAATCCACAAAATTTGTGACATTTGCAACATGGGTTGCTATAATTTAACTATTACAAGTAAAAATAGTGGCACTTTCGAAAGGGACAGCTTATTTGGACATTAATATTGATAAAGCTTTTGTATTTAATGAATTAATTATTTTTTCGTAAGGAGGAATATATATTTTTGTTCCAAAAGTTTCATGTTTTGTGTGTAACCAATGGTGTCCATCAAAAGTATCTACGAATTGTATGCATTACGATGATTCAGAATGAATTAATGAATTTGATCAGTGTGTACTGAAAAAAAGTAACAGGGATGAGTTATATAATAAAAAGTTGAACAGATGGTCCCTATAATAACTGTGAAATCGAGGTTTTATTTTGGGATTCGAAATTGTCATGAAATTACGAACAGAACGTTAGCCAATAATAGAATCGTGAAAGCCGTGACACTTCCTAAAGTGTACCTTAATCTATTGTTAGTGCCGGAATTTCCACAACGTCACGCAAAACTGGGTATCTCACAGAAATGTGTGACGTAGTTCTCAATAATGTATTGTCGTCTCGATAATGGTGGACAATTACGAACACAACAGGTAAGTCATGTACCATGATTTCAACGTTTTTTATTAAACTTCATGTATATGTTGAGATAAAGAAGACTTACAGGCAATTTCTCAGTACATTTATTTACATTGTGAAGTAAAAAAAACTAGGAAGAACTGTTTTAGATACCTAAAACTTATTTCTCCCCTTAATGTGGCCATCTGTACAACAATAAGTTATACATTATGAGTTGAATGATACTATTTAAAAAACAATTATTTGACCTTGAGGTCAAAGGTCAAGGTCCCACGAAGGTCATTACGGTACGCGACACACCGCCTTATGGTCATGCATCCACATACCAAATATCATTGACCTATCTCGAAAGACAAAAATGTTATGACCCGGACAAGAAAATACTATTTAAAAAACAATTATTTGACCTTGAGGTCAAAGGTCAAGGTCCAACGAAGGTCATTACGGTACGTGACACACCGCCTTATGGTCATGCACCCACATACCAAATATCATTGATCTATCTCGAAAGACAAAAAAGTTATGGTCCGGACAAGCTTAGCTGAGAAGAAGCGGTAGAAGAAGAAAAAATCAGACTAAAACAATATGTCTCCTTTCATTCGAAGGAGAGACATAACAATCACTAGTTTTGTTATTTTCCAAAAAAATCTTCATTCTAGTCACCTTAGTCGTGAATCACTGTTGTAGTCCTGTGATACGAACGCAGTGTTTGATCGTTTTCACTCTAATATCTTGTGAAACTTCACATTACGGTAATGATTACCTGCAATGTCATTTTCTTTCTTTTTCAGACTATCCAGTGAACTAGACAATTAAAAAGTTTAAAAATAAGGTACTTAGTGGTGCTCACAGTCACAACACTTTTTTTTTCTTTTCGCTACCATACACTGAAGATACTAAGATAAAGTTACCAAAATTACTTTCAAGTATATTCTCAGGAAGATATCAAATCAAATTTATTTATGTTCAGTCAAACCTGTCGTAATGGTCACCTGCTCATAACGGTCACTTTCGTGCTCTCCCTGTGCATTTTACTATATATTTTAATTCGATATAGCGGTCACCTGTTCAATGTGGTCAGCCGTCACCATTTATTAGTAATTTCTAGTGTAAAACCTTTGTATAACGGTAAATTCATTTTTAAAATAATACCGGAAGTGATTTCGAAAGTTCTGTATTTTTCTCAAATGTAAAAAAAATCCTGAGGTGTTACAAAATATATTGCTTAATTTAATTAACAAACTAAACAAACACTATTAAATTTTGTGAGTAATAAATTACATAAAGGAAAGTTTATACCCGGGGTTATTGGAGATATTTATTCATTACGACTAGAGTAGACATTCACTCACCAAAAATATGTTGTATCTAGTGCATCATGTCAAAACTAGAACTGTGAGTGACCTCACTGAGTGATACCCCCCACTTGCAATACCATGATGTTCAAACTTTGGAATACAGGTATATTAGCAAGTTAATTATCTCCCCTTCTAAATTTTAGACAGCAACGGTATTCCTTCATGCACATCTGCAGGTTGTGTAAAGTTTCATAAAAATTCAATAAGAAGTTTAGTAGGAGCTGCGCTTACAAGGTACATGCCTCTCCCTTTTCGTGAAAGTATAAGTTGAATTATCTCCCCTTTTAAATTTTGGACAGCAACCATATTCCTTCATGCACATCTGCAGGTAGTGTACTACAACTGTGTAAAGTTTCACAAAACTCCAATAAGCCGTTTAGGAGGAGTTGCGCTTACAAGGTACACAACCCCACTTTTCGTGAAAGTATAAGTTGAATTATCCCCCATTCTAAATTTTAGACAGCAACGGTATTCCTTCATGCACATCTACAGGTTGTGTACTACAACTGTGTAAAGTTTCATAAAAATTCAATAAGCAGTTTAGTAGGAGTTGCGCTTACAAGGTACATGCCCTCCCTTTTTGTGAAAGTACAAGTTGAATTATCTCCCCTTTTAAATTTTGGACAGCAACCATATTCCTTCATGCACATCTGCAGGTAGTGTACTACAACTGTGTAAAGTTTCACAAAACTCCAATAAGCCGTTTAGGAGGAGTTGCGCTTACAAGGTACACAACCCCACTTTTCGTGAAAGTATAAGTTGAATTATCCCCCATTCTAAATTTTAGACAGCAACGGTATTCCTTCATGCACATCTACAGGTTGTGTACTACAACTGTGTAAAGTTTCATAAAAATTCAATAAGCAGTTTAGTAGGAGTTGCGCTTACAAGGTACATGCCCTCCCTTTTTGTGAAAGTACAAGTTGAATTATCTCCCCTTTTAAATTTTGGACAGCAACCATATTCCTTCATGCACATCTGCAGGTAGTGTACTACAACTGTGTAAAGTTTCACAAAACTCCAATAAGCCGTTTAGGAGGAGTTGCGCTTACAAGGTACATGGACGGACGGACGCACAGGGTGATTCCTATATATCCTCCCCCCCCCCCAAACGTTGTTTGCGGGGGTATAATTATCAACATCCGTAAATATAGGAAAGCTTTGAAATCAGAAGACAAAGTGAAAGTTATAAATCGTTGTGATCGATGGTGGGAAAAGTTGTTGGGCTGTGGCAGTGTTGGCAAGGAGAAGGGTGTTGGTCGTACCCTGATAATGAACATTCTTTAAAGAAAACGTGAGATTCAATCGACGATTTTGAAAACAATGTTTTCAGTTCAATATCGCGTTACTGGAAATTGTACTTTTGTTTAAATATCTTTCTTTATTTATTTGTGTGTTTTATTCAAATCATATCAGATTGAGATAATTTCATTAACAATAAATGTAAACAAGAGTAACATTACGACAGGAACAAAATAACAAACAAACAACATGTAATTAGAAATGTTTATTTACAACTAATGTAGAATATTTCGTCGAATAATCAAACCCCTTCATATAAGGTCACCTGTATATAGTGGTCATTTTGTCAATCTCCTCCAGGTGACCACTATAGACAGGTTTAACTGTATAAGGATACAAGTGTACGTATGTAACGGTGTCCACATGATTAATCATTCTTAAGTCGAAAATATGAATATTTATTTTTAAATTTTTAACCGTCTTTTACAACTGTTATATATAAGGTTATCACTGAATACAAAAGGGGTCTTTTAAATATATACAAGTCTATAAAAAGCTGCATTTGGACACTATGCTATGAACACAACAGACAGTGGACACTCTGATGCATCACAAAATTATGAGAAAATGGGTTCAGAATTTATCTTGCCATTGCTATTTAATGAAAATATAGACATTTTGCTTTGCAAAAACTCTCAAGGATCTTTGAATTAAAGACTTTCATTTTTTACTTTTGATGTCACACTTTATGTCCCAATATAGAATTCCTCCACATATGGCACTGTATGGTATTAATAGTATGATAAATGTTTGCTTACAGGGTGGGAATAACTGCAACGGTTCATCAATGACATGCAGTTTCTCATTCCAATCTGACATTTCATAAATTGAATCTCTTACCCACTCAATAAGTAGAATATTGCAATGTTAATGAAATTTGATTAGAATTTATAAAAAGCAACCCCCTGCACTCATCCATTCAGAGAAATATATGCACTATCAACATTGCGCCATTCATTTATAAAAACATGTACAGGAAAACCTGTCAAAACCTGCTTTTTGTGGTCGGAATAGACAGGTTAAATTAACAAAGAATTTTTACATTGGGACTTCATTTAATATTCGGTTTATACAGGGTTCGTTTTAGACAGGTTTCACTGTATAAGGACTTGATGTCCTGTTGTAGTGTTATAACATACCATCTTGTGTTTTACGCTTGCCATATCTACGAGCTGTCGCTTGTTTCAGAGTGACGGGATTGATCTCACTTTCACCCTGCATCAAACTGTTTCTGTATGCTATCAGAGACTGCCAGTCCTCTGTACTAGATATACCACCTTCTGGAAGATTCTTGTCTAGGTACTGTAATCTATTAGATAACAACACATACATTATAGATTGTTAGTTACTTAAAAGAGCTTTACATCAGATAATATCTAGGACAATCCTTCAGGAATATTCCTGATATGATTCAAACAATGTGAGAACTAAATGTCAAAGGAAATGAATGAAAATGAATTGGTTGGTTTTATGGTGCTTAATGCTACTTTCAACAATATTTTAGTTATATCGTGGTGGTCAGTTTTATTGGTGGAGGAAACCGGAATACCAAGTGAAAACCACCGACCTGTCGCAAGTCACTTACAAAATTTCATCACATAATGTTGTATCGAGTACACCTCGCCAAAGTTGGGTTCGAACTCACAGCGTTAGTGGTGATATGCATTGATCGCACATGTAGTTATAAATCCAACTACCATACGATTACGACCATGACGGCCCCTGAAAGAAAATGAACTCATACACACATACATATATATTTATATATAAAGACATAAATTATCAATATTAGAAGCACAGGAAAATATTCAAATAAAATTTGACGATGAAATTTATCATACACCAATTTTGCATAACTGTTCAATATAAGACGATTGGTTCATTGAGATATATAAATCTTCTCTTCATTCAAATATAACCGTAACAATACAATAATAACACAACATAAATTTAAGCTTGTCGACCAGCCCAATGTTTGTGAATTATTTCTGAGATGCTGCTTTAATACAAAATAATATATGTTTATACACACAATTACATGAAACAGTACTGAATTTAGAAAGTAATAAATTGTTCACTTTTGACCATCTCCTAGGAAATCCATCTCATGGAGACCTATGCAATTTAGTCAGTACCAGTGGTACTCAGGACCTCATGTGTGAAACTTCATAAAGATTACAGAATTATATTTTTAAATACATCAGGCCCCCGTTTCACAAAAGGTTGTAAATCGTAAACTTGGTCGTACGACTGTCTTTACAATTTACAACTGTTTCACAAAACTTACCGAATTCCGACATACAACCTTTTTCGGTCGCAAATTACCGACTGGGTCGGAGCAGTCGTAAATCGTAAATCACTAAAAACAAACATTGAATGTACATAATTACAATGAGGAGTCATGCTATTCCATTACTTCTGCAGGTTGACAACTTGTAAATATCATACCCAAAAACAAATTTATCTCCCTTTACGGTGTGTATAAACTTCAAATCGATTGATGTATTGCAATTTCCGCATAAGTCATATTTACAAAAAGGATATTTCTTTTGTGTTTATGTCGTTGTTAAAAAGAAACTATTGGTTATAAGAATCTTTCTAAATAAACAATAAAATTTAACTTAAAAAATCTACCTCTTTTTCTCTTTATTGCAAGGAAATCTATCTAAATAAAAAAAAACGGAACCGCCACGATATAACTGAAATATTGTTGAAACTGGCCTTTTAAACACCATCAAACAAACAAGCATAAAAACGGCAGAAATGTGCGCTTCATAAAACGTAATTATGAAATATTATATAAGGAAATCTCAGCGACAGGATACTTTTTGGCACACATGCAACTACATGCATGTAGATTTCGACTGACCAAGAAAAAACACACACACACTGAATTCGTGCTACAATGTTCAATTTTCAATTTCTTGACAGTATTTGGCATTAAAATTACAATAAGTCCAAGAACTCCAAAGCAGAAAGTCGATATAGTGTCAAATTTTAACGGGATATTCCATTAGTTTATGTTGGCACTATTTATAGATGTTATATTCATAGAAAATACTGAGATGTGAAATAAATGTCCGCGAGAAAACGATCTACAAAATCAGAAACAAATCAAATATCAACTCTACAAAGTTATCTAGATATTGACCATATATTTACTGCATACAAAAGACCCCTGTGGGTGATAGCAATACAAGGGCATTTATACAAATGAATAAGGTGTTCAAAAGGTGCATCAATAAAGATAAACATGAAGAAGAAAAAAGATAATTAACAAGTTAATGGCCCCCCTGCCTGTTTAATGCCTGTCTTATAAAAGAGACAACTGGTTTCATATCATCAGGTGTTGATGGGCTGAGAATGGCAAACGATTTTTGTTTCCTTGTTTAAAATTAAATTCATTATATTTATCAAATTTTGTAATTAGAATTTCTCATATTAATGTATATATCTACTGCCATTTTAATATAATAGAAAATTTCGTTTGGTGTATCGAGTCCCAGTAGAGGCAGTGAGCATTGAAAACCGTCTGGTAATTTGATGCAAAGTTTGGTAAAATTATTGTCAGTGACAGTGGTTTGATTAAGAATAAAATGCATTTCCCAAAGTATTTATACATGTATGTAGATTATGCAAGATTTGTCCATGTTTGGTGGCCAGTTTGAATTTCGGACCTGGAGAAAAGTAAAAACACCTGTTCGGAACATATTTCAACAAGTTTCATCAGAGTACCTTTTAGTGCTTCTTTAAAAAAAAATCAGATTGTCCACCATAACTTGTATATATTTGTGGTCGTGTTTTCATGACCCGTGTGGACCTCAATCGAAACAAATTGTCTGAAAATAGCTGAAACAAGCGTCGTTCTAAACGTTTTTAAAGGGGCGTCATCTGTGATGTTGGCACTTACACTGTTACCGTTTCTGTCTGTTGCTCAACAGGAATCAGGTACCAGAAAAGCTATATTTTGGTCAGTGACCGTATATAACAAACATTTATCCGGTCAATGCAATTTGACTGCTCAAATAGAACCAGTGCAGGATAAATAAATTTATCCGACAGGTGCGCGGCCCAGGTAAATTGATCGATTTTTGTACCTCCGCACAAAGAAGACTTCATAACCACAAGTCGGAAATCACAAAAAAACATTTGGACAAGTTTTATGAAATGGTCGCAAACGTAGTCTGTAAGTGGTCGTAAGAAAAGTCGGAAATCGTACGATTTACGACCTTTTGTGAAACGGGGACCAGAAGCGAATTGTGCATGGTGCTATTAGAAATGCTGACCGATCAAACAAATTACTAAAAGACATCTGTTTTAGGTACATTTGTAATTAAACTCTTGATTATCCAGGATGCTAACGGACACAGTGATCACAAAAGACTTTTAGTCCATGTGTCAGAGCTAAAATGTGTACTACAGTTATTGTAAATTGTTTTCTTCCTTGGAAATCTACAATTCTAATACTTACACAACTCTTCTGTCTGGTTTCATCAATTTATTGGTAAATTCTGACAGAATTTCTAAGAAGGTAAGGTGGGGTGGGGGACCAGAATAGTCTTCTCTGTTATCTGGCCGAGACAAGCTGAACAGTATACCTTCCCTGTAAAATAAACAAGATATTCTTCACTCACAGTTACAATTCATTAGTGAGTGAGTGATTGTTGTTTAACACCAATTCAGCAATTTCTCAGCTATACCATGGCGAGAACAAGTTAATCTTCAGTGAGATGATGACGAGGTCCACTTTGTACTAGATCAACACAATTAGTTGGATTTTTTATAGTGCTAGCTCACTGAAACAACAGTCCAAGGATAGACATGTCACCCCACCTGGACACATTATCCCGATTCCGAGCCAACCAGACTTTGCTCTTTCTCCTTAATGCTGTGTGCTTAGCGGAGAAGCAACAAATACCAATTTTATAGTCTTTGATTTGACACGATCTAGACTCGAACCCGCGATGTACAACACACGAGGTGAACACGCTACCCATTACTCCACCGATGCGGGCAATTCTTCAGAAGTAACATGACTTTTTCCCAGTGTTCTAGGATTTTTCTGCAACAGCAACTTTCCAAGGGAAAGTGCATATAAAAAATTCACTTGCCCACAGACCAAATTTAATTTCCCTGATTAATTCATTTTGTTATTTAGATGAAAGACATTTGATCCAGTAATAAAGCTGTTGTGTTTAGCTATTGTAGGGTAATCTTTGTACAGTAATATGATCAAAACATTTGATCCTTTTGGTTCATCATATTTGGGCCAAGCAAATGAGTTTTTCAAAATGGAACAAAAGAATGGTTCCTTATAGCATCACTATATATTTTGTCTAGTTTTTATCTATTTAAATTTTCATTGTTGAGAGGAATGCAACGTTAACAATCTTTCCATATTCTTCTCTTTTTAACCTATATAAATTTAACTTTTACTCTAATCATTATATTAATATATTAAAGTAAGTTAAGATAGGATATAATATCTCAAGTGGGAGTGCTCTGTCATTACTGGAGGAAAACACCAGAACAGAACAAGCATTCCCCTGACATTGACTGCATTCAGAGGAGTTTCGTTGGTACCATTCAACTTTAACATTGGTACCATAATTTGACAAATTAAGTCTGAACACTATATTTTTGCTAATGGCAACCTATTTACCAATTGTACCAATGGTATACTAGTGGTTGGCATTTTGACCAATGGTAATTTATATGGAACTATTGCGAATGTTAATATCAATAATATAGCAGACCCATGTAGTTTATCATACGAACAGACAATAAAACGCACTTGTAGGCCAACTACAATATATTCTAATTTATTTAGAAAAGTGCAGGAAAAAAATTGTATGATTATTTTCAAAATAGAAAAAACTCCAATTTCTACGATTGAAGACTACAGTGGTTATTTCATCTACCATTTGAATACAAACACTCGACAATATAATTGCCGTGCAAAATAAACTTCAAATGCTCTGTATTAATAACAAAAAATTGAAAAGTTTTCCATTAATACCCAGTTACAATGGGAAAATCAATCAGGGTTCATACACCTTTTTTGTGAGAAAATTCCATGACTTTTCAAGGACTTTTCCAGGATTTTTTTAGTTTTTCCAGGACCAACTTTAAGCAAACTTTCAACGAGTATAAGTGAAATTTTGAGTAATCACATTATTAATCATGTTCTAATCTTTGTATATGAGTACATGTATATAAGAAATTATCCATCATAAACAGCACACTTGGTAGCCATTTATGCCAACGTGACCTGAACTACCATCAAAATGGAAGTGGCCCGTTGGACAATGAGACAATTACAACCCTTTCAGTTGTCTATTTAAATTTATAACTTAATTCTAGTATAGCTTGGATGTCCAGCTGTTTTTTTTTTAAGTTGTTGAATTAGAGATTCATCAAATAAGAGAACATATATATCTTCTTTTTATTGATTCCATCAAATATGGACGGATTCCAAAGACTGCCAAAGAGCGTGATTCGGTTCTCCAAGGGCCATTTGTTTGCTATCATATCGTCTGAGAACATACTGTGAAAAACCTGAACAATGTCTGTATAACTTATGAAAGAAAAGTGGCTTTTTACCATGTTTAATGTCAAAATTATATCTCCACTTTTATGAAATCTGTTGTTCCCACAGACTCCTCCAATAATTTTTTTGTAGGCTGAACACTGGCTGGTTCCACTTGATTATTAACCCACACTGACAGTCTCAAACTGCTTTTTTTTATGTGTTCAGTGTTTTGTTGACTAAATGTGACTTAAGTCCACTCTTCCTCCTATATTACTGATGTTAATATCCTTTATACACACATTACATGATGCAGCTTTAAATTTGTTCTGTATTTGAGACAGACACTTATATTCTGGCTTTTCAAGCCATTTAATTTTAAAAGAAGAGTTTCCAGCCATTTTGTGGCAAAAACTACAACATGCTGTATTTGTATGAGGAAGCTGTCATTTTTAAAATTGGTAGATGATTTATTTTTTAGAAAAATCATAATGTTTAGTGTTCCTCTGGGCTCTTCTTCAAGGGCAGTTTCACCCATATTCGAAAAATAAAATTCCTTTTGACCAAATGAGCCTTTTGCTTTGCTCTCACTTATTCCCACATCCAACCATCTTTTTTATATTCAGGGTTATCTAACCACTTGATCTGAAAATGGCAGTTGCCTGACATTTTAAAAGCCAAAAGTAAGTTTTCCAATATCTGGTTTCCTACTGCAACACCGTTTAATGCAGGAAAATATAGTACATTAGGAAACCAGTCTATACATCCGGTTGCATATTTTTACAAATAATTTTAAAGAAACAAACTTAAAATCCTTATTTTACATTTACCGCAACTGGTGCCTTGTTTCAAGTACGTCTAAATGAAACAGTTACGACAGAAATCGGGAGAATCTCTTAATTTTAGATGTTTGAATACATTTAATAAAGATTACAGCTCAAATAGTAATTTCCATGACTATTCAAGGACTTTTCGATAAAATACAGTTTTCCATGACTTTTAAAGGCCTTTATTTTACAAAATAAAAATCCATGACTTTTCCAGGATTCCATGACCCGTACGAACCCTGATCAATCCTTACAAATCTTGCTGTGTTGGAACAAGGAACTTGCTCCCGGCCACTATTTTTTTTACTATCAGTGTGTTGTCCACTGAAAATCACATGTGATTTTTAGTGAATAGCACATTGATAATGATTTGTCATATGATTTGTCATTGGGTAACACATTGATAGTAAAAAAA
Organism: Bathymodiolus septemdierum; assembly: GCA_963383655.1. NCBI lineage: Eukaryota > Metazoa > Mollusca > Bivalvia > Mytilida > Modiolidae > Bathymodiolus > Bathymodiolus septemdierum. The sequence continues at coordinate 35,512,696 of OY726519.1, forward strand.
AATTAGTGGAGCAAATTTAGTAGAAGGGAGCACGTCCCTGTGATTGGAACTCGCAATATTGTTGCCATTTTGGATTTGTATGAACATGTAACTTACCAACGCTAACATCACTTCAGAAAGCCTGTTTGAACGGTAGCTATTATTGGTCACCATTAGTACCAATGTCTTGACAATGGCGATTACTTTTGTCAATGGTAACGCTTAGCCACCAACGGCAGTACTCTGAACATTGACAACACACATGTTTCCTTCCCCTAAACTATAATATCCCCTCAGACTGCTGATGACGATCTCATATGAAAACATGATTTTAAATAAAAGTATGATTCTTCATATGTACAATTATCCAAAAGAGAAAGTTTTGAAATCATTTGAAATGAACTCTTCAATCCAGTAGTTGAAATTTACTTGCCCTCGGACAACAAAGGTTTGGAAATCCACTTTCCTGTGACCAAAATTCACGTGCCACGGGTAACGGGAAATGGGAATCCTAGAACACTGTTTCCATCAGACAATTTAATCTTGAACATTAAAATAAAGCTCACAGCGAGTCAGTAAGTGATAATTAGTAAATCTTGTGAACAGTTTTTCAACTATCATGGCTTGCATAAGTAACTTCATGTCTATTTTTTCTAGACCAAATGGCCACTGAAAAAATATTAGCAGGTAGATCTGTCACTCCACTCTGATACCTTATCCCAAACTCACATCTTCCACACTAAAGGAAAGCATGTCAATATTACACCACTGAAAGGGTAAAGCTCAAATATTTAATGATTCTAACACTGCTAAAATATGCTTAAAAAACTCAGCAACTATAAAAGGGCAGATAACTCATGAACACTGACAATTCCTTTCCGTAATAGGCTTACAACATCCATAATTCTATATTGTATTTGATAACAAGTACAAAAACAATCATATCCAATCTAAAATCATCCAACTGGAGGATATTATAATATTTTATAAAAATAAAATATTATAAACATGAAACTTGCATAAAGTGACAAAAATTCATCTTTGCAATTCTTATATTTAGTCAAAAGTTTGTTTAAGCATTTTCAAAAGACCACATGGATTCAGTTGTGTGTGCATAGTTTCAATAATGTTGAATGAAAACTGTTGCAGATACAGGTTACACAAAATTGGTACCCTCAAATTGTTTCTAACAAATGTACAGAGATAACAGGTACTACACTTGCACTCTAGCTGCTATGAAAAATGTATGGTTTACCAACTGTATCATTGTATGTGGGAGGCCTTAATCACTCACTACTATTATAGCGACTGTTTTCTTAATTTTTTCACAGACATTACACTTACTTATGCATTGCAGCGACTGCTTCCCTGTTTTTAATAGCATCTAAACCAAAGGAGAGAGCAAATCTTCTGGCTAATTCCTAAAAAATAATATATGTTGGCTAAATTAGCATTATCAATTCTTATTAACTTTATATATATAATAAATTACAATTTTAAAGAAAGTTTAAACTGTGATGGTTAGCAATTCCAATAATATCAACAAAATTAATAACTTCCTCTCACTTGTGGACAATTTATCTGACCGTTTATTATTATTTTGATTTTTGCAGTCAATATGGAATATTTCAATATTACAAAAATATACCCCCAAGCAAAAATTCAATCAAGTTACTATTTTTCTATATTATATATTATTATTACAAATCTTAACACAAAATGATTGAAGATGAAAATCATAACTTAAGGAATAGTGCTTGAACTACTGTTCTTTATCTTGGAGCAAACATTAATGAAAGTGCATTGGATGACCCCCACCCCCCTTCTATTCCCTCCTCTGAATGCCAAAACTTTGTAACCTTTAATGACTGGAAAGATTCTGATGATCTGTCAATGGGTGCACCTTCTGTAAACAATTCTCTGTATAGCTATAAAACAATATATATATCACATTAAATATAAGTTGTTACACAGCAGGAAGACATCTATTTATACTGAGGGTCTCTGTAACTGTCCTTGTAAATCAATTAGCATTACACTGAAAATATTATCCACAACCAATTTGGTATGATTAATCAATTCAATGAGTATATATATATTACAGTTGTTCCAGTCATGAATATGCAGAATAATGTAAAAAAATGAATTTAAAGGCATAGAGGCTGTCAGAATTGAATTTTTTTTCTCTATTAAAAGTTGCCAATATTCGATGTTTTATACTAATTGCAGTTGAAATTTTTCATAATATCATACGTAAATAGCCTAGAACGAAGGAAATACGTCGGTTTGATTGAATGATTCTCTTGCATCCAGTAAAGCTTTCAATGTTTACCTGCGCAATATTCATATGACCTGACAGTGAACTCATTCGGGAAAGCGCTTGTGCATGCGCGAAAGTGTTTGTTGATGAAGGAAATGTGCACATGGCACAAGTCGAATCGTGGAAGAATAAAAACATTGACGGATTCTATATGAAAACGACACAAAAAGGAGGATTCAGCAAGCTATGTGTAAAAATTAAAAAAGATGTTATACCGACCTACTCCATTTTTCAACACGTAAGCATAATTTAGTATATTTTTTTTGGCCGAATCGTATTTTGACAGTAGAATTGCATCGTTTTTTATATATTCTTTTTTTCAGGAGAAAACGCTAAGTCTTTTAAATTAGAGACTAAAATAATGAACTTCATGTCCGTTTTTTCTTTCTAAAAAAATATAATCAAGTCAACTCAAGTGTTGTCAATAATATGCAATACAATTTGTTTACAATTTTCCCTTTATCAGGTCCTTTTGCAGAGTTTGGGTTTGTTTTTATTGATTTCATCACGTATTTCCGATTTTAAGTGTTATTCTTAATAAATACCATTATATAATATTAACTGATTACCCCGGGATCCAATTTCATAGATATATTTCTTAAATTATATTAATTCTAATGAATTTACATGCACCATGCTTCCTTGGTTATTTGTAGCAGTTATCAGTGTTTGGCAAACCTCGGAAAAGCATCCGACTTATAATTAGGTATGTTAATGGCGATTCCACCGACAGACATTCAAATTCTTTTCACTAATTACGACATTATAACATATTTTTTTAAACCTGGCTTCTTGTTCAGAACATTTTATTAGTATAAAACATCGAATATTTGCAACTTTTAATATAAACAAAAAAATTCAATTCTGACAGCCTGTATGCCTTTAAGTTTAAATATTAATTTGAATACAATTTGACTTGAATTTGACTTGAATAAAAACTTTAAAAAATTGAATGCTTCAATTAACATATTAATATTCTAAGAATTGCTCTGACAGTCAACAATTCATTTCTACCAATACTTCATTACAATATTCACATAATGCAGTCCTACCTACCTCTTTATTTTAAACTTAGATTAGTAGTTTCTTTGGACAACTCAAAGTAAAATATTGTCCTATTGTAGTACTTGTTAAGACAAAACTCGTCAACTTCAAACTAAAATTGTTGGTTAAAGTAACTATTGTTGACAGAATATTAAAAATTGACAACAGCTTAATATTCAAGAATTAAACAAATCTATATCAAATAATTACAGAAAAAGAAATACAGGCATTAATTTTTTGAAAAGATTTGCAACATGTTTAAAACATCAAATACCTGTGTTAAACTGAGAGCTAATGTTTTAGCTGTGGTTATTTTGTTGATTTCTCTGGCTTTACTCAATGTGGCTTTAATGATATCTCCATAATCATTATAAAACTGAAAAAAAAATAAAAATATTTTCAATGTAAATAGGAAGTGCATATTATCAGTTTATGAGGAGGAATGTAGTATTTTATTGCCTATAATATCAATTGTGTAATACTAACCTTGCATTTCAACATCTGGTTCTTAAGAATAAATTATTTTTGTAAGAATTCTCATTGAGGCCTATGTTAAACTTTAGATCCTGTATACCCCCCTTCGGTCTTCCATTTATACAAGGTTTTAATATATATTTCACTTGTCAACTTCATGCAAAATACAATTATGCCATCTATGTAAAAACTCCCATAAGACGCCCATACACTTTGGCAAGGTGAGCTAAAAAAGGATAGCGAACATCTTTGTGAGCTAGTACTGCTAATATATATTTTATTGGTAAAACAATAGTGGTCATGTGGTTGTGATCAACTGAACTATGCCCCGATGTGCACTTAAATGTATATCAGAATCTACAAAATAATACAGTATTTATCATAAATTGAAAATGACATAATCATTAAAGGGGCCCGGGTGGCTCAATGAGTTAGGTAGTTGGATTACCTAACAACTCATACAAGCCTATCACCAATACGGCGCGGGTTCGCATCCAGGTTTGTAAATTACAAAAAAGGGTGCACTCGATTCACAGCCGCAAGTGATAAAGTTTACCAGTTGCTTGCCCATGGTCGGTGGTTCTCTCCAGCTTCCTCCACCACTAAAATGGGTCGCCATGATATAGCTGAAATATTGCTGAAAGTGGCATTAAACACAATAAATCAAATCAAACCAAATCATAATCATTAATAAAAAAATACCTTCATATAATTTTTAAACATATCTGCTGCTACTCGTATCCCCACAATGTTGTATACAATAAGTTTACAGAAACATGCCAGAAAATTTCTTCTCTTGTGTAATTCTTCAATCTTTACATTTTCATCAACATCATCTGAAACAAAAGACACATGTGAGGATCAAAAGATCAAAAGATTTTAATACCATATCACTTACATTTATGCTGAAGTCATCAAAAAACAGGGAGGAGCTGGTTACTGAAAATATTTCTCTTCAAACTCTTAACCAGATATCTGTTCTTGATTTATGCATTGAATTGGTTGATAGCAAAGGAAAAGAGGAGTATCCAGAAAAATCGGTAGGATATGTGTTCTGGATTGCAAAGTGAACTTCTACAGGCAGTTGTGGTATTCACCCCCCCCCCATGTCTTAACATGTTTAGCAAGATCTCTTTTGCCACCGTCTGACATGCTGATGTTGATTTCTTTTCACAAAATAACTGAACTATTGTTGAAAGTGGTGTTAAACTACATAACCCTAACCATAACATGGTCATAAAACAAAAGGTCATACCATCTTCATCATCTACAAAGACTTTATCTGTCAAGAAGTTACTGAGCTGTTGTTGTAGATTCTTGTCTGGTTCATACACTAACGGCTTCATGACTTCATTAAGGCCCATATTTTTACTGAACACAACTAACAAATCACAAATAGTTATGAATGCCTCTTCGTTCACCTTGTCTTTAGGGTGGTATATTAATTCATGGCAGTATTTTAACAGGTCAATAAGATGCTTCCGTATAAGCTTCATCTCTTCCTGTAAAAATAGTAAAATGAGAGAATTGTTCATTTCAAACATATATCAATTATGGTTCAAGATTAATATTACTATCATAGAATTTTTTAACTTGGGTGGTATCAGCTTATTTCATGTTCAATAAGAACTCTTCTTTAAAGGATAAAGCATGCATCCCAGAGATATCTTTTTTTGCAATTTGTCTAGTTGAGTCCCGGGCTCATCACTTGTGTTTGGGACAACCAATCATAAATTTATCCTACAAGCATTTCAGTGCATTCGTAACCATATTAAAGGCTATAGCTGGATTTACATGTACCTATGTAATCAAAGTCTAACAAAAATACTAAGTTTATAAGTCTGTCAAATGGCAAACTGACTGCCATCATATAACTGATATATTGTTAAAAGTCATGTCAAACACCAGTAATATTATCTAATCTACATTTAAGCAATTTTACTTTTGAAAATTTAGGGAAAAAAGAGCTTTAATTCAATAATTCAATAATTGAAGAATTCTACCAGATAAAGATGATTACATCAGCTGCATCCTACAATGTCATGTCACATCATAGGCAGAAAAATCTAACAGATGGAATATGAATAAAAATGAAAGTATTACCTTATTAGGATTAGTTTCATCTAATTTCTGTAGATACCATAATACAGACATGGATCCAGAAGACATGGCTTTACTCACAATCTACAACAAGAAACTCTAATTAAATATTCTTTAAGACATGCAAACATTTTTAATTAATGAAAAGTAGATAGTATCCTACTACAACTTGATTGTCTATTGCCATGGTGATGACTAGAATACATGGATGTATTATCACACTATCATAGTTTTTATATAAAGGGTATGATATCACACTGAAGGAATTATACTAGTCAAACCTGTCTTATGTGACCTTCCAAAGGAACATTGAAATAGGGTCACATAAGACAGGTGGTCACTTAATACAGGTTTAATTTATATAAAATGCATTGTGAAGGGAAATTAAAATTAAGGTCACATAATACAAGTTATTGCTTAATAGAGGTGGTTACTAAAACAGGTTTGACTGTACTTAAAAAAATTTCTCATTCAGGATATCAATTTACATAAAATGTACTATTATTCAATAAATAAAAATCAAAAATTGCAGCAAATATAAACCCTTTCAAAAACTTTTCATATTTCATATTTATAACCAAGATTAAATATATTTCTTTTATCATATACCGTGCCACTAAAAGCATTGCCATTTTTTTGGTAGTGGTAATTTGAACATACAAAAGACTCATAGCCCTCATTTATCAATCTGATTACAGGTAAACTTTATATCTTCAGTTTTAAATAAGATTTGCATAACCTACTGCCAACAAAGTTAAATTTTCTTGTACAAATGGATAATCATGACAATATAATAACAAAATGTTAACTCTATGCATCACATTTTGACAAGCATAACACTAAATGTCAATAAAACTAGCGACTATTACAAAATATCACCACTTGTGTTATACCTCCTCTGGAATCGTTTGATTTTCATTTCCACTTTTTATTATACTAAATATATCATCCCATAAATCCCAACCTGTCAAGTCGTGGCAACTGCAAAATAAAGAAGCAAATTATAGAAATCTGTTGAATGCTGACAAATTTTAATTCTAATACATTTGGTTTGCATACTGCATTGCATTGTGACCTTTATTTTTTACTGAAGTGCATGTATGAAGCCAGGAAAGATGAGCGATCATGTAAATGTGTGCTATGGGTATCAATTTCGCCTCTTTCTGCGATATTCTATTGGATTTTGGAACTGTTCTGACACTTGTTATTTAGATAATGATATAGCTGTGGGAAATACTGTTTATTACATGTGATCACATTATTATGGTTTAAATTGGGTTATTTGATGATATTTCAGATTGCTTCTGATATATAGTGGTAAATTTGACCATTTGTAACCTTTTAATATCAGACTTAAAATGATATTTGTTTCATGTGCTCGTTTAAATGTATATTATATGCAAATATTGTTGTTATATCAATGATGTTATTATGCATATGAATGTGCGCTGCAATAGATATATTTTATTTGTCATGTTTGATAAAGATTACCGATTCCATGAAATAATTTGCACAGCAGGAATTTGTGTCGTTCTGTAACGCCCTGACAGTTTTGTAAATAACTGCAGGTAAACAAAAACATGTTGCCTGGAGATAAGACGTGTTCTGATCTCCTGACCCATTTTCTATATTGGGGATTGCTATTCCACTTACATTTACTAAGGTTTACATAGAATAAGAAGTCCACATTGAAGTTAATTTCTGGTAAGATTTATTGTCAAAAAGCAGTGAAACCTGTAACTTTAATTTTACCAGAATCAAGATCATACTTGGAATATTTTTCAAATCCAAACTTTTATGATGGACAGACGATTTCAAATATGTCTTCCCAAGAAGGGGTGATATAACTATATCATTTTATACAACAATTTGAGAATGTTCATCAGATATACGATTTGGAGCTCTCCTAGAATCCAGATTGATTGATTTTTGGTGTTTTATGCCACTTTCAGCAATATTTCAGATATATCATGGCGACCAGTTTTAGTGGTGGAAGAAACCGGAGTACCCGGAGAGAACCACTGACCATGAGCAAGCAACTGGTAAACTTTATCACTTGCGGCTGCGAGTCGACTTCACCCTTTTTTGTAATTTACAAAGCCGGGCACGAACCCAAGCTGTATTGATGATAGGCTTGTATGAGTTGTTAGGTAATCCAACTACCTAACTCAGTGAACCCTTCCTAGAATCCAGATTTTGACAACGAAATATTAATTCTGAAAATGTTGTATCTTTTATCATTGATCCTTTTTATCAAAAGAAGGAATAATTTATTTTTACCTGTAAAAAGCATAAATTCTTTTAAGACAAGCTGTGAGTGCAAATATCTCATCTTCATCAGGATCTTCTCCCTGTACAAGTAATAAAAATTACAAACTTATTTTTGTTCAAATTATCAAGACAAGATATTTTGTATGCAATTTGTAAACTTTGGTTATAAGAAAGAGTGAGTGATTCATGTTCAACACCAAGAGAGAAATTTTTCAGCTACATATTACATGTTGAGAACATCTTACTTTAGATGAGATGATAATGATGGCTGATTTGTACTAGGTCAACATGTTCAATTGGATTTTTATACTGCTAGTTCACTGAAATGACAGTCCACAGGTAGACATGTCACTCTACTAAACAATTGCCAATTCTCAATATCTGTAAGTTATTGCACAGACGAGAATTTTTAGCAAAGGAACTAACAGTCTTTTACTTTATCTTCAACTGCTGGACAGGGTAATAACAAATTTAATGCTTATGATAGAAACAAAATATTTTGTTATAATATTATGTAATGTATATATTCAAATCTGTATATAAAGGGCATTCAACTTCAAGGGAACCTGAGAATGTGCCCTTTATGAGCAGTTGCCTTTTATATATGTTAAAATTATATGCACTATTAATTAAGTGGGGAAATGAAACTGTGCTTTATAGACTTTTATGTATAAATACCACATCTACAGTACAGCAAAAATTTTGATAATCCTGTAATACAATTTTATCTGCTACTTGTTACAAGCCATTATAAAATATTGGAGAGGCTCATAAGGTTTCTTCAAATTAAAAATGTATGTAAAATAAGAAAAGGACTGTATGACTTCAGAATAAGAGAATATTATATTACCTCTGCAAAGAAATCTTGCATCGCCTCTTTGAACTTGACGACTAAGCTGTCAATCAATGTTTTCCTGGCCACGTCACATTTCCCAGCAATGGCATATTCCTCACAACATAAACATTCGTAACACTTGGAACATGCCTCTAACACCTTAAAAGATATAAATGAAATAGTTCAAAACTTTGTAGAAAGGGAAACATCTCATCATTTGTGTCTGATTTCATTGTTATTCTCTTCTGTTCATACATGATCATTCTTTCATCTATATGATTTATGTGATCATATGGTAGTTGGATTTACAACTACATGCACAATCAATGCCTATCACCACTAAAGTTGTGAGTTTGAATCCCGCACATGACGAAGTGTTCTCGATACAACAAAATGTGATCAAGTTTGTCAGTGACTTGCGGTAGGTTGGTGGTTTTCTGCAGGTGGCAGGTATCCCAACCCTTGATATTTGTAATGGAGAGATTTTGTTAATAATAATGAATTTGCTATCCTCTATCTCTTAACGATTTCATTGTTATCACCTTTTCTTCTCAAAATGCATTTGAAAGTGTATTCATAAATCTTGTGCTGTTGACAAAAATTAATTCATTCATGGTTAATAACTATTTTTCTAGATATGACTTCAGTTTTATCAGTATATATTCTATCCACTAATTTTCTTTATATTAAAATATAGGTTGGTTAAAATTAATTAATTATGCCTGCATCATTATTCCTTATTAAATTAATATGCTAATTCCAAAATGAAAAATTTGAGCTCTTTTGATACAACAAAATGATTATCTACTTTTAATATTCACAACATAAAACATGCCAGGATATAACTGAAATACTGCTAAAGTTGGCAGCACTAAACACCAATCAATCGATCATAACATAAAATCTTACCTCTGTGTCTGTATGTTTTTCAACAACTTCATGTAAATATCTCAACAAGGATTCTAAGTTCTGAAAAAAACCCAGATAATATGATAAATATTAAGACATTTAATACACACGTAGATATCTAATTTAATGCACACGACACGTTTCTGGAATAACCTTCGTCGGATACACTCAAACCAAACTATCTGAAAGCCACAAACTGTCCAAACTATGATGGCCTTCATGAATTTTTTATGGAAATGAATAATAAAATTTCTAAACGACGATTGTCAACGATTTTTATGTATAATTGTATTAAAAAATTTTGACATTTCTTTTAAATGTTCAAATTTTTTCTATACTGTATCTTTTTCCACAAATGATCACCACACTAGATTTTCAGATCAACAAACTTAACAAAGTACATGTATATTATGTACAGTTTAGGTTCACTAAGAGGAACATTTTTAAAAATTCTGAATTTTTTGTCATACATTTGACAATTATAAAAAAAAAAATGATATATTTTTTGTTTTATTGTTTTACCTTTTCTTGACGGCTAGCTGTATATATATCTAACTCAAAGTACTGTGGTATAAGTAACAAATTGGCAACCTTTTCTGAATCCACCAAGTACTAAAATACAATCATATAACTTACATTCATAGTATTACAGGTGTATATGTTTTACAAAGTTAATTTATTGCAATTAACATAAAATATAAACAATTTAACTAATTGGATTTGATCAAATCTATACAACAACTTTGACCTTTGACAGAAAAATTACATAGATTGGTGATGTCATGATGAATGATCTTTATTATCTATATCATATTTACAATATATCATGCAACAAACATTTCTGGTCTTAAAATTATCTTTAAAAAATTATCAAATTGAACAAAAAAATGCCATAACATTGGTCATAGTGATGAAATATATAGCTTCTCAGCACCTTAGAACTCATTTATAACTTATTACAATTCATATGCATCAGTTTAAATCCTATCATTGATTGTGATATTTTCAATTTTGAAACTTGGCTAAGGATTTGTTTCTTACTTTACAACCATGTTCATCCAGGCAAATACTCTAAGCAAATTCCTACATGGGAGAAGGATATCCAATGTGTTATTAATTAATAAATTGAGAGCTCAGGTGAGATGTACTTGATACATTATGAAATAAAGTGTGTCAGAGATTTACGGCAAGTGAGGGGTTTTTTCCTGGTACTCCAGTTTCATACACCCACAAAAAAGAACACCACGATATAACTGAAATATAGTTGAAAGTGACGCTAAACACCATAAACTAAACCTAAATTTAGATGGATTTATAATATCTAAATGAGATAAAGCATGACTCCAGGTCAAAATTGTTAAAGATTGAATAACTAGAATGAAAATATTTAATGTAACACTGACCTTTAGAAGTAATTGTGGTAATGTTTAATAAAATGTAAATATTTAATGTAACACTGACCTTTAGAAGTAATTGTGGTAATGTTGTAATAAAATGAAAATATTTAATGTAACACTGACCTTTAGAAGTAATTGTGGTAATGTTGTAATAAAATGTAAATATTTAATGTAACACTGACCTTTAGAAATAATTGTGGCAATGTTGTAATGTTGTAATAAAATGAAAATATTTAATGTAACACTGACCTTTAGAAGTATTTGTGGCAATGTTGTAATAAAATGAAAATATTTAATGTAACACTGACCATTAGAAGTAATTGTGGTAATGTTGTAATAAAATAAAAATATTTAATGTAACACTGACCTTTAGAAGTAATTGTGGCAATGTTGTAATAAAATGTAAATATTTAATGTAACACTGACCTTTAGAAGTAATTGTGGTAATGTTGTAATAAAATGTAAATATTTAATGTAACACTGACCTTTAGAAGTAATTGTGGCAATGTTGTAATAAAATGTAAATATTTAATGTAACACTGACCTTTAGAAGTAATTGTGGCAATGTTGTAATAAAATGTAAATATTTAATGTAACACTGACCTTTAGAAGTAATTGTGGCAATGTTGTAATAAAATGTAAATATTTAATGTAACACCGACCTTTAGAAGTAATTGTGGTAATGTTTAATAAAATGTAAATATTTAATGTAACACTGACCTTTAGAAATAATTGTGGCAATGTTGTAATGTTGTAATAAAATGAAAATATTGAATGTAACACTGACCTTTAGAAGTATTTGTGGCAATGTTGTAATAAAATGAAAATATTTAATGTAACACTGACCTTTAGAAGTAATTGTGGTAATGTTGTAATAAAATGAAAATATTTAATGTAACACTGACCTTTAAAAGTAATTGTGGCAATGTTGTAATAAAATGTAAATATTTAATGTAACACTGACCTTTAGAAGTAATTGTGGTAATGTTGTAATAAAATGAAAATATTTAATGTAACACTGACCTTTAGAAGTAATTGTGGCAATGTTGTAATAAAATGAAAATATTTAATGTAACACTGACCTTTAGAAGTAATTGTGGCAATGTTGTAATAAAATGTAAATATTTAATGTAACACTGACCTTTAGAAGTAATTGTGGCAATGTTGTAATAAAATGTAAATATTTAATGTAACACTGACCTTTAGAAGTATTTGTGGCAATGTTGTAATAAAATGAAAATATTTAATGTAACACTGACCTTTAGAAGTAATTGTGGTAATGTTGTAATAAAATGAAAATATTTAATGTAACACTGACCTTTAGAAATAATTGTGGTAATGTTGTAATAAAATGAAAATATTTAATGTAACACCGACCTTTAGAAGTATTTGTGGCAATGTTGTAATAAAATGAAAATATTTAATGTAACACTGACCTTTAGAAGTAATTGTGGTAATGTTGTAATAAAATGAATATATTTAATGTAACACTGACCTTTAGAAGTATTTGTGGCAATGTTGTAATAAAATGTAAATATTTAATGTAACACTGACCTTTAGAAGTATTTGTGGCAATGTTGTAATAAAATGAAAATATTTAATGTAACACTGACCTTTAGAAGTAATTGTGGTAATGTTGTAATAAAATGAATATATTTAATGTAACACTGACCTTTAGAAGTATTTGTGGCAATGTTGTAATAAAATGTAAATATTTAATGTAACACTGACCTTTAGAAGTAATTGTGGTAATGTTGTAATAAAATGAAAATATTTAATGTAACACTGACCTTTAGAAGTAATTGTGGTAATGTTGTAATAAAATGTAAATATTTAATGTAACACTGACCTTTAGAAGTAATTGTGGTAATGTTTAATAAAATGTAAATATTTAATGTAACACTGACCTTTAGAAGTAATTGTGGCAATGTTGTAATAAAATGAAAATATTTAATGTAACACTGACCTTTAGAAGTAATTGTGGTAATGTTGTAATAAAATGTAAATATTTAATGTAACACTGACCTTTAGAAGTAATTGTGGCAATGTTGTAATAAAATGAAAATATTTACTGTAACACTGACCTTTAGAAGTAATTGTGGTAATGTTGTAATAAAATGTAAATATTTAATGTAACACTGACCTTTAGAAGTAATTGTGGTAATGTTGTAATAAAATGAAAATATTTACTGTAACACTGACCTTTAGAAGTAATTGTGGCAATGTTGTAATAAAATGTTGTTAGTATAATATTTAATGTAACACTGACCTTTAGAAGTAATTGTGGTAATGTTGTAATAAAATGAAAATATTTAATGTAACACTGACCTTTAGAAGTAATTGTGGTAATGTTGTAATAAAATGAAAATATTTACTGTAACACTGACCTTTAGAAGTAATTGTGGCAATGTTGTAATAAAATGTTGTTAGTATAATATTTAATGTAACACTGACCTTTAGAAGTAATTGTGGCAATGTTGTAATAAAATGTTCTGTCAGTCTTGTCTTATCTTCTAAGACATTCTTGTTTTCTTTGGCTGACAACTGTACCGAAGTGAAAAAAAAAGTTAATTAACAGTCTTATCCATGAAATCTACATGTATAAATTTGTTTTGTTTAATTTTTTCTGTAAATAAAGACACAATTAAAAGGAAATTGTATTAACATCTGTAAACATTACAGTGTAATAATCAATTTACATACACATATACAATGTATATATATTAAACAAAAGCAGTCTTTGCCATAATTTTTTTCAAATTTAGAAAAAAATTATATTTATTAAAACAAATTCTTTCATAATTTTCACTTGTCTAAATCCAGTTTTCCCTGTCTCGGGCTTCGGGCAAGTGGGTTAGCACGAAGACTGTTAAAAATCAATAATTAATTTTAATATTAAATATATAAACCTTATAGAATCTTTCACATGATATTTACAAGATTAAATAGTTTTCAATTTCCTTACTCAACTACTGAAAACTGTTATCTCCTGTTAAAACCATTTATCAAGGGACAAAGTTTCAACCACAACTCAACAAATTAAAAGTTATTTTTGACACAAAAACAAATGTCTCCCTTCTTTTCCCACCTTTCTATTATGACCTCGTCCTACAGGTGATTCTCCTGTAGCAGCTTGTTTTACACAACACACCATAATCTCTATCAAACTAGTTTCCTGTCGGTCATCCAGTGCTACAAAAAATAATAGAATACACTTTTATACAGCTTTCCAACACAGTTGAAATTTTCTATAGTGGAATAGTATAAACAACCCAACCAGCATAGTGAATAATTACTATACTGGCATAATTATAAAGCCAGTCTTAACCAGAAAATTAAAAAATGTTCTATACTGGCCATTAAGTCAAAATGAGAACAGTGAAATCTTCTACTGGTATAGATACACAAGTTTAAAAGTGGCACTAGTTAAAAATATATATTTAATATAATTAATATCCAAATTTCACTGCTGGAAGACTTGGAACTGTTTCATATATTTTCAGTCAATCTTTACAACTACCTATGCAATCAGTGCCTATCACCACTAAAGTGGTGCGTTCAAACCCCGTTCATGGCGAGGTGTACTTGATACAACATTATGTAATAAAGTTTGTCAGTGACTTGCGACATGTCGCTGGTTTTCTCCAGGTACTCCAGTCTCCTCCACCAATAAAACTGACTGCCACGATATAACTAAAATATTGTTGATAGTCGTGTTAAACACCATAACCTTAACCTAACCTCTTTTCAACTTTAGTTATTAGTATGATACTTTGACATAAAAGAAATTGTTTAAAATGTTATGTACTATTGACTGTTATCCATGACAAACACTACATTAAATAAAAAAATATTATTTCTACCATACACTGAAATAAACCAAATATAAGTAAAAAACTTACGTTCTTCTCCTTTTTGTGGCTCATCTAACAATAAATCTGTCATACAATCCCAGTCTTTCATCATATCATTAATATCCCACAGACTGTCTACCAAATAGGCTGCATGTTCATGTAACTGTAATATATAATAGGATGTTTAGCTCGTTTATATCATTTTCTTAAAACAATCATTGATGGGCACACACATCAGAACTATCTACTTCTATTGAAATCAATTAATTGTAGCTTGCTTAATGTCTAGTGGTAAATATTTCATGCATATTGAAATCAATAATTGAAGGATAATAAAATGGGAGTGCCTTTGCACTACATACTACAAAATTACAGTGCATAGAATTGATGTTCAGTTTAGCGAAGTATTCTCCTCCCATGATTGAAAAAAACTTACAATCCATTTTCTTTTGGCCATTGTATTGTTTGTCCGTCGACTTGCAGCTTCTGATTACTCTCTTTGGTATCTTCAAACCTTTGTTACGGACTATTCCTTTAAAAAGTACATGTATATTGTGGTATAGGACAGTATTTTCTCACCCCTTTGTTACAAACAAGGGAGAGCACACTATATTTCTCAAAGTAAACAAACATTGACACGATAGAAAGGGGTGAGAAAAAGAGTCAAACACTGTGAAAGGTGCAAGATTGTTAAATCTGGGACACCTTCGGGTAAGAAAGATTTAAATATCTTATTAGTGCAAACAGAAATGTAAAATCTATGTAATAAACAGTATAATTACTTTTGCATTCTGAATATATAAAATATATAAAATAAATCACTTGTAACTGAACACATTCGTGAATTACTGCTTTGTTCGGTTACTTGTGACTTATTATTTTTGACATTCAGAATGCATTATAATCATTCTAATTTTTCTTTAAGCCAAGCCTTTCAATAAGGGGTGCACCATGTACTTTTACCCATTTAAAATGATATTTGATTTTAAAGAGTATTGTAGAAGATATACATAAAAATGTTCAAAATTTTAATATAAAGTATCACCTGTAAAAAGTGGAAGTTCTGGTATACTTGAAAAATATTGAAAGCCCTGTTTAAGCATCAGGCAAATCTTGAATTTATATGAATACCTCGCTTTCAATGAAGAACTGCACGAGATCCTTTATCAACGGTGCATTTAAACTCTGCTTCTTTCCTTTGTGAATTTTTAATGTCTTTGGTCCTTCGTCATCTCTCAAAAACAGTTTTGTATTAAGAAATTCTCCAGCAGCCTGAGCTACTTGTCTGTTTGAAGAATACACTAATTCATAGACATTTTCACAGTCTTTATCACTAAGAATGGTATCATTAAATCTGCAAGAAGTGTACAAATATATATTGAATTGAATTCATTTTGGCTGTTTGCTGAACTTTCAATTAAAGTAGATATTTGTTTCTGTTTTACTGTTTTTTTTATTCAGAGATCCACTAACATCTGATAATATCCAATATCAGGTTATACCTGTCTCAACCGGAATCCTGTATAAACTGAACTTTAAAAATAAAGTCTCAATGTATGATATCTTTGTTAATTTGACCTGTCCAAATCGAACCCTGAATAAAACGGAATCCTGTATAAACTGAACTTTAAATAAATAAAAGTCCCAATTAATTAATTAATTTGACCTGTATAAACCAAACACCTCAACAAAACAGCTGGTACCAAGGTAGTTTGGTTTACACTTGTTCCACTGTATCAGACAAATGGATAAGATATGCATAAACTTATAAAGTCTTCTCACGGATGCATGTGTTGTCTTTTTTTTGCTAAGAAATTGTTGAATTAAATGTTTTTAAATTCTGATATATATCTCTAAAATATTTTATATCTACTTCATGAGATTCTCAGGAACATACATATACCAGGCGTTTGTTCACATTAAGATTACGCATTTAAAGAATGATATACTTACTTCAAAATACTAATAACTAATTTAATTCCCTGTACAGCGACATCAAATTCCTTGTCCAAGGTCATCTCTACAATACGATCCTAAAAAAAAATATCACATGTCTTGTAAATATATATCTTTATCTAACATTATATACGTTTTCCTTTGAAATTAACGAAAGTCGCATGTCTGATACAAGATGTTGTATCACCATATCACCACACTGTGGTGATAACGTGACGTCATGCACAAAATGTAGTCTCCCTAAGAGTATTGTACACATTTTAATTCAACCCTTGCTATTTGCTTAAAATTCGTTTTTATTGAAATGTTAGATAAACTTATTACATATATAGTGTGGTGGTACAAGACTGTGTATCAGGTCTTGTCTGTTGCGTGAACTAACCGCATCACAATCGCGACTCATAGTGATACTGGTTCACACAACAGACTCGACCTGATACAAAGTCTTGTACCACCACACTATGTATGTAATGGGTATTTATTTCTGGTAATCTTTGTTAATATAATGGTATACAGATAACAAATCAAAGTAAAATAATAAATAATAACAAAAGAGCTACATAATATGCACAACATGGGAGAGAGAGAGAGAGTAACATTTTTTAATCATTTAAAAATTCACAAAGGACAGATATTTTTATCTATAAATCGAAAATAAAATTTAAAACATTCTAAAAATAAATGTCACATGTCTTCAGTACAATTTAAAATATTTATTTCTTTTTTTCATTTTAATTATTTTTGCAAATAATTGAGATTTATTGAACATGTTACTCGTTATTTTTTATTTACTGTCAGTTTGCAGAAAATGAGGGGAAAACCCCCCAGAAAATATTGTCAATGTAAGAAAGATTACAGTTTTCTGTTTTATAATCAACTACCTTACATTGCCTTCATACAAAACATTTTCACAGTTTCCATTATTTTCCATTTCAGCAGAGTTTTGCTAGAGTTAATATATTTTTATTTGATTTTTGGTGTTTTAATGCCACTTTCAGCAATATCATGGCGACCAGTTTTAGTGGTGGAAGAAGCCGGAGTGCCTGGAGAGAACCACCGACCATGGGCAAGCAACTGCTAAACTTTATCACTTGCGGCTGTAAGTCAAGTGCACCCTTTTTTGTAATTTACAAAGCAGGGTGCGAACCCACGCCGTATTGGTGATATGCTTGTATGAGTTGTTAGGTAATCCAACTACCTAATGGAGTTAATATATGTTCTAGATTGTACCTATGAAGAACAATACAACCAAAACATGTCAGAATAGGATTAACAAGCCAAGTTTGTCATTGAGTGAGTGATTAATGATGTCTGTATTGTACTAGACCAACACATTGAGTTTGACTTTTTTAGTGCCAGTTCACTAAAAGAACAGTCCACAGGAAGACATGTCGCTCCACATGGACACATTATCTTGATTCCATGCAAACCAGTCACTGTTCTTACTCCTGGCTGTGTACTTAGCAGAGTACGATTTAATAAAAAAAAAATTAAAACAGACCAGACCGGGCATCAAAGCCATAGAGACATGGAAATTTACCTTAAATCTGTTTGTAAACAACTCTAATTTTGGTGAAAGGTCTTCTGTTTCATACAATGGATATAAAGCT
Organism: Bathymodiolus septemdierum; assembly: GCA_963383655.1. NCBI lineage: Eukaryota > Metazoa > Mollusca > Bivalvia > Mytilida > Modiolidae > Bathymodiolus > Bathymodiolus septemdierum. The sequence continues at coordinate 35,531,445 of OY726519.1, forward strand.
CTGAGACAACATGACCTCACATCTCCAATCTGAAATACATGTATATAAATTCATCCATAAAAATATCTATGTCACAAGTGCATGATAGCTTTCATGACTTTTGTAAGATTTCAGAAAATTGGGAAAGTCACTATGAAAAATTATATAACATCTATGTTCAATTTTGTTGCTGTGCATCGTTGTTCAAGTGCCACCACAATGGAAACATTATCAGCAGCAAAAGATAATCAATTAAAATAAAATTTTCTATGTAATCAGTTCCCCTGTCAAAAATATTATTTTATAGTATTACAGAGAAATGTCAATATTATGTATGAAATTTATTTCTACCATGCTAACTATTTTTCAAGGAGTTGTCTCTCTTACATAAACTGATGATGTATTTCATACATATATTTTAAATTTTTGAGTTTGATATAATTTCATTCATATTTTTTTAAACTTGGTCATAAAAGTTCCAACCGAGTTCACCACAACAGATACTTGATACAAGATATAAACTATATGCAAAACACAAACAAGCACTCAATGACTTCTATTATCCCCCCCCCCCCCCCCTCCTGTCAAAATAAACTGCAGAACAGTTTGTAATATGCTATCCACGTGCATTAAAAAATATCTAGACTGATCAACTTTACCTTGTCGTACAAAGTCCAACCTACATACTTCAAGTAGGCATCATCCAAGAACATGTTGGGATATTTCTTCATCCAAACTCCTATCTCTGTCATACAAATAGCTCGGATCTCTGGCTGGGTATCTCTATAAACATATCAAAATGAGATATAAAAAAAATGGATGTGAATGGCAATATTGATTTAAATTAATTAATTGTAAAATAAAGACAGTGATTTGTTATACAAGAGTTACCTTTAAAGCAGATTTGACTGTATTAGATATCTATAATTCAAATTTGTATAAATTGCAGAAGTGTGAAAAAAAAAGGTTTCCCAAACCCTGGAATAGTCCCTACTCTAGTCCAGTAAAAAAATATAAGATAATAATATTTTAGAAACTGACAACAATTATTATTGAACAAAGAATCAGTTTTTCTTGACTAATCACATACCTGTATCTATGTACAAACACTCCTCTAAATATGTACGTCAACATGTTTCTAATTTCTGCTTGATTTTCTTCCAACTAAATAGAGAAAGTATAAACAAAATTGTAAAATGGGTTCAAAAATATCTCAATACAAGTTATTCACTAAATTTAAAATTTAGTGTGAATGATATATGTCAAATATTCATTGTCTAAAGCTTTATTCCAAGTTTTTTTTGTTTGGTTCAACTTTCTCTGCAATTACGTCCAATTCTGATACCACCATATTTGTATCACGAGTTAAATAGAAATAATAAAAAGATTCATTAAATCAAAATATATTTTGATATACCTGCTTTCATGTGCGACACACTGCAAAAACACATGATCGACAAATAAAAAAGTGCATGATGACTTGCAAGTCACTTTTGAACTCAGATTAAAGCTTCATCAAACCCCAAGACAACTTCTTCGCCCAAACCGAACAGTAACATTTCTTCTACTTCTACCAAATACTGACCGCAGCGCATTCAACAAGTTGAAGATTATGTCAGAGGTTGCCCATGACAATTGAAACTTGGGTCCATTAATAACAGACATGTAATATTTTCTAGAAATAATTTCACAAGTTTTGCTCTATACTACTGACCTCTTGCCGTCTTGTCAACAACATATCTAATCTGTCATTTGCTCTTTTTATTTGTTGTTTTTGTCTCTCAGCTTCGTATTGTCTCTGTGTGTTGTCTAAATTAATACTTAAATTCAAAGCCACATCCACTAATGCTGTCATTAGTTTCATTGCTGTAACATATATATCAAATATTTTTTTTAATCAAAATATTTTTTCATATTTAATAAAATTTTCATGTTGCATTCCTACAGATATCACCAAACTGTTATTATCAAGGTCTAAAAAAATCTTGAGTGTAATCGACTATGGATTACATACCATATTAAACATTATTTTCAGTTACATCATTAGGGTCTTGAACAAATATTTTTTAATAATAATAATTTCATATGTTAATATATAAAAGAAATTTCTTACAAATCTAATGCTTGGATATTCAGTGAAACATTCAAAATTTATGGGAGTTACCTCCCTTTGTCCACAAGCTTTAATTCAAGCTATAACTGGTCCAAGTTTTGACTCTTGAAAGTCAGTTATATTAATTGGAAACGATATGGAAGCTAAAGTGGACATAAAAGAAAAATCCATCTGAAACTAAAATAAATCAAATTTTCAATGAGCAGCAGGGTTAAATTAGCCAGAAATTTGGTCCTGGACCTACACAGCGGAGAGGATAAAAAGAAGATAGATCCCTATAAAACTGCAGCTAATATTACTAACCTGCCAATGTACTAGTGTGTCGGAAAGCTCTGACCTGAGAATCTGTTAAACCTGTCAACAATGATATTATATTGTCCATCATGTACTGATCATAGATTATACTATACTGGCACTGTCGAACTAGTACTTGAACAAATTCACAGAAATTAGAACGAAATCTTTTCCACACTGGTCCAGACATAATCAATGGGTAATCTCCACTTTCCTACAATATAAATTACATAATGAAGGTTTTCCTGTTCCTTTTATTTCAACAAAGATAACCTTGGCTTAAATACAAGTTTTAAACAGTAAGAAAAAAACTTTTTAACAGGTAGTCCAAGGATCAGTGCAATTGACAAATTAAAAATTCTTTTTTTGGTATGAACTAGTCCTTTCTTTGCTACGAGGACATGAATGGAGTAATGGTTTGTGACCTACTTGAAAATTTAGATGTGCAATTGTGCAATCTGAATGAAGTGTCTTTCTTAGAAACACTAGCTTATTTGTAGGGTTGGTTTTTTTTATATAGCAAAAGTAAAATAAATTTATTCTATTTCATTTATATCTTCAGCATTGCTTATTATTCCTAGATGAAAAGTGTAAGTTTTATAGTTTCTTATCATCTCTTTAAGTTTTACTTCAGTTCTTTCCTCTCCATACAACAAAGCTTCTTTATAAACTCAGAAGAGATGTTCCAAAGGTGAATAGCTAATTTTGAATTAAACTTCTCACAACCAATGTTTTCAACTCCTTCTATGAATTTTCATGTGTTTGTTTTTGCTATTGATGTAATATTTGTGCTTTTCTACATTATGCAAAATTATATCATTTCAGACATTCGTGTGATCCGTTTTCCATATTTGCATAAATTTTGCAATTTTTTTATTCACTGTACTATTTATTAATCATCCAAATAATTAATTTGTATCAACAGATGAAAATCCATGATTATCCATTTTTAAATAAAAAGTGAACAATGAGCCCTCTCCCCATATTTTTTTTGATGCAATACTGGCAAGTTTCAGCCGATACATAATCATCTTTTTTTCTTGTAGAGGTTCCTGAAATTACATATGGGTTTGGTGGTCCTAGTGAAAAAATGCCAGTCCTCATTAATTTTCTATTGCAAAATACCTATCTTTTGTCAGTCCTTAGCAAAATCTGCCCAAATTTTGCAGGTCACCTGACAGAACTGACACATTTCGTGAAATCTGCCTTACCTCGTCAAATTCTTCTGTCATTCTTCTGATAATTTCTGCATGCTCCTGATTAGCATACATGTATGGAGTTATCTTTCCTTTACATCCAGATCCCTGGATAAAGAACTGTATAAGCTCTAAAAGAGCAAGATCTCTATCATTCTTGTAAGACTCTATCCAATCATCAACAAGAGTCTATAAAAGAAAAGTTTATTTTCCAGCTACAATATATAGATGTCTAACATGTTCAATAAAATTGTTGTCATTTCTGTGAAAGTCTTTTGAGTAGAAACAAATCTACATGTTTTTCATTGTTTATTTCTGTACGGCATTTGGATTCCTAGACACCAAGAGGAGAGGTTTTGGGTCCAATTGACTGGTTTAACCCTGTCACAGTGCCAGGATCTTGATTATGTAAATTTCATTATTCTCTTCCGCTTTTTCATTGATTAATCTAAAGGTCACCTGGACATAAGCCATAAGGTTAAGTCAACTTTTGTGGGATGTTAATGGTGAGTGAGACATCAGCGATTGATGTTGAACACCAAATGAGCAATTTATCAACCATGAAGAAAACAAGTTACATTTTGATGATATGATGATGGAGTCTGTCTTCTTCTAGACCAATATGCATAATTTATTTTTTTCATAGCACTAGCTTACTGAAACAACAATCCACAGGTAAATATGTAGCTCCACTCAGATACATTATCATTCTGAGCAACAAGTTTTGCTGCGTGCTTTGCGGAAAAGCAACAAATACAAATTTGAAGTCTTTGAAGTTTTATTTGACCCAACCAGGGCTCAAACCCATGATTTACCATCGAGGTGAGCACGCTAACCATGCACTCTAGATCTTAATGGTCATTGCACATTTGAAATATGATTTTAAACAGATAGCATTTTGTTATTTGCTCAATACATGATAATCATAATTACCTGTAATGAAGATCTTCCTCCTTTTACAACGTCAAATATAGATCCTGTCCCCGGGTCCATGTCATCTTCTCCTCCACTTTTCTTCCTTCCTCGTCCTCTACCTGCTGCCCCGCCTCCTCTCTTAGCTGCCTGTAACAATAATTTATACAGATATCATTAAACAGTGCCTGAAATGGACGGTCGCCCAGTCGCCAAATGCGACTAATATCTTATTCGGGCGACCAAAAACTGCTCCAAATTAGGTAGTCACTGGCCCAACAAAAAACGTTTGGGCGATTGCCTAAAAGACCACTAAAAATTGTTGTTTTACCGAAACCGGACATAAAACTGTAACTTCAACGGTAGATAACTCTTCTGTTCTAGTCGAAAACGGTTTGTTACGAGCACAGCGATTGGTCCAAATACATTTTTGTAGCCAATGAATACACAGTTAATGTAATTTACTGTTCTCCCCAAATATGTATTTTTACCGAGCCAATCAATACACGTTTCCTACACATTTTCATGTAATACACAAGTATTCACTAAATATTAGAAAAGAAACGTGTTTTTTTGTTTCTTTATGATTTAATTATTAAAATTGTTAAAAATCACGGACGAAGTGGAAAGTTGTGAACAATAAAGAGAATTCTGTCAACTTATAATGTTTGCGATCTGGTATCTTCCACGGTTCGGAAATTTATTCATTCAATCTGCTGCAAAATGTACATGTACGAATTTCATTTTACAGAAATTGGAAACCTTTTTGTGTCAATCCTCAGGTAATCATTGAAAAACTTTTCCCCAACAACAGAGAGAAAATCATTGACAGTAATGTCAAACTACGGAAACGATCTGGCCTGTCACTTCTTTTAAACTTTTCATAGTTCATGTACACGGCTACATTTTAATGGCAATTGGGAGTAGTTTTCTTTTTTGGAACCAGAACTTTTGTTTAAAAATTAAAAAATAACAGGAAAAGTTAACAGTTATTTATATAACAGAAAATGACAGCACCGTTTGTTATTTCAACAAAGTGAGATACTTATTTGGAATGAATAACCAACTGACATTACCCCGAACTGAGAAGTTATTTTACTTTAAAATCACTTCTTCTTAGTGAATTGAAACAAGTGATGTCACTCTTCACTCTGGGGAGTGCAAGAGCGGTCCTTGTAGTGGCATTAGTCTACTCTTTTCCAGAGGTCTTTAATGTGATCATGGCACTGATCTCCCCTTACACAAACCAGCCTTTTATTGTCCCCATCCGATGGACTAGCATCATTTCTTAAGACCACCCTAGCCAATGGCGTCAAGGTTGTCAAAATGGTTATGACAAGTAAATTCAGGTTTCATTTGATAGCAATATATATGCATTAGGGTGTTTTCGCAATTTCAGCTGCACACCTGTACCTACCAAAATTACCTTGAAGAGCCCCCCAACCCTCGTGAGACTAGTGACAGAATGAATTTTAATGTTATTGATAAAAACAATTAATCTGAAAACTGTTTATATATTGATATCTGATGTCTTTTTTTCATAAAAAAAAAGTCACAAAATGTTTGGGCCACAATTATTCCATTTTGGACCAGTGACTAATTTTTTACTGGCTTAAAAAAAAAATTCCGGGCCAGCCAAAAAAAGACTGGCCCTCATTTCAGGCACTGTTAAACAATACACATCCTAGAAAGTCAAGGAAATAAAGGAAACAATGTTAGGCCACTTAAAATTTCCTTTTTGCTTAAAATTACTTCTACCCACATTTTCTAAACAATTCTTTATCAACGGACCATGTGGTTTTGGAGAAGACTGAAATGTGAAAAGCTTACAGTACATCTTCTCATTTTAATTTTGAATGAACTAATCCCTAATATACATCAGTAAAAATATATTTCACAAATTCCCACAATGACAACTACTATTGGAGGACAAGGGATACTTCTACTGTTTAAATGCAAGAAAGAAAGACCATTTTACAATTATTTTTGTTAATCACATTTTAAAAAAAATAGAAAAAAAACTCACTGGTCCATCTCCTCTCTTCTGTCTCTTTCTTCCTTTGGTTACAACTTGTGGTTCCTCAAAATCGCTGTCATCATCATTTTCTGGGCTAAAATTAGATATACAATATCACAAATATCTCAATATTTTCGGACACAAAAATGAAATGTACATCATTGTACAAGCCAAAATCCTTATATATTACCTGAAGTTGCAACATGCAATTGGATACAGTATGTGAAGGAAAGGCATCAAAATGCACTATTAAGTAGTATTGTATATTTTAACTATATAATTACAAATTATTGTCAATTTTAACAGTATAGAGATTGTACATTTGTACCTTAAATTTTTCACCAAAAAAAAACCAACCAAAAACATATAATAAAATTTCCATCTGTCTAGAAAACAAGACATACAATGCAAAACACCAGGTTTTCCAAACCAGGTAAAGTGGGACAAATTTTTGTCCCGATTTCAATAAAAATTTCCTACTTTTGTCCATAATGTGAAGTTTAAATCTTACAGTCAGCTTTTTAAAGTCTATCCTTTTCTATATTTTTTCCTGTATATTCATGCAATTGGAGCTCCCATATTACAGAACCTTTCTTTATGATTTGATATTCAATTTATTGATTTCAAACTTTTTAAGAAATCGAATCTTTACTTTGTCAAAGAAAGAAAAATCTTGTTTAAGATCATTGAGCAGCAGTTTTGCTAGGGGACATGTAGTAACAGGGAAAGAAAGAGTCAATGAACTACATACGCTCTTTGGAAATCTCCCTGAATTTCCATCACTTCACCCTTTTTCACTGCAATTTCAGGTAATCCTGTTTTTGTCAAGTGTGGTATAAAATTGCTAATTCTTGTTTACATCCTTTGGTGTGACCACTTGCGTTCAGACCTATACTTACAGAGATATTTCCGATGTTGGCTCTGCCATAGATCGAGCCACTGAGGCCTCGGCATCTGTCTTTGCTTTCCTTGGTCGTCCTACCATTGTGGTCGTTGATATGTCTTACTTCTGAATAATAAAGAGGAATGTTGGAATTACATACATGTAATAAGAAGATCATTAAGATAGTCAGAACCTTTATAATAAAAGGCCTAACCTATAGAGCATAACAATCATATGACTTCATCACCAAATGATCTAACCTCAAGGTAATAAGAAACTAAGTGAAAGAGGGCAAAACTACCGTAGTACATTTCCAAGAACCTGTTCACCTAAATCTGAAATACTGTTGACTTGACGTTAAACAACAATCAATAAATCATTTGTCTAAATATCTAGAGATCCTTGTACAATAAAATGTTGATAAGACCTGACCAAAAGTTATACTAGTAAGTGCATTCTTTGTTATTTTTTTGTGAAATATGGCGAGTCCCAAATACAACTTGTGATAATTGGTCATGGCAATTTAATGCCAAATTTTAATCGAAGGTCTTTCATTGTACTTATTTGTGTATTATGCTGTCATGTACATGCACACTTAATGTGGGATGTTTCATACTCTAACCTCAGAGTCTACTCTTGAAATTAGAAGATTGATTGATTTTTGGTGTTTAATGCCACTTTAAGCAATAATTCAGCTATATCATGGCGACCAGTTTTAGTGATGGAGTACCCGGAGAGAACCATCGACCATGGACGAGCAACTGGTCAACTTTATTACTTGCAGTTGCAAGTCAAGTGCATCCGTTTTTGCAATTTACAAAGCCGGGTGCAAACCCACGCCGTATTGGTGATAGGCCAGACTTCCCGAAAACCGTCGGTCCTGACCGACAGAAATGCAGTAGGACCGACGATTTCAAAATATATATCGGACCGAATGTCCGGTAAAACATAGATATTTGAAAGGACCGGCGATTGAAATTTATTCCCTCCCAGTTTCCACTGCCAATGGCATTAAATTCCATTTTCAGTTTTATTAAAATGTCAGACAGAGACTTGAAATTTGTTTATTTATTCTGTCAGACCGACACGTTCCTCTTTGTAATCGAAACTCCTATACAAATGTTCGTAAATGTAAACATCCTTTTAGTAGGAACCAGCACCTGCAAAACGTGGAACATTAAAACTGAAATATATTACTGAGCACAGAAATAAGTTGACTTCCACACTCCCCAAGTATCAAAGATTGTTTGTGTTTAATTAAATATGTTTTGAGATGCTTATATATTGAAGATGACAGCAGATTCATATTCTTAACTGAAATTAAAAATGTAGGTAAACCGGAAACTGACATTGATGTATAATATTCGGAACGTGATCGGACCATTAGATACGGATTGTTGGCTATATCTGTATTATCTTTTTAGATAAAAATATGTATACAGAAAAACATTTAATTGAGTTGTTTAATGATCATGACTATAGGTAATCTTGCATTCAGTTCTGTATAAAAAAAACAAAATTTGACAGGTTATATACAATATTACAAAAAAATGGTGGGACAGACACAAAGCCCATGGGTAAGACAGAACCCCATTTCCTGTCTGACCCAATGTCAGACGAAAAAAAAAGTTTTCGCCAACTCTGTAATACTGAATGTTTGGTATAATAGTTACCTCAGATTTTGTCCGAAAGCCATTGATCAGTGTTTAATTTTATTTTTAAATTACATAATTTTCATTGTTTTCACCCCTTTTATACATTTCCGGTTTCAACCAAACCCATTTGTGAAGACGATCACGACACGATTGGTTATTTGTATATATATTAGCCAATGACATGACGTCTTTCATACAACCATTGACCTATAGTACAAGGTCATCAAAACAACAAAACTCGAGACACACACTATAAAAGACATAACATATAAAAATTTGAACAACACTGAAAACTGAAAATTTAATTACTTTAACCTCTATAAAAACCAGAGGTGAAATCAGGTGCCCAATTGCTAATACTAGGGTAAATCACTCTAAAAAGGCCAAACTAAACATTATGCATGTGACAGTGAATTTTTTGGGACTTTTTTTTCGGACCGGCAAAATATTTTCCGGTCTGACAAGATTTTCATGTCTGTCAGTCCGAATGACTGACAACTTCTCAGCAAGTTTCCGGAAGTCTGTAGGCTTGTATGAGTTGTTAGATAATCTAACTACTTAACTCATTGAGCCACCCGGGCCCCCTGAAATATGAAGAAGAAAAATGCTACATTTTGTCATATCAATGTCATTTGCCATTTGATACTAGAATAATGGCTCCATGAATCAACAGTTTTTGATGAGTTCCAACAACTATCTACACCATGAAGCATGACAGAGGTTGCATGGTGAGATTTCAATAACCTAACTGATTGCTAATAATGTCTATAACAAATGAGATTTTATTGAAAGTCATGCATTGATTTTTTTGTGATTTTGAGTTGTCTCCCTTACACCACAATTGCATTTACGTATAAAACTGACAATTTAATGGCAATCCACCGATGCTACCTTTGCATAGCAAATTTCTTGCAGATAACAAAAGCAAGTAAATTTCAATTCAAAAGCAAACACACAGATTATACCAAAAGATACACGAAAACAGCAACAGCGTTGGTAAACAAAGAAGGAACGAAAATATATGTTATAATGTTAAAAATCAGCGCGTGCAATAAAATAAGTGCAATAAATAAATAGCTAGTGCTACAATAAAATAAAGGATTTGCCTATTTAATAAAATTACCAGATATTTTCCATGTATTTCTTCTGCTGCTTGGCGGGTTTCTTCGACTATAAACACAGGTCACGTGATTTATTGATTTAATTATTCCCCTTTGATAAAAACATTAGAGTTAGCTCCCTTAGACTGTGAACTAACATTTTCTCTTTCAATGCTCTATCTTTTTCATTTTTTTAATTAAAAAGATACCACATACATCTAATTTTAGTTAGATTGATTCATACCTGGATGATGATTGTCCTTAGCAAATTGAAAAACTTTCACATTCCGATCAGGTTTGCAAAATATCAGAAATTAAGATAACACACTAAGTGTAAGTAGACCATTAACATTCCGCAAGGCCGTAACTAGGGTCTCATTTCTAGTGAGGCAAGGGATCTACGTCCCCATCAGGTCCAGGAGGGCCAAGCACCCCATGAAGCTCCGGCTTTATTTAAAATTGCAAAGGTATTTTGGCTATGAAAATGATCGCACACATGTAATTAAAGTGGTTGTTTTCGTAGTCAAAATTAACATCCAACTGACATGGTATTCATGACTTTAAAAAGAAGGATGTCATGTAGTGGCTATGTGTTCAATGAAAAAAAGCAAATCGGAATGAATTCAACACTATAGTACGGCAATGTGCGATACATGAAGTAGGTATGATCTGAACATATGAATTGTCATTCAAACTGCAGTGTTCTAATTTTTCGGTGTCCCGGTTTGTCAAATCGTCTTAGAAGGGATTCATATCTCTGTGAACGTGGAGCATGGCCAAAACACACAACTTGTCTTCGCCCATTGTAGCTCTTTCTCACGTTTTGAGTCCACGAATAGACGAGAATGATCTTTCACAGCAAACACTATAGTTACGGGGAGTGTCAACAGAATTATGAATATACCCCTAATACTGGGGAAAACGTCTTCATGCGCGTAACTCGCAGATTGCTGGACGAGAAATAGGGATATTTTCAAACCCATCATGGAATTTCATTATCCATTTGGCTATTTCTGGTATCTAGGTAGTTAAATCGGGCAAATCCACCCGAAAAACAGCCGACAACTCATCTACTCAACGAATCCACCAAGTGATCGAACATGCTGGGTATCAGATACTGACATCATTTGCCGCTGATCACCAGGAACTCTGCGCTCGAGTTCATTGTTAACGTGGTCCAGAAAGGCAAAGTGCATCGTTGTTCGCCATAATTGTTCGGCAGAATTGGCATTTGGGTTATCTCTGTGAACATGTCTATGCATACCCTTCTCCTTGGTTGCAACACAACTTCCATTGTGTCTGCAATAATATGCGCTCTAGCGATAATTCCTTTAACTTATTGAGAGTATTTTGGGCCTCATCAAATGCAACAACCATATCGCAGTTTTAAGGGTTTCAAAAATGACAGCACATACTGGGCTACCACGATTGCAATTATGAACTCGGGATCCTCTAACATTCTCCAATGACCACAACTTTTGATTTGGCATCACCGCTACTTTTGCCTTCAATTTTTATGAGCGATTCATAGATTTTCGAGTAGTTTGTGATCATTGCTGAAAGAGAATCAACACGGGATACACAAGACACAAGATACCTTTGTAAATTATTTATTTAAAAAAATTGACGGAATTTTTAGTGAGGCAATGGCTTCACTTGCCGTAATGGTGGTTACGGCCTTGATTCCGTCCGTTACAGTCACGTTCTTTTCTCGCTACCGTTAGTGTTTATTGACATGAAAGTCTTTTCGTCGTGATTCGTTAAACCCGTTTTTTTTTAACTGAGCTACCATTTGTGTCAAATTGAAAATGTGTACTCGTTATCAGTTTGAGAAAAAAATCACTGATGCGCTGAATAATTTCACACACAGAGAGGTTGGGATTATATATATCAGTGTTTCAAGCCTATCGGTGTGTGAAATGATATATAAACGTCAAAGCAAGTCACAACCATACAATATACAGAAAAATCAACTACACTATTATCTTACATTGAGGATACAAAAAGATTTACATAGCTTATAACAAGTTAATGTTAAATAATGTTGCAGTTGCTTTGTGAACTTCATGCGTTTCAAATATATTACTTCAGGTTGAGTTTTTTCTTTCTTTACTTTTCTTGTATTCGTTTTGCTTATTTTCCCTTTCTGTTATAATTTCTGGTTTTCCCTAATATTTCAGATATTATCTTAAATTTTTTCCTCTTAAAATTTTAATTACTGGTTGAAAATGAAAATTACAAAGAAAACCCTTATTGATATTATGGGTTAGAGTATTTAACGCCACTTTCAACAATATTTTGATTTCAAAAACACCATTAATGTCACCATGAAATCTTCAAAAATGAACATGTGCACATGAGGAGGTTTAACACGAAGCTTGGTACATGTTTAAATTAGTTGTTAAATGTCAAGTATATACTACCTCTGTGCTATACTATACTCACAGAAATGAGAATACCAACAAATTAAACAAATATTGGACCAAGGTTTAAGTTTATTTAAAAAAAATTATCGATAAAATGGATTTGCTTTAGTGATCTGCATTTTTAGAAAAAAATCTAAATTCCACATATATAATCGACACAACGTTAATTTCCAGGAGAACCGAACATAAATTCTCGTAGTTGTACGTGATCAATTCGCAGTATAAATCGTCCATTCGCAAGTAACGTTTAGACCATGTGAGTTGAGTTAAAGGGAATGCTATACATATATATTATGCTGTCACTTTGAAAAGGTCTTTTGTAACATTTTGTTTAGTAGTTTGTAGTGACCAAAATTATTTGACCATATCCAAAGTAACCTCCTTTTCTAGTGGCTTTCTAAATTAGTCTCGGATGTCTTTATTGGTTCATAATTTGTTTGTTATTTCTTGTTATCTCCCCTAATACAGCTGAAATAATTCTCTCGATGGACGTTAAGGACAATCAATTCATTATCTTCCATTTGAAGATTGTATGCGTGTCGGATCAACGGAACGTCTGGAAAATGAGGTGTCGGAATAGTGGGATGATATCCCTCGGGAATTCAAACATATGGTTTGAGAATCATTATGGGTTTTGTTATTTTGCTTTATCATAATTTAATTTCGGAACGAGAGATTAGATATTTCGAAAGCATAATAAATATAGCTGAAACATATCAGAACGTGACGCAAATCAAACATCCAATCAATCTTGATATTACGACTAAAACGTTCAAATGCAGTTGTTTTCATATTTACTTCAGATGGCTATTTATATTATAAGCTATGTAATTTGTTCAACGTCGTCTGGTTTAAAAAATACATTATGAACGTTACATGAAAAAAGAAGAGAAGCTAGTCCGATCCTTTAATTTCACGACCCGCTATATAGTGATTGAGTGCGAGATTGTTGTTTAACGCCAAATGAGAAATTTTCAACTATATCATGATGAGAACTAGTTCCATGTCGATCAGATTATGATGATGATGTCTGCTTTGTACTAGACCAACACGGTTAAATGGATTTTTATTAGTGCTAGCTCACTGAAACAACATTCTGCAAGGTAGACATGTCGCTCCACTGAAACATTATCCTGATCCCAAACCAACAATTCTTTGCACTTTCTGCTTAGCTGATAAGCAGCAAATACCAATTTAATAGTCTTTGGTTCGACACCACAGAATCTATCGCACTCGAGGCGAGCACGCTAATCATTACACCACCGAAGCGGTTCCCGCTATATAGATAATGTCCTGCCACTATATTCAAAATTTGGTGATTTTGTTGATCGCATATGTCCCATTGAGCTTGAAATAAAGGATACCACAGATACAACTCGGCTTGCTTCATATTTTAACCTACACATAGAAATTGATGAGGGCTGGTTAAGAACGAAGCTTTCCAACAAAAGACATGATCGATTTCAATTTTCCCATTGTGAATTTTCCATTTATATGTAACAACATTGTAACAGAACTTGCTTATGGAGTATATATCTCTCACAAGTAGATAAGATATTCTGAATTCCAGAGGTTGTGTTCACTATCACGATTTTCTTGTTAGAGAATAGCTGCTAACAAGGATGCTACTGAACCAAGGGTTCCTAATGGTTAAGGTGGTTATCGCTTCGAAAGTTTCACAATCGCCACCATAAATTGGTTAGCCATTATGGAATATCCCTGTCACAAATAACCATGGATGTTCCATTTGATCTAATCACAATATCATCCTTTCTTCATGCATTGCATACCACCAGATTTTGACAACAGTAACACCAAGGGTGCTATTAGTCGAGCAGGAACGGATTACCTGTTCGTAGCACATAAGTTAACTCCGGGTGTTTGTTGGTTTAGTGCTGCTCAATGGTAAGGTTTCCTGTGTAATGTTTTGTAGATCACTGTTTATTTTTCCCCTTTTCTTTCAGCCATTGTATTGTCAGTCCATTTTCGATATACGGCCTCTGATTACCCCTTTGGTATATTCAAACCTTTCTACAGTTTATTGAATAATATCTGCCTATTACATTTGATTTGTACCTGCCTATCATATTTTATTAAATTTGTCTGTCTGGCTATCACATTGTATTATATCTAACTATTGGACTGTTACATTTTATTGTATCTGCCTATCTGACCGTTACATTTTATTGTATCTGCCCATCTGACCGTTACATTTTATTGTATCTGCCTATCTGACTGTTACATTTTATTGTATCTGCCTATCTGACTGTTACATTTTATTGTATCTGACTATTACATTTTATTGTATCTGCATATCTGACTGTTACATTTTATTGTATCTGCCTATCTGACCGTTACATTTTATTGTATCTGCCTACCTGATTGTTACATTTGATTGTATCTGCCTATCTGACCGTTACATTTTATTGTATCTGACTGTTACATTTTATTCCTATCTGACTGTTACATTTGATTGTATCTACCTATCTGACTGTTACAGTTTATTGTATCTGCCTGTCTGACTGTTACATTTTATTGTATCTGCATATGTGACCGTTACATTTTATTGTATCTGTCTATCTGACTGTTACAGTTTATTGTATCTGCCCATCTGACTGTTACATTTTATTGTATTTGCCTATCTGACCGTTACATTTTATTGTATCTGTCTATCTGATTGTTACATTTTATTGTATCTGCCTATCTGATTGTTACATTTGATTGTATCTGCCTATCTGACTGTTATATTTTATTGTATCTGACTGTTACATTTTATTGTATCTGACTGTTACATTTTATTGTATCTGCCTATCTGATTGTTACATTTTATTGTATCTGCCTATCTGACTGTTATATTTTATTGTATCTGACTGCTACATTTTATTGTATCTGTCTATCTGATTGTTACATTTTATTGTATCTGTCTATCTGACCGTTACATTTTATTGTATTTGCCTATCTGACTGTTACATTTTATTGTATCTGCCTATCTGACCGTTACATTTTATTGTATATGCCTATCTGACTGTTACATTTTATTGTATCTGCCTATCTGATTGTTACAGGTTATTGTATCTGCCTATCTGACTGTTACATTTTATTGCATATGCCTATCTGACCGTTACAGTTTATTGTATTTGCCTATCTGATTGTTACATTTGATTGTATCTGCCTATCTGACCGTTACATTTGATTGTATCTGCCTATCTGACCGTTACATTTGATTGTATCTACCTATCTGACTGTTACATTTGATTGTATCTACCTATCTGACTGTTACAGTTTATTGTGTCTGCCTGTCTGACTGTTACATTTTATTGTATCTGCATATCTGACCGTTACATTTGATTGTATCTGTCTATCTCACTGTTACATTTTATTGTATCTGTCTATCTGACAGTTACATTTTATTGTATATGCCTATCTGACTGTTACATTTGATTGTATCTGCCTATCTAACCGTTACATTTTATTGTATATGCCTATCTGACTGTTACATTTTATTGTATCTGCCTATCTGATTGTTACAGGTTATTGTATCCGCCTATCTGACTGTTACATTTGATTGTATCTGCCTATCTAACCGTTACATTTTATTGTATATGCCTATCTGACTGTTACATTTTATTGTATCTGCCTATCTGATTGTTACAGGTTATTGTATCCGCCTATCTGACCGTTACATTTTATTGTATCTGCCTATCTGACTGTTACATTTTATTGTATATGCCTATCTGACCGTTACAGTTTATTGTATCTGCCTATCTGATTGTTACATTTTATTGTATCTGCCTATCTGACCGTTACATTTTATTGTATCTGCCTATCTGACCGTTACATTTGATTGTATCTGCCTATCTGACTGTTACATTTTATTGTATCTGACGGTTACATTTTATTGTATATGCCTATCTGACTCTTACATTTTATTGTATCTGCCTATCTGATTGTTACAGGTTATTGTATCTGCCTATCTGACCGTTACATTTTATTGTATCTGCCTATCTGATTGTTACATTTTATTGTATCTGTCTATCTGACCGTTATATTTTATTGTATCTGCCTATCTGACCGTTACATTTGATTGTATCTGCCTATCTGACTGTAACATTTATTGTATCTGACTATCTGACCGTTACATTTGATTGTATCTGACTGTCTGACTGTTACATTTTATTGTATCTGCCTATCTGACCGTTACATTTTATTGTATCTGCCTATCTGACCGTTACATTTTATTGTATCTACCTATCTGACTGTTACAGTTTATTGTATCTGCCTATCTGATTGTTACATTTGATTGTATATGCCTGTCTGACCGTTACAGTTTATTGTATCTGCCTATCTGACTATTACATTCAGGACACATGTGCACTACATCTTTACAATCTTTTAAAATACACGGCACTAGACAACATCCAAACCAAAATCTGAAAAGAAATTGTGTACTTTTTGTATGATAATCTAGTTAATTTATTGAACAATTCTGGAAAATACAGACCAATTCAACATTGTTTCTATATATAAACGTACATTAAAAGCAACTTAGTTTTCAGCAATTCTTCTAAATCTGTCTCAGACAGTCTCATGGGCACCGGGTAGGCAGGTTAACTTTTAAAACAAACAAAATCTGCCCATGAAATTCTGAGGTTATTCATTAATTAGCCATGTAAATTATATATAGCTTTTCATGTCTTTTGTCTGAATTTATAGCGACCTAGTCATATATAATAAAAAAAAATTAGAAACATATTCTGGTGATTCATCCCTAGTAACACGAATATTGGGAGTTATCTCTCCAGTGTAGAGTTATCAAAAGACCCATAAAAATCTACTTTCAATTAGATTGTCTATTTAAAGTGACGTGTCCGCTGTGGTAGCGATCGAATACTAGTACTACTTATAGTGGCATTATCTTCATGCTACTTTAAATCAACCGATGATATTAGATACTGACAATTTCAAATAAATTGGACATATACGTTTCTTATAATTTTATTTACCTTTAACACACGGTGAAAGATAAATACCACTATTTGAGAAAACACTTTATTTATGAAAATACCTAAAAGTTATAGGCTATAAAACTCACACTAAGATTGAGAAAGGGCCGTTTTAATATCACAGTCCGATTTATATCTACTTATGAAAGCAAGGCATATCACACCTAAAACTGTGAGTTCTATTCTCGCCCTTGACAGAGTGCATTCGATACTTTGAGAGTTTGTCTAAGACTTGCAGCACTGATCGGTCGTTTTCTCTAATTCTATCCACTAATAAAACTGACTGCTACGATATAACTGTAATATTTTCGACAGTAGCATTAAACACCCATAGCCCACAACCCTTACTACATGTTTATACTAACACAACAATATGATTTCTAGATCATTTGTACGCCAAGGCTGTTCGCCATGAACACGATATGACTTCATGTTCTGATGTCAGTGTGTAACGATCATAATATTATCTAGGATCAACCGATATGCCCAAGACGAATGAGAACCAAGATATCCTTGGTCAGCTTGCATACCAGTGTCAGAATCACAATCTTTGTTATGCAGTTTTGGAAACAAACGGCAGCAAAAGGAGATAATTCTGAATGCCTGTCAAAATGGTAAAATGTGCTTTTTACACTGACATTAAAAAAAGTAATTAGTGAAGTTATATATTCACCAACATATCTTACCCAGTCATCAGGAACACACAACAAAGCAACCATGAAAAACATCCAGCTTTATATTCTAAAGAGGTCAGAACGTCTGAGCTACAAAATGGACATTTTGCATAAACAGAAAATGACGTAAACTGTACCGATAGACTTGGAGTATCATCAGTAATTGAACCTTTTCGTTGAACAACTATGCCTTTGTCTGTAAAGAAACCAATAATTCTAATTAAGAAATAAATCATGGAAGCCAGAATGTGTTTTGAGTTTCAACATTGGTTGGCGGATATTAATATCCACCAACTGATGTTAAAACTCAAAACCCATTCTGGCTTCCATTCTGATATGTCTAAGAGTACAAATACGGTAGTATACTTTGATTGGAAGACGGTTATTAATATTTACGTTTGCGGAATATGTCGCACACAATTTATGCTGCCAAATTCGAGCAGACGATAATTCATCAACATGTACATTTACGACGGAAAAGTCAGTCACATGCACCCGGCGCATGTGCCAATGAGATTATACCTAATCGAAAACTCGCTCGTTTGTTCACAAAGCGAAAGAAGGACGTATGTTAGAATTACTATTATACCAATACAAACAAAACAATGGACAAGAATTACAATATTTCGCCCATTGTAAATATACATCTATAAGAAAATAGAAATAACATTATAAAATAACTAAATCGCTTTTCGTTGGTGTAATGGTTGGTCCATTTGAGTCGAGAAAAGAATATTGTGGGTTTAACTCTCTATCATTGGCGGCCTATTTTAGTAGAGTGCTACTTGCAAATAATAGCACACTAGTAATAAAATATAGAATGCTATAATTTTAACTTCATGTATATGAAAACTTTAGCAGAACCTGTATATGGAGTATATCTCTCATATGTGAGGGTTGGCAGTTTACTTACATGTGGAAAGCACTTGCATGACAGCATCATTTCACTAAGAAGGGAGGTTTGGACCCATACAACTAGCTTAGCTCCGCCACCTTTAATTGAAGTGCATGAACCGAGGCAGGAAAGTGAGCGGTCATATATTTGTGTGTTAGGGTATCGATTTTGCCTCTTTCTACGATATTGATATTTGATTTTGGAATTGTTCCGACAGTTTGGTCATTTTTTTCATTTTATTGAGACGATATTCTAGAACTTGCGAAAGGGTTGCTGGGGCAACAAGGAAACTACGGAACAAAGAGTTCCTAGTGGTTACAATCCGGTTCCATTCTCATTCATGACTTACCACCGGATTTGTAACAAGAGTAACACGACGTATGTCATTAGTGGAATAGGAACCGATTACCTTTCCGGAATATATGAGTGCACACCTGGTTTTAATGGGGTTCGTGTTGCTCAATGCTTAGTTTTTCGTGTATAGTTTTGTAGATCACTGTTTGTCCTTTTGGATATTCTTCGATTTACGGCTCCAAATTACTCCTTTGATATCTTCTAGCTTTAAGTTTGCAGCATGGAGGGAAGACAATTAGTATCCATTGAAATGCTGACTGTCTTTTGAAACATGATGCCAAATCACAATTAATATGTCGTCAATAAGTAAGTCCAGCATATTAGCAAAATCAATTCCAGAGTATTTTTGTTAGAATCAAAATGATCTATCATAAAATAGGATGATCTATCATAAAATAGGATCTATTTTCACGAAAAGAACGAAATATTTGGGGCACCGTCTTTAACCGACGCGTAATTTAGTTGCGAGTCATCAATGGCTGTGTAATAGGTAGGTAAGTCAAAAGTTTTTTTTGTTTTTTTTTTAATACTTTTACATATAGAGATGAATTTCGATTTCATATACATGTATTATACAATGTATCTTTAGTTTTATATGTGTGTTTTGTGGATCGTTGTTTGTCCTTTTGTGCTTTTTCTTTTGGCCGTTGTGTTGTCTGTTCTTCTTCGATGTACGGATTCTGATTACCCCTTCGGTATCTTCAAACTCTTCTTAACAAATGCTTTGAATTTTTCAGAGTACACAACTTAATATCACCACTTACATTAGCTAGTTTTTGCAGCATTTTTTGAATCTTAGGTTTAAAAAACAGCTAAAATAGATGTTAATAGTTTTGAAAGAGGTTTTGGTAGAGCACTTGGCTGATCCAGCAATGCAACATTGTATAAAGGGACATTACTTGTAATTTAGGTATCCTATAAAGGGAAGAGAGATAGATATGATTGGATTGACGACATTAATGCCTTTATCATTTCCGAAAGGGTAGCAGCTATTTCTTTTTTCACGTTTCAACCATTGTGTGGCATAACCCTCAACAGCATCCGCAAGAATTTCAAGCTATTTCCAGTTTATGTATTTCGAACCTTTCATAAACAAAATTTTGTTGTTGTTACTGTTGTTGAAATTGTTTACATCATTTCCAAAATGCATAAAAAGATTTAAAAAAAACGTCCAAATTCCGCTTATTTCTGTATGGTTTTCTGTTCGTTTGCAAAAAAACAATTTATTGTTATGTTAGTTTCGTAACTTATAAGGTATTGTACACTTCGGAATTTTGAAAGCAGACTCCTTTCATAGTTTATTTTCTAACACAATTTTCTTTATTCAACAAGAATAATTTGGTGCGGATTAAAGATACATTTGAAAAGCTCTGGAAAATATTGCAAAGAAAAATGAGAACATATTTCAGGAAAAGAGAAGAATGCTTTGTTGGCATACAAAAAATAACAACTTACCAACTTCGATCAATTTTAATCCTTGATCCATGCCAATCTCTAACAATGGTGGACAATTTTAGTTTTAAAATGGTCTTTATACAATTTAATAACTTCCTAGATCAAACGTGAACAAAACAGATCAACATTTTGTTTATTTTTAAATTGATTACTTAGATAAATACACGTACTGATAAACATCGAAATTAAACATTCTCTCTTTCATTGTAAAATCATTTTAAAGGAATTCAAATCATTGTTTCTTTAACAATATAAACTTTCGGCTTCTTCACCATTTTCAGATGTAATACTGATTATATTTTCTTTTAACAGAACCGCTTACGTCATGACTGTAAGGGACGGCGGTCGTCACCGTATGGTAGTTGGATTTCTAAATACCTATGCAATCAGTGCCTATGACCACAATAGTTTGAACCTCGTTCATGGCGAGGTGTACTTGATACAACATTATGCAATACAGTTTTTTAGTGACTTGCGACAGGTCTGTGGTTTTCTCCGGTTTCCTCCACAAACTATTGTGGAAAGTGGCGTTTAATATTATAAACCAAACCATACCATCTATGACTATTTAGAAGTAAGTAACACCTTGCTGCATTACTGATTATGTTTGTCACTGCTTTTCATAAAGTATATGCTATCTGGACATTCTGCTGCACAGGAAATAAAGCATTTATGAAAGTTTACCAGTGGTTTTATTGGACCTCAAATTCTAAATTTTGAAATAAGTATCAGACCTGTTTTCGGGGCCCCAAAAAAAGTCTTGATCCACATTGCAAAATTCCTCTTGGAGGCCCTGTATATATCTATAAACATGTATAATCCTAGATTTTATAGCGGACAAATTATTATATCAAGCAGGCTATATTAAAATATTTTCATATACACATGTATATTGTTTTTTCTCCTCACACTACTTGTATTTTGCATGTTAATCAAACATTAACCTAATAAATAGTTTTTGTAAAACGACAGCACATTTGAACTTTTTATCTAAATTTGTCTACCTCTTCCGTTTGCAAGACTGTGTATGTTGTCCCCTGTTCACCACGGGGAGGTGGAAGTACGATTTTGAGCAGGATATGGATTTTTTAAATTCCAATTTAATTTAATAATTAATTTAAAACAATTTGGAATACAACTGTATACATTCTAGTTATAACTGTTCACATAATGAATAGTAAATGTTCACATGTCCGTTCTAGCCTGATATTTGTACCCAACGCAACGGATATATCTTTCCCTCGTTGTCTGTCCTGACTGTTACTTCCTCCACAAGTCAAACAAAAAGTCAAGTTTCTCCTTCTCAGTTCTTGACTGTGGTGCAACTTCTGAAATGTGTCTAATCTTGATGTAGTCAACAGTTTGTATTTGCAAAATGGCATCCAGAAATACAAAAATAGACCAATGCGACGAATAAAATTGCGCATTATAATGAGAGTGAAATGACTGGTATATTGGTCGTACGTCTCTAACATCAGAGGGAGGCTCTACACAGAGAGATGGCGGAAATCTGGACTCTTGTGTAGCATAATTGTCTGTATGATAGTCAGCAAACTTGGTACATCGTGCACCCACGGGAGCTTCTGACATTACAGCTTCTACAAAAGTAAGTCCAAATATCATGAGAAGTCATTTTCCAATGTCACTCTCTCTATCTTTATAATCATTACTAAGTCCCAGAGATTGGATCTTCCTCCACCAAGATTGACACAAGGTGGAAACGACAACATTTTAGTACAGCTGATGAAAATATGCTTTCTATTAACTTCATAACAGTCTCTTTAAAATCAACATGTACTACAGAAGGAGCAAAGGCTAAACCGTTTTCACTCCACAAATGAAGCAAGCTGGAAAATGTACAACGGTATAGCTCCTCTGATTTTCCACGCAACAGTATGAACACTGAGGGAATGCAATTTCCGTTTTTATATCCATGGATTGTGTAAAGCTGTGTTAAAAATTTAGGACAACATCGAAAGGTACCATCTATATATATTTCATCAACAGAACACAAGCATTCCAGATTTAAACAACAAGTAAAAATAATGATTGTATTATCCAAATTGTTTATTTGAAGAAAGTTTTCAGATTTACTTGTCTCTATGGTCATGCTTGAAATAGTAGTGTGAAGGTCTTCCCGTGACTTAGGCAGTGTTGGGTGTCTCTTCCGACGCTCACAATAAATAGCCTTAGAAACGTTTTTCAGATCATCTTGATGTAGAAAATTTTCATCAATTGAAGTCAACTCTTTTTTATAATTTTGGATGGTCTTGTCGTTTGGGTCCTCTGCTGCTTTTCGTTTAGCATTTATTCTTAATTCCTGGTGTTGCAGGTTGCGGTTATCAGCTTCATGATTATGGACATTTTTTATATGGATGATACAGGATGTTTCTGCGTCTGTAGTCGAAAGAATTCCTTATGGCACCCCCCACCCAAAAATAGTATAATTACCCGAACCCTAACCATAGCCCTAACCCAAACCCTAACATTAACCCTAACCTTTTATGATCAAAATTATTAAATTAATATGCTTATTATTTAAAATATACAAATTCTACAGATTTTTGGGTGAGGGTGCCATAAGGAACTCTTGTACAATAATACCCCCAGCAAAGCTATTATAAATGCGGCCTCTAATATCACATACAGGCCGCTAATAGAGGCCGTTAATGGGGACCGATGATACAGGCCGCTGTACTTTAATAATTTGACCCATTTTTGAGAAAAAGTTGATATCGTTTACGTTTAACCATATGTCTATCACAGCGCAACATTTATTATAATACATGTAATGTATAGCTTCATTAATCGAGGTGATCCTTTTTCACGTAAGGTGAGACTTAAGACCCGACATTAATTAATCATACTTGTGTTTAAGTGTGTGGCGATGCAATAGACCTGTACACATGTTTTTTTTTTATTTGTCCGCAATCTAGCTCAGCATTTTACACTATACCCAGGTTCGCCTTAACAGAATTATAGATCACCGGGCAAGGCAGTGCACTGGTGCCAATACCAACACAACCACTCACATGAATAAAACTGTTAATATCGACAAAATTAAGCATATATTTATTGTATTGGTACTTCCAACAACATCAGTATTTAATCATAAAAAAACCATGCTGTATACAACATACGTAGATAAGCATGGGCCCTTATGCTCGCAGGGCCCCCGGGCAACTACCAATCGTTCTCATGCGTTAAGACGCCACTGGCTATACCTCATATAGGATGATTGTTATCATATGATTACATGAAATGAATACCACAATCGTCTGAAACAAGTGACAACTATACAATGTGCATACCACCACTGGACCCTGACAAGACGGTGTCTTCAACCTATGCCAACATTTTGAAATATCATATTTAAGGTATGCCAACAAATATTATATTACAGGTGTTTATATAGCAATTAATGACAGTTACAGGTAAGTAACATTGGAAGGTGTCTTCAACCTACGCCAACATTTTGAAATATCATATTCAAGGTATGCCAACAAACATTATATTACAGTGTTTATATAACAATTAATGACAGTTGCAGGTAAGTGAATTTGGAAATGCAGGTCTCAAAAGTGAAATTTATTATATAAAAAAAAACTAAACAAAAAGCAATCTAAAAATATAAGAATAAGTCTGTTAAAATTTAACAACTTGAAAAAAAAATAATTAAACTTTTGTAAAAAGGTCTCAGAAGTGAAATTTAGAATAAAAAAAACTAAACTAAACAAAAAACAATCTTAAAAATATAAGAATAAGTCTGTTAAAATTTAAAAACTTGAAAAAAAAATAATTAAACTTTTTGTTAAAAGGTCTCAAAAGTGAAATTTATTATAAAAAAAAAATAATCAAAAAACAATCTAAAAATATAAGAATAAGTCTGTTAAAATTTAACAACTTGAAAAAAATATAATTAAACTTTTGTAAAAATTTATATATAAAATAAAAATCTGGTAAAATTAAACAAAAATCTCTAAATAAAAAAGATGAAAATATAAAATTTTAGAATAATTTAAATAAACAATTTTTCTTGAAGGTATGAATTTAAAATATTATATGATACTCATGCAATTAAGCAATTTTCTTAAAATCTAAATTCAATAGTTTTTAATAATATTTATTTATAAATTTAGAATTATCATAATTTCTATGATTTCTAAATCGAACATTGTTATCCAAAATCTAAGACAATTGTATTTTTAGCAATTTGTAATGTGACTGTGTTACTGATTGTTTTTGGTTATTTTGATAAAGTATGATAACAAAAATATCTGTGCATATAATATCTTTAATTTATTTTCATGATGTATGATATACAAATATATATGCTTATAATATCCTATTTTATTTTCATAATGATTGAAATTAAAATATATCCTGATTATTTTTAAATTATAAAGTTTGATATTAAATATATGTGCTGATATACTGATTTTTTGTTTGTTATTTCCATAAAATATGATTTTAAATACTTACTTTCTACTTTATTCATTAAAAATTAATTGTGGACTTGGGAGTACATTGACATCTCCCCCGATTTTACACTAATTAAACATGACTAGTCATGTTTATATAACAATTAACCTATTCAACCTATGCCAACAATCTTGCTTACCTTTTTATATATATTTTTTAAAATGTTGGCATAGGTTGAATGGACCGACAAGACACATGTAGTAGGTTGTATTAAATACAAATGTATTTTATATAAATATATCTGAAAATCAACCCAACAAGGTACCCGCTAGATTATATTGATGTCAATTTTTATATCAAGAAGTCTTAATTGATAGATAGAATGTTTTTCTCATCCAACTTGTAATTTGCATTTGAACGATTCATTAACGTAACAAATACAAATAGTTCTTTCCTAGCTCAAACTGTCAGACGTTCAAATAATAAAAATAAAAACGTAGATATCAAATTTAGTGCACATGGTACGTTTCTGGAATAACCTTTATCAGGTACGTTCAAATCTAAAGACTGGAAAGCAATATTTAAAACCAAAGGGCCTAAAAATTATAGCCAGAATCGGCTAAGTATGAATGAGGGAGAAGAATCTTAGTTTTTATAATAATTACATGATTTAGGAACTTTGAATTTTAATGATAAATATATCTAATAAATCATGTCAGATTATGTTCGGTGAGGATATTAACGGAATAATTCACGGTTCGATAACAAGAACGGAGTTATAATTTCGCAATGACGTTTACATTGATACAGGTATTAAAACCTTTAATCACATATTTTATTGTAATAACGCCGAATTTGCATGTGTAATAAAAGCATAATTTGCGACGTGTTATATGCCTCCGGGGCAATAACATGTTATCTGTCCTCTTGTGAAGGACAATAACATGTTATCTGCCCTGGCAAAATATGTGATAAATAGATTATTACATGGCCTTTTTCATATTGCCTTTGTCATCAGCCCTCGACTGATATCGACCCTCGGGCCGATATCAAGGTTTCTAGCTGATAACAAGGGCAATATGAAAAAGGCCATGTATTAATCTATAATTATCACATATTTTGTTGCAATATGTTCGTTTTTGCATGTCCAATAATAGCTAAAAGTCAGTGTTGGTTATTTGCATCAGGGCAAATACCGGACAAATATCCGTTTTTGCCCTCGTATATCCGTATTTGCCCCCTAATTCAACTTCCGGTATCTGCGCAGTGGTCTCAAAGATTATATGTCAAAGTACAAGGAAAGATGATGCATAAAGAAATGCATAAAATCGTATTTCAATCAAATTAACACATTTCAGCATATTGGAATAAAGTTTAAATAACGGAATAATTAGCTCAAATGTATAGTGGTGTTAGATAGGAATTGCCATTCAAATGTCAACGTCTTGGGTAGATTTTACAAACTGTTTCTAACGTCATCGTACAGATCGGCATTGTGTTTGGTATATTTTTGAAACCAGACTCGAAGCAAAAATATTTGCAAGTTGAACAAAGGCAACTCTCTTAAGGATTTATTTTCTCAATTTGTCAGTTCAAAGATCTTTGTAGCAATATAAAAGTCAATGCTTGATTTGATTTGATTTGTGGTGTTTAACGCCACTTTCAGCAATATTTCAGCTATACCATGGCGACCAGCTTTAGTGGTGGAAGAAGCCGGAGTACCCGGAGAGAACCACCGACCATGGGCAAGCAACTGGTAAACTTTATCATTTGCGGCTGTGAGTCGAGAGCACCCTTTTTTGTAATTTACAAAGCCGGACGCGAACCCACGCCGTATTGGTGATAGGCTTGTATGAGTTGCTAGGTAATCCAACGACCTAACTCATTGAGCCACCCGGGCCCTCGTCAATGCTTGGAAAAGGTCAATGTAAGATATGTGTTAAAAGATTATGACATGAAATTTTCCATATCGTCCCTGGTATCAACCCTCGACCCACATCAGCCCTCCAGCTTCGCTGTCGGGCTTGATATGGGAGTCTCGGGTTAATACTAGGGGTGATATGGAAAATGTCATGTAATAATCTCTTAGTAATACATTTCTCTGACGTCACACCATTGTTCGCACAGTTGGTTATTATTAATGTTTTTTTTTTATAAATCCACAGATGTTTCTTTTGTTATTGCCTATTTGAACTTTAACCGTTTACCATTTTAGCTTTATAAGCGTATTATTATTGTTTTTACTTGCAGGTATAGAACACCTGAGCTGCATTTTCCAAGACTTCTTTAAGTTTGAAAACGTCTGGTTTTTATATCTATTTAAACTATTAATTTTATTCGGTGGTGTAATTATCAGCGTACTCGTCTCGAGTGTGGAAGATCTTGTGTATGAGCACCTGTAGGGTCAAACGAATGACATGTCTACCCGCGGACTGTCGTTGCAGTGAGCTAATGGCCCAACTAGGCGTGTTGGCTTAGTATGAAGCAGACATCGTCATCGTCGCATTAAATGTAACTTGTTCTCGCCATGATATAGATGAAAAATTGCCCATTTAGACGTTAAACAACACTCACTCACTCACTCTTATTGTACAATAAAATATGTTAAAACATAAGTGTATCACAGTTATACGTACTTCACAATAACATTAGCAAAACAGTTCACAGATTAAATAAATACATCATTTGTTTCATATACCTTTCTCATATTTTGCTATCTCACACGAATATTCATAAAATCAAATTCCATTGATTGCTGATATCAAATTTAAAAAAATACATGTGCATATATATACCATTGACACACACACAAACACAAGTATAATAACAGTCTTTAGATTGACCATACGTGACAAGGTATCATCTCCGTTAATGAAGCTATAGCTGGATGTATATTTAAAATAGTGGATTTGACCGATGTGTCTGAATGGTTCGTCTCTATGCCAAGCGTGTCACAGTATTGTTTTGTTTCATTGGGGAAAATGCGTTCAATACAATTGTGAAGTGATATACAATTATAAATCCTAATGGTCGTTCCTCAACTTAAATTGGATGTTATTACTGATGTATCTGACCACTATCTATTTAGACTGACATTATAGTACCAATATAAAGAACCACAACTCTTGTTAATTTATAAGATACCAATGTCAGTGAAGCAAACGGTAAGAAGGACCAGACTAGACAAACAGAAGTATGTTAACAAAGTGTGTCAAACACATGATGATGAAGATGAGTATCACCACCGAAAGCTCCATACAATGTTATAATGATTAGATTAGAGGTATATAATTCATCATTGCATGTACAGATTTCCTGGTCCATTCACTTGATTTATTTTGACACACTTTGTTTGCACTCCTGTTTATATAGTCTGTGTCTTGTTAACGTTGTATGCACTTGACAATGGTTTCTTATAAGAATGAATGTTGAAAGATAAAAACGATAAACACATGAAAGAAAAAAAGTTAGAATAGCCATAAAAAGGACTTTATCAAAAGAAATTGAACGGCTAAGAAAAACGGGTAAGATAAACACACGCTCGATTTATTTAATGACCTTGTATATTTTCTTGTGAACAATCCCATTTGCTACTAGTATTATATAGGCAAATAAAATATGCTTAGACTAATATATTCCTTTTGTCTATATGTATATATTATTCTGTAGTTTAACTGCGTGTAAATCATGAATTACATGAATTAAACAGGTTTTTGTTGGGCCGACCTGTTAAAATGAAATTATTGATTGCATGTGGATGTGGATACATAATTTAGTAATGCACGGTCCGATAACTCCAGA
Source organism: Bathymodiolus septemdierum (assembly GCA_963383655.1). Classification (NCBI taxonomy): domain Eukaryota; kingdom Metazoa; phylum Mollusca; class Bivalvia; order Mytilida; family Modiolidae; genus Bathymodiolus; species Bathymodiolus septemdierum. The sequence continues at coordinate 35,560,624 of OY726519.1, forward strand.
ATGACATTTACAATGAGACATATGTGAATCAAATCAATATGGTTACTATTCAATGACAATACATGTATACGATGCGATGCAAACAATAAAATAATAAACACATTAGTTACTTTGTTGTCACTGGCGTATTATTATAATATTATGGATGAAACAGTCTGAGGAACGGCATGATGAGTACATTGTGATCAGAAATCAGTCCATTCTAATGGGTTCTTATAACTTTATTCTAGAGTAATTTAAATTCGTGCCATTCTTGTGACGTCTGCCATCTTTTGGAACCACGAGGTATAGAAAAAGGGCATAGTTTCTGCTCTCGATATCTAACCAACCCTAAAGGGACGCCCACAGGTTGTGCATGCAAATCAAAACACAATGACGAATGTCTCGTACTGTGAGACTACCACGACCCTAGCAGGCAAAAAGAATTTGAAGCAACTCGTAATAAGGAGCAGTATTGTTGAGGATGGTCCTTATCCATCATTTGCCATGTGGATAAATGTCAAAACGTGCATTCATAGTTCTTTCTCAACGTCACTTCTTACATAGACAATTTATTTGTTCTCGTCATGAATATAGTTGAAACATGTTAAAGAATAATTAGTCAATCTTTGAGAATGCTATTCAATTTTGAAATAGGAACTTCACGCCACTATATAGTTGAAATATTGCTAGACATGGCGTTAAACACCAGAAAATCAATCAATTAATGATTGGGGAGGAACAGTAAATGAGTGAGTGATTCTTGTTTAACGCCAACTCAGCAATTTGTCAGCTATATCATGGCGAGAACAAATTAATTTTCAATGAGATGATGATGAGGTCCGCTTTGTTCTAGGCCAACAAACTGTAAAACCCCAAATCATCAGTTGGTTTCGTTCTCCTTTAATGGTAAGACAAAAGTGGTAAGGTTTTTGCTATGGTAAGTTTTATGAAAATATTGCGGATGTGCATTGCAACTCTAGTTGATTTTCTGTTTGTGGTTTGTTTGATGGTGCTTAATGCCACTTTCAACATTATTTCAGTTATATTGTGGCGGTCAGTTTTATTAGTGGAGGAAACCGGAGGACACGGAGAAAACCACCGATCTGTCGCAAGTCACTGACAAACTTTATCACATAATGTTGTACACCTCGCCCTGATCGAGATTCGAGCTCACAACATTAGTGGTGATAGTCACTGATTGTATATGTAGGTGTAAATCCAACTACCTACCGATCACAACCACGATGGGCCCGAATTGATTTTCTGAATTGATATAAATGTATGCACTAATTCTGTCTGTGCCGGTGTCACTAATGATAATTACATTTCCTTTGTCATTTAATGTAAATTGATATATCAATACATCATACAGGCAATGCTGTTTTGAACATCAATGACATTTTTGAAAGAAAATAACAAAATATTTGATTGATTGATTGGCATTTAATGCCAACGTTAGCAGTATTTCAGCTATATCGTTGCACAAAGCATTTGAATTCGAACAGATATAGGATAATAATAATATTCATGATACACTTTGCAATACTGTTATGAAAACAAATTTAAACAGTGCTAATCAACAATTCCATCAAAATCAACAATACGAACAACTACCTCTCACTTCAAACCATTTAACAAAAATAAAAGATTACCACATATGCCAGCCAAATGAAAATCCAAGTCTGGTTTTGGACATTACAAACAAGTGTGGGTTAAACAGTGTACATTTGTATATGTATGTCAAATGTAAGGAGATTTGAGACACAGATATTCTGTAACGGTTAACCAGGTCATGGTGGCGACCGTAAAACTTTCGAACTGGTGACTTCACCTTAACTAATAGTAACCCTTGCTTCAGTAGCTTCGTTGAGTTCGCTTGTACATTTTATTATCCTGTGTTAATTATTATAGCGGTACGTTAAACAGTTGGTTAATTCATTGTAGCGAGCCGTAATGAGGGAGGCCATCATGAGGGATTTGGATCGTATCGTTGTGAGTTCGATTCCAGCACGTGGCGAGGTGTACTCGATACATCTTTATGAAACTAATGGCATGTCGGTTGTTTATCCGTGTATTCCGGTTTCCTCCATCAATAAAACTGACCGACATGATGTAACTGAAATATATATGTGGCATTAAACTCCCATCAACAAATCCAATCAAAGCCACATTTTACCACCGTGTGTTATGATTTGTTTGGTAGGGTGCTAAACAGTAATTTGTAATTTGTAATACTGTGGCGATTTTTTGGTTGTTATCTAAAGTGGTATGTTAATTTAATGTTAACATTTTAATACAACCAGCGATTCGTTTCTAAGCGGATCCAAATATTCTCTGTATGCAATACATCTTGTATAAGCTATAAATTATGGATGCGTCGTTACTGTTTAGTGAGGTGAGTGAGTGAGTGATTATTGTTTAATGCCAAATTAACAATTTTCCAGCTATATCATGACGAAGCTTATTGATGGTTTAAATCTATATTTACCGTGAACATATATTTCCTTCTTATTCTTATTATTTGTCGCAAATATATTTGAGTTTTATATGCTCAGAGGCGTAGGGGTGGATCAGAAAGTGAGAGTGGCAAGCTTCCCGAGGGTACCTGAAAGTGAAGGATGCAAGCTTTGGAAAAGGACTGGAAAGCTTGAAAGTGGGGGCAAACAATGGAAGTGGACTGGAAGTGGAGTGAACTACAGGAGAGGACGGGAAAGTTGAGACAAGCTTTTAAAATTGACAAGTAAAAAAAATTAAAATAAATAAACAAAAAACACCATTTTGCTTCAAGCACACCCTTTTACTTCTTGATTTATTGTAATGTTTTAGCTTGCATGCTACCAATTCAGCTTGTTCGAAATTTTTGCAAAAAATTGGGAGGGGGTCAAAAACATAAACCCCCTCCCCGAGCTCCTATGCTTCTGATAATGTATATTTCAATCACACACAATGTGGAGATATTGGAATATTATTAATGTTCATTTCTCTATAAACTGTGTCTTCGGTTTATAGTTTGTGGCATGCAGGTACCGTCGGTGATCGAACCCACGACCCGTGTAATGGGCAAGTATGCTACTAACCATTTACATTGCCGAGAATAACAAGGATCTAGAAAATGTAATGTATTGTCAAAGATAAATAAAATGTATTAATACACTTACAATAAGCAGCACATCAGAACAACCTATATTTTATCTAATGCACCAACATTAAAAGATGTTTCAGTAGTTATTTGTGCATTACATATTGGACATCTGGTACTATAAGGTTTAAAATGCTCCTGCGTTATTATCGGTGGAGGTGGTACTATCAACACTCCGGGTGGAGGCTCTGCCTGATTAAATCCTGTCTGAGGCATTGTTGGCATGGACATGTCCATTTGTTGAGTGTTAGAATAACCTATAAGTATGAAATATAAAAAAGAAAAATAAAGTTATTCACATTGTTCTAATGGTAATATTTGAAAGAAAACTAGTTTTACATTGGGGGAGTAAACTATTGTTTATAAATATGATTGACTGTTGTTTAATGGCAAGTTAGCAGTAGTTGAACTGTATTCTTAAAACTAACAAGTAAACTTACCAACTATAAATTAATTAGTTTGTCGGTAAAACTGTATCAATGTCATGGACCTATTGGCGATGTTTTTCTTGTAACACGAAAAAGGGAAAATATTGGAAAGGGTGAGAAAACTTTACCGTGCAGCGGTTCACTAACAACCAATGCTGATAATATGTTGCTAATTTGAAGCTATGTAGTGAGCTGTTGCCTGTTTTGGTTACCGGCTCGTAGTGACTGCGATGATATTGTAGTTGGATTTGCATCTGGTCTATTTGTTCTCAGATACATTAGTACTTAAATTACTTGGCTTTTCAATCTTTTGACTAGGAGCGTATCTGATGAAGGTTATTCCAGAAACACGTCGCACGCAGAAGACTGGCTCGATAATTCTGCTGGTGGACTATTAGTCCCACAGGAAATCATCAATCCAGTAGTCAGTGCTTTGGCATTGACATGATTTAGTGTAAACATTATTTTATTGTTGAAAAGAATATACAATGTAATACATATTACAGATGGCAAACACTCATGAATAAATTAGCAACAATCGGATTCGGAACCAAGCAAACTGCTAATTTAAATCCGTCTCCTTACAGTGTGTATTAGATATACCGGGTATATGTATTTTGTACTTCAAATTTATCATTCCTAAATAATAAAATTTATTAAAAGTAGGACAAAAATCTCTCCGACAAATATATAATGTAACCACAGTTTATGACCATTGAAGACCTCCGTTTAGAAATGAAATAGCTAACAAAACTATGGCCCATCAATAATCCATAAAGATAATTTAAAAAAAACAACAACATTGAAATTGAATAAAAGATGAAAAAGGTGATAGCTTGACCCCCGCCTTCATGTAAACGGTAATTGTTACAGGTATGCCAAAATCAGATGAATAATAAACTCTCCACGTACAAAACAAACGAAAGCAAAACAAAGACACCCGTATTTACACTTTGTGGTAACATAAACAGTTAGTTGTTTTCATTGATGTCTTACATTTTGCAATTGCAGAAGGAAATTGCAAAATACTCTTCATAAATGTTAATACACACATTCTTGAAACTTTATATTTAAAGGATTTAAACATTATTGTCACAGGTGGACATACACAAAACGAACGACGTCATCAAACTTAAAATACCGATATAAATATTGTATACGTAATAGTTAGCGACTGAGATCGAGGTGTTCAAGCTAGATGAACACCTGAGCCCGTGCAAATTGTGCGCCGAGACCGCGCAGCGGTCGGGGTGCTTAAAGCACGGGCGAGGGTGTTTTATCTAGCTTGAACCCGAGATCGAAGTCGGTAACTGACTTACACTCTAGTGATATTGTTTATAACAATATATAATATCAAAAATATTGAGCTTACTTGTACATATTTAGCCAATTAAATGCAGCCGTTTTTGTCACCGATAAGTCGCTTGAACACCTGGCACAGTGCCGAGGTGGTTCAAGCTTGAACACCTGGCACAGTGCCGAGGTGTTCAAGTGACGTCACTCTTTGTCTTGGGCCTAAGACACGTGTGAATTCTTTTGACAAATAGGTATTTCCAAAATTTGAATACCTATCGATAACAATAGAACTAGTGTTTAAAAACCATTACCTTTTTGAACTGATATACAATTATAAATTATAAAAAAAACATTAGGTCGTTCCTCAACTTAAATATCACCACCGAAAGCTCCATACAATGTTATAATGATATATACCTCTGATTAGAGGTATAATTCATCTTTGCATGTACATATTTCCTGTTCCATTCACTTGATTTATTTTGACACACTTTGTTTGCACTCCTGTTTATATAGTCTGTCTCTTGTTAACGTTGTATGCACTTGACAATGGATTCTTATAAGAATGAATGTTGAAAGATAAAAATGATAAACACATGAAAGAAAAAAAAGATAGAATAGCCATAAAAAGGACTTTATAAAAAGAAAATGAACGACTAAGAAAAACGGGTAAGATAAACACACGCTCGATTTATTTAATGACCTTGTATATTTTCTTGTGAACAATCCCATTTGCTACTAGTATTATATAGGCAAATAAAATATGTTTAGACTAATATATTCCTTTTGTCTATATGTATATATTATTCTGCACCTTATATCTGCGTGCAATTTATGAATTACATGACATAAATAAGTCTTTGTTGGGCCGACCTGTTACTATGAAATTATTGATTGCATGCGGCGTGGATACATGATTTATAATACACGGTTCGATAACAAAAACGGAATGAATATAAATCTAATTGACTCTTACAATGAGACATGTATGATTCAAATCAATATGGTCTATTATTCTATGACAATAAATGTATACTGGTTGAGTCAAAATGTGGATACAATACACACAATAAAATAATAAACAAACATATGGGCTACTATATATTGTCATTTGTATATTATTAAAACATCATGGATGGAACAGTCTTAGGGACGATATGCTGAGTACATTGTGATCAGAAATCGGCCCATTCTACTGGGTTATTACAATTTTATTCTATGTTATTTTAAATCCGTGTTATTTTGAGACGTCTGCCATCTTTTGGAACCATGGGGTTTACTACATATATCATGCTGGCTGCATGACTAAATATATTGCATACCAGACTAACCCATGGGTGTAGTATTTGTGTCGTGTCAGTTTTATCAATGATTCGGGTTGTTAATGTAGATGGGTAGTAGAAGACTTTATTCACTATTTTCTTGAATGCTGTGATTACTCATTATTCTGTAATTGCTCATTAGCAAGAGGGCAATTAAAGACGACTTTGGATTTCCTGTGCGAACGACAGATCGAAACTTTCCTTTTCGGAGATGATGACTTACCTACCAACTTTCAAATCATCCTAACTGTATATCAAACGAACCAAACGTTTTAACACCCTCAGATTACAATTCAAATTTTCCTTCCTTCATATCCTTCTAAATTTAATTTCCTACCATTCACCTGAAGTATATGTGTACGATAAGCTTCTTTTACATTGTTATGTTTCAAACCTAGATATTATATCTAAGTTCAATTAGTATTATTTATTAACATTACTGATGTATTTATAAAGTGTTGTATGTATTTTGTGAAGAGAATCTTTGTAAGTTGGTATAATTTTTGCTAAGATTCATGTGTTGAAATATTTAGCAATAAAAAAAGTTTAATCTAATGTTGTAGTATCACCATGATATCGTATATCAATAACGGTGTGCTATGTTTATCTTGTGGATGCCTTGTTACGATTTCCGCATAAAAACGACGTTTGGTTCTTCTTTATCTCCGGTTTTTGTTTTGTCTTGTTTACGTTATTTGTGCTTGTGTGCGCAGAGTGGTGTCCAATGCTTTTGTTTTGTATTTCTTCGCCTTTGTTATTGCCATGATAATATTCCTTCTGATGTTGTTTGCAGTTGGATGCTTCCTAACAACAGCTTTGTCAATTAAAACGAAGCTAATTAATTGTCAGAATTAGTCTTTCATGTAGTGTGGGATTGTTAAAACATTTCCCCGTGCTTAATGTCTATACTCTTAGACATATTGTGCGTGATATGGTGTTTAATTTTAGTCAGCTCACTTCAGACGATATCAAGCTGTCTAATTTTATTTTTACTATTTACCTGATGGAAGCCCTGTGATTGTCTTTTTGTCTGTATTTGGAACCTCGCCATATGATGCCGGTGAGAATGATGACAGTATTTGTAAGATATTGCTTCACCCGTGTTTTGGTTTCTTGTTGCTAGCCCCGTATCGTAGATGTAAAATTATACACACTGTGGTAACATCAAAACGACAAAGATGTCCACATACAGCGTTTATCGGTAGAAATAAAGAGTACCACTCAGCTGCAGGATTAGAGATGCTTCACGCTCATTTTATGGTATACGTTTTGCCTATTCTTGAAGACCCTACTGTGGTTGTGAAATGCAGAACAGCAATGCTGCCTGTAATGTTAAATAGTCTCACATGTTCACTTACATCCATATCTTTTCTTACTAATTAATTTGCAAGAACGACTTTTCATTAAACATCCATGTTTCGTACTAATACACCTGAGTTATATTGTAGAAGGAAAGTTCAAATAGTAATGATCAACAATTACACCAATGTCAACAACGAAAACAATCATACTTCATCTCAAATCATTGAACACAACAAGACCACAACATATGCCCATTGAAATACGTGTCCTGGCTTGGGACAGACACAACTATATGGCGGAATTAAATCGGTAAATAGGATTCCAAACTTCCTCATGATAATTTGAAGCCCAACGGCTATAAAACAACAATGAAACAACTTGCGCATATTTGCTTACAGTCTAAAAGAACACACACTATCACTGAAATAAACAAGATAAAACATGGGCATTTCAATTTCATTGTCAGTTAATGCTTGCTGTGAACTAATCGCTAGCAATGAAGGTAGAATTTGTTGTCTAAAGACTGTTAGGACAAAATAAATCGCATCTGAATCTTTTACCATAGACATAAACATCTCTTCGTGGGAGACCAAAACAAATAGGTTACCAATACAATGGAATAAAATATAAAATAATAATACAATATGGAAAGAAGCACAAATACACAGACTTAATTGTTAGATGGAGCTATCAGATCTACCAGCAGACCTTAAATACGTTTAGCAAAGAAAATCTGCCTCAAAGAGTTATGCCTGCTTTGAAGTGTAATAGGTTCTGGCAGAGTAGAATAGTTGTAAAATCGATGAATGTTGCCAATAATGTTTCTCATTTGGTGTCGATTTACTATCAACATGGCATAATGCAGTATAACATATATGTCTATTGGCTGATCACAACTATTACCCAACCGCATCGGTGGTGTAGTGGTTAGCGTTATCGTCTCGAGTGTGGTAGAGCGTGAGTTCGAGTCCCGATCGGGTGAAACCAAAGACTATACATTTGTATTTGCTGCTTCTCCGCTAATCACGCATCATTAAGGAGAAAGAGCAAAAAATGGTTGGCTCGGAATCAAGATAATGTGTGCGAGTGGGGCGACATGTCTACCCGCGGACTGTTGTTTTAGTGAGCTAGCACTATAAAAGTCCCACTAAGCCTATTGGTCTAGTACAAAGCGGACCTCATCATCATCTCATTGAAAATCAACTTATTCTCGTCATGATATAGCTGAAAAATTGCTGAGTTGGCATTAAACAACAATCATTCCCTCACTCAACTGTTATCCTATAAAATGTGTTACTGTATATTACGAAAAAGGTGTCAGTTCAACTGTTACCGGTAGTAGTGTAACTTTTACCTTTCTAAAGTAGTGATGACATACTCCTATGAAACACAACAATCTGTACACCTGAGGTAATGAATAATCTTCACATATCAAGTGTTTGGTCCTACAACTTCCTGGTTTACACAATACCACTTGTTAGTAGGTTTTTTTCCAAGATGTGGCGTTTTGTTATCTAGGATGGAGGTATCGTTATCCCGATTTAATAATTAAAGGACGGCTAATACCTTTCGCGAGCACCAGTGTCAGCCCCGTTTTTATAGTGGGGTTCTTTGTTGCTCATCTTTTTAGTTTTCTGTGTTGTGGTTTTTGCTTAATTTGTTTGTATTCATCCTGTGTCTTGTGTGCCCAATGTTGCCAGTGTATCTATATTGTTCATTTTTGATTGCCCCTCGTTTTTGTCTAACGTTTATTTACCATGTATTATGATGATTGGAAGCATTGCAAAGTCTGAATGGAACCGCTTAGTGCTAGTGGCGGTCAGTTTTACTGAATAGACAGAAAATTACCGAGCTGCCATAATGAACTCACACATTGTATCAGTAAACCTTGCCAGCATCAACTGATTGTCCTTTAAATAGTCGTGTTATGATCAGTCTATTGTCTGGAATTATTCATTCCTTGTATTGTCTCAAGCTTAAGTTAAGACAAAATCTAGCGGCTGATTCCCCGAACGTCAACTTTCAAAAAGATCAAAAGACATTGACCACTGGAATTAAAATGGATTAAGGGGCCTGCATAGGGGAAACTATTTTGTAAACCTCAGGTAAAATCTTGTGGATTAAAAATAAGTATGAGCCGTATGGAAATAAAACATATGAAATATATATTAGTATTAAAAACATTCATTAACATATTTTTCCCTTTTTAGTAAGCACTATTTATATTTTTACAAATAAGCAAACAAGACATGACATAATAAGTAAAATATAATGGTCTTAAAACAGCTACTTGACATATATTTTTTCCTTTGAAAAATAAGCACTTAATATATTAATACAACTAAGACATATGACATAATAAGCAAAATATAATGGTCTTAAAACAGTTACTTGACATATATTTTTTCCTTTGAAAAATAAGCACTATTTAGAAATAAATACAACTAACCACACATTTAAACAAGACATATGACATAATAAGCAAAATATGTTGGTCTTAAAAACAGTTACCTTTTATTTTATTTATTGTTTATTTATCCAAGGTGAAGTAGCTGAGATGCAGAATCTGGGTAGGTCATCAAATCTGTTACTCTGTTCTGGAATCTTTCTTTCAGGATGGCAAGACGACGGTCAATGTTAAGATACTTCTTGGCACTTGGTCGAATGGTTTCTCCGGCTTCTCTCTGGATTCTGTTGATGTCATTGGAATTCTGTATTTCCTTGAATATCTGAATGATGATGAATATATTTGGATGTGAGTGCTGAAACTTCCTCTTCAGCTTACCATGCCATGCCTCGATGTTGTTCGTTGTACGGGGTCCTTCTGTTCCAAACTAGTCTGTCTCCTTCTACCCACTGCTCTGTTATGTAATCTGTAAAGGTCTGGGTGTCATGTGGTATATCGGCATCTTCTAGATCTTCTAACGCTGGAACCAAACATCTTCTATACGATCAAGAGGTATCGGCGGTAGGACAGCTGCACGTCGAATGAGAGTTCTGTATAATGTTTGCAGTCCTGTTGTCTGTGTCTTTTTCCATACACACTGAGTAAAATGAAAGAAGCAGCCTTTAATTATGATGCCTGGTATGACCTGTCGTATGGCGTTGTGTACAGCAACTTCAAAATCGGCGAATGCTCTGGTTGGTGTGAATGGCAAATTTAGTTTGGACATGTGTTCCTTAAGTAGAGTGAAAAATCTGCTGGCTCTTTCTTGGGAGAAGTGCATATACCACAGGAGTCATGGTACCGTCAATCATGATGTGTATACTATATATCTGATGAAACATGTTGTGACAGGTATAAAAAGTGCCATCGCAGTAGAATGTGCTGGAGTTTGCTTAATTTAAATTAAAATTAAATGCAAAATTTATATTAAAATTAAATAAATATGCAAATTTTTTATCAAAATTAAATAAATATCATAAATTTATATCAAAATTAAATAAATATAATAGTCTAATTTATTTCAATATTTATACAAATTATTCTTTTATTTAAATTTTGATATTCTGAAATAAAACCTTATTTTTGTAATGATTTTATGTATTATTGAAATAAATTTTATATACAAAGTTGATGTTCAGGTAACATACCATTAATTGTGCTCCCTTACTGAACCTCAATTTAATAGATTATAATTGCTAAAACAACAATATATACCATATGTGATTTTAAGAAAGTTGACGTTGGGGGAACACACCATTATGTTCACATATTTTAATTACAAAATAATAGGATTATACAATAAATAGACAGTAATGTATGTCATAACTTTATATATATAAAAATACAAGATATTTGATGTTGATTGTCATATATCCACTCCTCCTGATCCATAACTTATATTAAAATACATATCACAACACTACTAGGATTGTACTTATAAAATATACGAAAATGGCATAACTATAGTCCATACAAAATAATGAATATTGAAAAGAACGCTCTATCATCAAATATCTACTCTTCCTGTTCTGTTATTTGTTTTACTGCCTCAGTACCCCCTGCTTCGGAACCATGGACTTTGATATTGAGGTGTTATTTCGTGCCTTTTATATTTCGCTACAGATCCATGGCATTGCGGACATGTGTGTTCCACATCTTTAAATCCTTTCATGCAACACGGAACTGCCATAAAACAAAACAATCCAAACCATCCGCTTAAAAACAAACAAAAACTAAATTATCAGATATCGGTAGGCTATATTTAAATGATAAGACGAAAGTGGTAAGGTTTTTGTTATAGTAAGTTTTATGAAAATATTGAGCATGTGAATGCAACTCTATTTGATTTTCTGAATTGATTTACATGTATAGTGTATACATGTCTGTGCCAGTGTCATTAATGATGCATTCGCTCCGGTATATGTATGTTAAATGTAAGGAGATTTGAGACACAGATATTCTGTAACGGTTAACCAGGTCATGGTGGCGACCGTAAAACTTTCGAAGTGATGACTTCACCTTAACTAATAGTAACCCTTGCTTCAGTAGCTTCGTTGGGTCCACTCGCGCATTTTATTATCCTGTGTTAATTATTAAAGCGGTACGCTAAACAGTTTATCATTGAGTTTGTTAATTCATTGTAGCGAGCCGTAATGAGGGAGGCCATAATGAGAGAGTTGAATCGTATTATTGTGAGTTCGATTCCAGCACGTGGCGAGGTGTACTCGATACATTTTTATAAGACTTATGGTATGTCGGTTGTTTATCCGGGTATTCCGGTTTCCTCCATCAATAAAACTGACCGACATGATGTAGCTGAAATATATATGTGGCGTTAAACTCCCATCAACAAATCCAATCAAAGCCACATTTTACCACCGTGTGTTATGATTTGTTTGGTAGGGCGCTAAACAGGTTCAGAGTACATCTGGCTGTAATTTGTAATACTGTGGTGGTTTTTTGGTTGTTGTCTAAAATAGTATGTTAATTTAATGTTAACATTTCAATCAGACCAGTTCTCAATATGATTCGATTCGTTTCTAAGCGAATCCAAATATTCTCTGTATACAATACATCTTGTATAAGCTATCAATTATGGATGCGTCGTTACTGTTTAGTGAGGTGAGTGAGTTATTTAAGGAATATTTGAAATTATTGAACAGGTTATACGATATAACCTGGTTTGGGTCAGTTTACGCTTAATAAACCGCGAAGCGGTTTATGAAAAGCGTAAACTGACCCAAACCAGGTTATGTAAGTATAACCTGTTCAACAATTTCATATATTCCTTATAATTTAATTTTTACAACAAAATTTAATGATTCTTCGATTTTAATTACGATTATTCCGTGTGACTATTTGAATTTGTCGTTGGCGGATGAACACGTTGGTGACGTCACAATACCAACCCAGGTTATCGAGTATAACCAAAATTTGCTCCAGGCGGATTAGCCAATCAGATTGAAGTATTCAAATCAAATTAAATTATTATTGTTTAATGCCAAATTAGCCATTTTCCAGCTATATCATGACGAAGCTTATTCGTGGTTTAAATCTATATTTACCGTGAACATATATTTTCTTTTTCTTCTTATTATTTGTCGTAAATTTATTTACGTTGCATTCAATCAGAGGCATAAACGGGGATGGGGGAGGGGTGGAAAGTGGGGTGAGCGCAAGCTTCTTGAAGGAACCTGAAAGTGACCTGACGATGCAAGCTTTGGAAGAGGACTGGAAAGCTGGGATTTGGGGGCAAACATTGGAAGTGAAGTGGACTGGAAGAGGGGTGAACTTCAGGAGAGGGCGGGAAAGTGGAGAGGTAAGTTTTTATAAGTGACAAGCAAAAAAAAAAATAAATAAAAAAAAATTCAAAGGTCATTTCATTTTGCTTCAAAAACACCCTATTGAAAAGTTTTAGCTTCCATACAACAAATGCAGCTTTCTATAAATTTTTGTACAAAAATGTGGGGGGAAGTGGGGCATAAGCAGAACCACTCCCCGGGCTCCTACGACCCTGATGATGTATATTTGTATCGCACACAATGTGGAGATATTGGAATATTATTAATGTTCATTTCTCCATAAGCAGTGTATTTGGGGTATAGTTTATGGTATGTACCGTTGGTGATCAAACCCACGACTTGAGTAATAGTGAGTATGCTAATAACTATTACACTACCGAGAATAACAAGGATCTTGAAAATGAAATGCAATGTCAAAGATAAATAAAATGTTTGCCTGATGGTGTATAACGCCACTGTCAACAATATCTCAGTTATATTGTGGCGGTCAGTTTCATTGATGGAGGAAACAGGAAGATCCGGAGAAAACCACCGACCTGTCACAAGTCACTGAAAAACTTTATTATATAATGTTGTACACTTCACCGTGAATCTAGATTCGAACTCACAACATCAGTGGTGATATGCAGTGATTGCATAGGTAGTTGTAAATCCAACTACCATACGATCACGGCCACGACGCCCCTAAATAAAATGTATTAATATACTTACAATATGCAGCACATCAAAACAATCCACATTTTAGCTAATGAGCCAACATTAAAAGATGTTTCAGTAGTTATTTGTGCACTACATTTTGGACATCTGGTACTATAAGGCTTAAAATGCTCCTGAGTTATAATCGGTGGAGGTGGTACTATTAACACTCCAGGTGGAGGCTCTGTTTGATTAAACCCTGTCTGAGACATTATTGGCTTGGGCATGTCCATTTCATGAGTGTTAGAATAACCTATAAGTATGAAATATAAAAAAGAAAAAGAAAGTTATTCACATTGTCCTAATGGTAATATTTGAAAGAAAAATGGTTTTACATTGGGAGAGTAAACTATTGTTTATAAATACGATTGACTGTTGTTTAATGGTAAGTTAGCAGTAGTTAAACTGTATTCCTGAAACAAACAAGTAAACTTACAAACTATAAATTAATTACACAATGTAGTATATCGGTAAAACGCGATAGGCCGATGTTTTGTGAAAAATATTGGAAAAGGCGAGAAAACTTTGCCATGCAGCGGTTCACTAGTAACCATGGCTGACAAGATGTTGCTAATCTGAAGCGGTGTAGTGAGCTGTTGCCTGTTTTCTTTACCGGCTCTTAGTGGCATCTGGTCTATTTGCTGTCAGATACATTTGTACTTCAATTATTTGGCTTTCCAATCTTTTGACTATGAGCATATCTAAGTTTATTCCATAAACACGTCGTATGCAGTAGATTAGATATTTACGTTTTTAGGTCTATCACTGGGTCGATACTTTTACTGATGGACTATTAGTCCCTGAGGAAATCATCAATCCAGTAATCAGTGCTTTGGCATTGACATGGGTTAATGTAAACATTATTTTATTGTTGAAAAGAATATACAATGTAATACATATTACAGATGTCACACAATCATGAATAAATGAGCAACAATTGGATTCGGAAACAAGCAAACTGCTAATATAAATCCGTGTCCTTACACAGTGTATACATATATGTACTTCAAATTTATCCGTCTCCTTACAAAGTGTATATATATATATGTACTTCAAATTTATCATTCCTAAGTAATAAAATTTATTAAAAGTACGACAAAAATCTTTCCGACAAATATAACATGTAACCATAGTTTATGACCATTGAAGACCCCCATCAATAATCCATAAAGATGATTTAAAAAACTAGAGGCTCAGTGGGCTGAGCCTGTGTCGCTCACCTTTCATTATGCTTTGAGGAAACTTAATACAGAATCTTCCATATAGGTGCTTCCCACCAAATTTCGGATCATTTTGTCAAAGCAGTTTCAGAGAAGAAGATTTTTAGAAATAGACCGATCTAAAACAAGAATTGCCTGTGGCGGCCATGTTTGTAAATGGATCAAAATGAAATGAGCAATCTCTATAGAGGACCTTCCATAGATGCTTCCTATCAAGTTTCATATCATTTGGCCAAGCGGTTTCAGAGGAAAAGCTGTTTTAGAAATCGACCAATAAGAAACAAGAATTGCCTATGACGGCCATGGTTATTAACGGATCAAAACGGAATGAGCAATTCCCATAGAGGACCTTCCATAGTAGCTTCCTACCACGTTTTGGTTCATTTGGCAAAGTGGTTTCAGAGGAGAAGATTTTTAGAAATCGACCAATCAGAAACGAGAATTGCCTGTGGCGGCCATATTTGTTAATGGATCGGGACGAAATGAGCAATCTTCATAGAGGACCTCCCATAGATGCATACTACCAAATTTCGGTTCATATGGCAAAGCGGTTTCAGAGGAGAAGATTTTTTAGAAATCAACCAATCAGAAACAAGAATTGTCTGTGGCGACCATGTTTGTTAACGGATCGGGACAAAATGAGCAATCTTTATAGAGAACCGTCCATATATGCTTCCTACCAAGTTTCGATTCATTTGGCCAAACAGTTTCAGAGGAGAAGAATTTAAAAAATCAGTCAATCAGAAACAAGAATCACCTGTGTCGGCCATATTTGTTAACGGATCGGGACGAAATGAGCAATATTAACAGAGGAACTTCCATAGATGCTTCCTACCAAGTTTCAGTTCATGTGGCCAAGCAGTTTTTCAGAGGAGAAGAATTTAAAAAATCAGCCAATCAGAAACAAGAGTCGCCTGTGGCGGCCATGTTTGTTAACGGATCGGCACGAAATGAGCAATCGTTACAGAGGACCTTCCATAGATGCTTCCTACCAAGTTTCGGTTCATTTGACCAAGCGGTTTCAGAGGAGAAGATATAAAAAAATCGGTCAATCGGAAACAAGAATTGCCTGTGGCGGCCATGTTTGTTACTGGATCGGGACGAAATGAGCATTCGTTATAGAGGAACTTCCATAGATGCTTTATACCAAGTTTCAGCTCATTTGGGTGAGGGGTTTCAGAGGAGAAGATTAAAATGTGAAAAGTTAACGGACGACGGACGATGGACGACAGACGACCGATGCCAAGTGATGGCAAAATCTCACATTGCCTTTGGCAAGGTGAGCTAAAAAAACAACATTAGAATTGGATAAAAAATGAAAAAGGTGATAGCTTCACCCCCGCCTTTATATAAACGGTAATCGCTACACGTATGCCAAAATCAGACGAACAATAAACTCTCCACTTACAAAACAAACGAAAACAAAACAAAGACACCCGTATTTACACTTTGTGGTAACATAAAAAGTTGGTTGTTTTCATTTATATGTCTTATATTTTGCAATTGCAGAAGGAAATTGCAAAATACTCTTCATAAATGTTAACACACACATTCTTGAAACTTTATATTTAAAGGATTTAAATATTATTGTCCCAGGTGGACATACACAAAACGAACGACGTAATCAAACTTAAAATACCAATGTAAATATTGTATACAAACCAATTGTAGGTCATCATGACCATTCAGGAGATATAGATATGGGTCATGGGATCTACTTTATTTACCTTCACATTATTTATATGTACGTTGTTACTATGTCTGTCTATTTGACTTGTGTACGTTGTTTGTATATATTTCTTGTGTATGCCTTCCAGGGACGGATCCAGGGGGAGATTTTTTGGCGTAAAATTGTGATTTTTCACACGAAATACCCCAAAAATTTTCGCGCCTCCCTCCGCTCGACACAATTTTTTTAAGTGCGCCCCCTAACTTGAAATCCTGGATCCGCCCCTGCCTTCAACCCTTCGGGGTAAAATTGGGCATTGAATAAAGTTATTATATTATATGTATGCGATTAATTTGTTGAGAATGTTGTCGATTGATTGATTGGTTAATTGTTGCTTAACGTCAATCGAGCAATATATCTTCCATTGTCAGATTGAAAACAAATCGCTACAATCTTTGTTATTTTGTTTTGTAATTTTATCTTAAGATAACTACACAAACCAGCTAATCAATCGATCAGTAGGTTATAAACTGTGTCATTGTGACGTCTTGTCGCAGGTAAAAGAGCAATTGGGTAGGAAAAAAATGTCTCGCTACTGGTCACTGACGACCATTACACGGTGTGCAAGAGGTGTTGTATACAGGTGCTGTATACTTTAAACACGAGACTGTCATTTACCACACATACTGAGATTGTCACGTTAAAATATATCTTTAAAACTTACCATACTGTGTTTGATTTTGTGAATACTGCATTTCAAAACGTTGTCGATCTCTTAAATTCCAATGAAGGTTAACAATAACACTGATGTATTTATGAAATGAATGCCTGGTATATTTATAGATCACTGGGTATATAGTTCACGGAGTTTAAAGGTGATTAAATAGACTGATCGATCAACGAACTATAATATACTGAGTATGTTCTCAATTATCGATGATTTATTGATAATCTGTATTGCTTACTTGAATCATTATCATTTTGCGATTGATTGATTGTTATATGACGTCAAGCTACATTCTATATTTAGAAATCATAGCTTCAATTAGTACACCAAATAAAAAATAACACTTTTATGGGTATTCGGACGGATAAATGTTTGAATTACCCCAGGAAAAAGTGTTTATGTGTGTGTTGGGGGGGGGGGGGGGGGGGGGGGGGGGGGAGATGTGTAGGATCAGGTCCAAATATATTGCCTTGCAAAGACCACAAACGACCACCTCTAACAAGAATGCTCATTAGAAAATTTTGCAGGTTGTCCCATTCAAGAAATTTAAAAAAAATAGCACTTTCATGTGTATACGGACAGACGAATGTTTGGATTGTCCCAGGAAAAAGTGTGTGTGGAGGGGATGATGTACCAGATCCGAAAATATTGCCTTGCAAAGACCAAAAACGACCACCACTAACAAAATGGCACATTAAAAACTGTTGCAATTTGTCCATTTCGAACAGGTAGCCTGGTATTCTACACAAACGAGACACTCATTGTCCATTAAGGGGGGGGGGGGGTGGGGGTGGTATGTATTTGAGTCGTTCTGCACAATTAGTCGGTGGCCATGTATGAAGGGTTGTAACCCGCAGCTGACAGCTGGAGAAACTAGGTCTTGCCTTTATGTTTCGAGATTCCCTCGGCGATTTTTCACTTCCGGCTGATGTTAGTCAGTGTATGAATGTACTCTGCGAGCAGGCTAACCTTTACACCATCGATCACATACGTTTAGATTTTGAAAAGGGTGTTTTCCCAATATAAATCACACGTACTATTAGCATTTCGTTTGCAGATAAAATTAAACTAGATTAACATGTTCGAGGAGAATTGTAAGACATGACCTCATTTCAAAATGAATATTTATTTAGAACTACACTTTCTGTAGATGTAGATGTTATGAAAATGACAGTAGCGTAGCTTCCATTGAGGCAACCGAGGCAGTTGCCTCGGTAAAAATATAACTGCATAAATAAAAAAAAATTAATGTAAATTGCTCTATAATAACATCTTTATTACTTAATAAATATAACAATGTAATGTTGTGACTGACCAATAATCAATGGATCCTGTTCAAAAGATAGGAATTGGCACAGGAGTAGCTTAACATGTGAAGGAATAAAAATATATTCAATAAACAGAGAACACCAAAATAGTTTATCACTATTTTTGATGTTACATTCAATAACTCGGCACTCCTTTAAGATACGTCGCTTCATGGCATCTGTTCAAAGGCATTTCATTTTTCTTTTTAAAACAAATTCGACATGCTCAGTAGTAATGGAATCAATATAATATATATTTGATTCAAATAGGCCATGACTACTTGTTTTACAAAGAAAAAAAGTGTTTTCCTTACTTAAAATGACGGTGATCTGTTATAAATATTGATTTCTTTGGTATTTTTCACAGGTAACGAAATAATATGATGCTTATCATTACTGTGAAAGTAAATGAAAATATCGTGTTGATATAGTGCTAAACACATAAAAATCGTTATTGGACGGAATATTTTAATCTTAAAAATATAAAAAAAAGAAAGCTAAATTAAAGGGGTAGAGGATGCAATTTTCTGTTATTTATCGTTTTGTTTTCTAGTGAAACGACAGCTTACACATCGAACTCAAATAAAAAAGGTTTTACTTTATAAATCGGTTGATAATTGTTCCATTATCACTAATAAAGCATCACCTACATTGATATTGCCCGTGGTTACCACCGATGGAGTAATTTGAGAAAGTATCTGTTAAAAGTAGAAAGAGATACGAATGAGGTTATTTCCATGAACCATAAGAACGCTCTTTTATTAAACCATCAGTTATTCTGGTGCTATAAGTTGATTCTTGTTTTATTATATCTATGCAAACCTCGTTAAATGCCCGTATTTTCAACAAAGCTTTGTTGACACAATTTGCGAGAGTGCGTAAATAGGTTCTTGCTAATCAACCAATACAGAAAGTCCGTACGATAAAGCTGAACGGAATGCATCAGATGGCACATATTCTTGTTAAAACTGTGTTATGTATGCCGGTTCAGAGTCTAACAAAACATAATACACCAGAAACGACTTGGTCCAATCTGTTCGTGTTCTGTGCAATAAAACATAGATATCAAATTTAAAATCCAGAACCAGCAGCATTGTTGATAGGATTCGTACCTTATCCACCAGGCGCTCCAACGACTGGCGCTTGTAGAATAGTTTTTTTTGCATGCACGGGGAGTGCGGCAGAAGCCAGACCACCTAGCATAGGTAAAACACCTTGCTACTGCATCCGTTGCATCATATGTTCTTACTGAGATCCAAATTCATACCATCGTTACCACTCGCGAGCCTTTGTATCTGAAGTTTACTGAGCAGTATCTTGTGTTCCCCCGATATGTTTTCATGCGACAGAAGTATGCGGTGAGACATCCATTCTTTGCCTTCTGTAATCTCCAATGGAGCTATGTATTTGGTGGAACGGGTGTGAAATCATATTATCTCATACAAAAACCGCACTCTAGTTTATTTCGTCAGAACGGAACAAACCACGATACTTGACGACGGGCAGGTGCTCTCAACAAAGCATTAACGGCGAAATCGTTCACGATTGTCATTTCGTGCTTGAACCCGTAAACAGACCTGTTGAAAACAGATAATATGTCTTAGAGAAATGACGAACGAAAACGATTCTTAGTTTGTCGATTTTGTATTTTCGGCATTCACGTCAGTCCTGGATCTTGTACCACAATTGGTTACGACCTCGCGATGTACTAAAACCATCAGGGTAGGTGAAGTAACCATAACATAGTGTCAACTCATTCGCGAGATCGCTACCAAGCTGTTGACCACCGGAAAACCTAGATAGTAGTTATGAGCAGATACATGATACCGTTGTTCACTAGTGACAGTAGATCTACATTGTCATAAGCCGTTCCATTATTTGAAGTCATTCTTCTACCTTCTACAATTCGAATTAATACCCCGGAAATGTTCAAAAGAGTATATGGTTGATATTCAGGTTAGTAGCTATGAACTTGAATGCCTTCCTCGAAGTTTTACTTGAGGCGAAGTACTTCTCTCTTCTCTACTGTATTTATTTATTGTGTCAGGCGCAGTCGTGTGTGGATGCAACATATTTTCAGTTCGTACTAGTTAAATGACAGACTAGTAAATGATCGTAAAATGGATGAAAATTAAAAGAAATGTAGACAAAACATAAAACAGACGTTGTGACAGGCAATTCTCCAATTCATGGACGATTTCGCTGATATTTAAATTACAAGCACTTGAAACAAACTGAAATTTATATACCAGTATCTTAGAAGAAAGATTCTTGTAATGCATAGTATATTGCTTGTCTGAAATAAGCATATCTTGTATGTTGTCTCAAATTTCGATGAAAGAAAATCCTGCATGCAACAGTATATATTGGCTTATATAAAAAGTTTTGCATTCGTTTTGAAATCTGTACGTATAGTGTTCATCTAGTGTGGTTATTATGTTCATATATGAAAACCATATATAACAACAATTATTGGATATTTACTTACAATAAATAGACAAAAGTGTACGTCATAACTATAGTCAATACAAGATAATAAACATTGAAGAGAACGCCCTATCGTCAAATATCTACTCTTTCTGTTCTGTTATGTTTATTACTACCCCAGTACACCCTGTTTCAGAACCATGGTCTTTGATATTGAGGTACCATCTCATGCCTTTTATATTCCACGACTTTTGCATGACATTGTAGAAAAGTGTGTCAAAGGATTGCAAATAAACAAAAACGAAATTCCCATACTGTTGTGACAGTTCCAAAATCCGATAGAAAAATCGTAGGAGGCAATATCGATACCCCTACACACAAATACACTTTGATAACTTGGTACAGGCACTTCAATAAAAAGTAGTGGGGTTAAACTAGTTTTATAGGTCACAACCTCTGAGTGAAATGAGGCGAACCCAAGCCACCCGTTTAATTTTTATACAAAAGACAAAAATGTTGTTGATGACGGTGTCAAACAACCTGCGCAATATAATGACTGCCTAAATAACCACTCCCCATACTTTATATTTGTCATTAGTGGTGCTTGTTTTATTGCTGATAAGAAGGTCGGTGGGGGTCAAGTGCAAATATAAGATAGACTTCGGCGACACCTATTAAATAAAGATATATTAATTGTAAATATAGATATCTGTATTACAAATGGATGAAGAAATACCAAAATAGATAGATATATTTTATACTTTAATACGAACTAGTCAGTGAATACTACTATTCAACGTAATTATTGTAGAACGGGCATGCGAAAAGGCTGCTAACAAACAACATGTAATTTTGATGCTGTGTGACACAAATCCCATTACATGAGCACTACCATTGACCATGGTTACAAAACGCCTTCATCGTACAAAAATTGGAAACTAAGAGAGCAGATACATTTTTTGAAACACAAACTGAATATATTATGGAATGAAGGTTGAAGGATTGTTGAGCTAGTAATGTGCGACAGGGCAGCAGGTTGTGAACTTTGTCTACATCATATTAAAATAGAGCTTGACGACTATGTCTAAAACATATTAAAATAGCGCTTGACAAGATGTGGTGTTCCTGGTTTTGCAATCTTGTGCTTGTGATTTGGTGGCTCAACATAGCCAATTTGTGAAGCTGTTAAGGGTTTGGAAATAGTTTTCACGAGTTCAGTTCTATTTATTTCATTTTTATTCAGAAATTATTAAAGCAGCATCCTTGCATTATTAATGTCTTTTTACCAACTTTCTAAATGTTTACTTTCAACGTCTAAATAAAACATGTTCGTCTAAAGTTACTTAGAGGCTCTTAGTTCAAAAACGTACAATTTTTAGACATTAGTGGTTCCAGAAATTTATTATGTACAAAATATTAGTTTTTTTATATACACCCCCGTACTTTCATATATTCTGTGTTATCTGTTTAATTCAAAATCAGAAAATTTCAGTTCAAAAGTTTTTTATTTTCATTATATGTCTTTGAAAATTGGGGTCTAAATTTTGCCTTTCCATATGGCATATATCCAATACCTCTAAAACAAGGGCATGGCGATCCCTTTTTTAAAATAGATATTTCGATGCATCTTGTTACGATGAACTTTAAAATAAATAAATAAATAAAGATAATCAGGAAAATGGCAAAGAATGCCATTGGATATCGTCTTGCCTTATTCAATTGACAATTTTCATTAAAATCTTTGTGGCATTTCCAAGCATATAAAGAGGGCATCGTGGCCGTGATCATATGCTAGTTGGATTTACAACTACTTGTGCAATCATTGTCCATCACCACTAAAGTTGTGAGTTCGAACCCCGTTCATGGCGAAGTGCACTCGATATAACATTATGCTATAAAGTTTGTCATTAACTTGTGACATGTTGGTTTGTTATCTCCTGATACTCCCGTTTCCTCCACCAATAAAACTGACCGCCGCGATATAGCTGAAATTTTGTTAAGCACAATAACCAAACAAAACCATCAAAACATAAAACTGCATTCGTTACACACGTTAATTAATAACAGCTTAAAAACAAGAACGGAAAGGTTAAATGATGGATCAAATGATAAATACGACTAATCACGTTTTAAGAGGATTAACTGGGAAACATTGCTTAAAATAGAGTACGGAAATGACGTCAAAGTATTGTCAGTAAAGTTTTGCTTAGCATATAAAGCATCATATTTGAGACATATTTAGTTAAATCTTATTTCGAAATTCCTGAAATTTTGTATTTGGGCCAAAAACCAAACAAATCATTATTGTTTATTCGTTACTAAGTTACGATGGAGCCGTCTTATCGTTGTTGGATTTGGTTGTCTACCAGTGTAATCTGTTCTCATATCACTACTGGCATTTTGGCAATTTTGATTCCACCCTAATTTACTCCACCAATAAAACAGAGTCACCATATGTATGAAATATTGTTGAAGTTGGTATTAAACAACCATTTCATTTACCATATAAACATAAAACGGTTGAATTAGAAACGCGCCGTGCGCTTTAAATTAGACATCTATGTTTTTTTATTAATATCACTAGGTCGATACCTCTGTTGATGGACTATTATTCCTCGAGGGTAATATTAGCCCACTACACGAGTGCTTAGGTATTGACATGGTTTATTAGATATATAAATATTACTGAAATATACAGTTTTTAAATAATGTACTTATCAAAACTAAGGCTATCCTCCATTAGGCATAGGCAACCATAGCAGATTTTGACTATCCTGTTTATGACCTCCGAAACACTTTAATATTCATTGGCTTTCCAATCTTTCGATATTGTGCGTACATACTGGAGGTTATTCCAGTAACACGTCATGTGCACTACATTTGATGGTTTTTTATTTTTTTTTTTTTTATTACGAATGGAAAATACAGGGAAAAAATAACATTACATTATTGCACTATATATATAAGTAGCAAGAAACACCAATATTTACGTTTGAAATTTATACTGTACATAATCCATACATAATTGTCCACTATAAGATCTAATGTTATCATCGTCCACAATAGACAGTTGCCACTAGTAGAGCTAGTGATGATAACACTGCCACAACAACTAGTCTTACTCGTTGGTATTTTAGAAATTAAATTTGTGCGAGCTTTTGCTTTGTCCGATTGCTTTAAATTTAGGATTGTACAGTTGCTGATGTATTCCGAATTGTCTATTTGATCCAAAATGTCGTGGAATTTTGGTCCTCTAAACAAGTTTTCGACAAGACGAAATATTGAAAATTGTATGAAGGTCACAGTAGACTAAACGGAGTAGACATACAGTGAGAGGGTTATGTCATTTAACATCAAGTGAACACTTATTAAGCTATATCATGGCAAGGACAAGTTCCCCTTTGATGAGGTTTGTTTTGTACTAGATAAACACGCTTAATAGTTGGATTTACATAGTTGTGTTACCTCACTGAAACAGCAATCCTCAAGTAGTCATATTATCCTGACTCCGAGACAACTAGTCTGTATGTTACTCCTTAAAGCTGCCTGCTTATCGAAGAAGCTGTAAATTATGCTACAATGTATGTTGTAAATTGTAGGGAGAGAGCGTTTATAATGTTGTTATAACTTGTGCCCAATCCCATTGCTTATATTAGAGCAATACAATATGCTTAATTCAAAATTCAGCAGCAAATACCACTTTTATAGACTTTGCTTGGATCAGTACTCGAACCGACTATCACGCACAATATGCGAGTGCAAACACTCTTAGCCATTACACCAATGAGACTGAAATACATGTTATCTGCAGAAGAGATTGACTTATTAAATGTTCAATTCCCCGTTCTCCCTTTAGGCACTTTGAATCGCCAATGATCTGATGTTCATGTTGAGGAGAGTTCTCATCTGTACATTTTGCCAAGAAATAGTTGTCGTTTACCATACTGTAAACCTATTTTGCAATTTCTAATAAATTTGAAGGGGGCGAATAAGAGACAAAAAACAGCATTATTTATTTATTTATTTAGTTATTTATGTTTCAAGATTTTCGAAAATAATTCATTAATATCCAATTGTTGCATCCTTAAAAATATGGTAATTTGTATAAACAATCTCTCTTCTGTCCAAGTCTTATCAACACCACCACGTCAATATTGGTGTCTGCTTCGAAACCATGGTTTTTGATATTGTGGGTGTATTTCGTGTCTTTTGTAAGTTGCTACGGTTCCATGGCACTGTGGACACACGTGCGTGACATCTTTAAAGCACTTCATGCAGCACGGGAGAAAAATAGGGCAAATCAATCCAAACCATACGCTTAAAAAGAAAACAAAAAAATAGTTTACAAAACCTTATTAATATATACTATGTATTTAACATTGTTATACAAGGGTAAATGTACTACATTTATCATGTAAACAAATTAACTTAGAGCGCATCATTTGACAAATTAAAGATAGAGAGAGAGAATATTAATTGCCGTGTGATCACTTACATGCTAATATAACACTATATGGAGAAAAAAACATATCTTACATCTGCTTGAACTAGTTACTGTGCAACAGTCCTGTGCGATAATCTGGTGTACGTGTTGTCTTACTAAACATCCCACAGTCGACACATGTAACACGACTAGATTCAATATCATCGACCCTAGCCCGATGAGTGCATTGTATGATAATGGCTACCGTCGTCATCAGGAAATGGTTGACCGTTACGAAAATCCATATCTCAAATGACAATGGATCATTTCCTTTTTAAATATATGTTTTCTACCCTCTATCACCTACAAGACTTTTATCGGACTTGACTGCATGAGTAACACAGTGGGTGCCTAGAAGAAGCAGGAACTGCTTACCTTCACTAGTACCTGGGTTCACCTCCGTTTTTTGTGGGGTCTGTCTTGTTCATCTTTTTTAGTTTTCTATGTGTTGTTGTCTTTTTGCTTAATTTGTCTTAGTCCTGTTTCTTGTGTACCCAATGTTGTCAGTGTCTCTGGATTGTATAACTACATAAATAGATAAATAAACGGAATCTATTGTGATTAATGGAAAACATATACCATGTGTACCTTACGATTTCTCCCTTTTGTCAATAGCTTGAAATGTTTTAGTCTAAGCCTGATATTATGCATAGTTACTGTAGTATTTATTTCAATTATGATGAGATTGAATGACTGACGAAAGCTGTGAAAATTGAATAAAATACAAAAGGAAATATCTAATCAATGTGCACGTCTGAAATAGCCTTCATTATATTAGATACGCTGAAAATCGAAAGATTGGACAGTAAATTAAGTTTTGTGGGAGGAAGTATACCATTGGGCGTAAGCATGATAGCCAAAAATCCCAAACTGCATCTATGTCTTGAGGGTCGAGAACTTTAGTTTGAATAATAATTACATTATGTAGCGATTGTAAATTTATATAATTAATATATCTAATAAACCATGTCAGTGCCAAAACACTGATTACTGGGTTGGTGATACCTTGGAGGATTGATAATCCACAGTAAGTCATAGTAATAAAAACGTAGATATCTAATGTAGTAAACACCGCTTCTGGAATAACCCTCATTAGATGCGCTCAATGTATAAAGATTAGAAAGGCAAATAATTAAAACACTTTGGTGAGCAAATAAGCCAAAGAACTGAACAGAACATCCAAAATCCTCTAAGGTCACACTTTAATTGATTATAATTTCACAATTTACTCTTTGGCCATACTTAACATTTTGATACATAATCACGTGTTATACTTACAATGAACAGCACAGTATAAATATCCACATTTTAGCCAAGGTGCCTACTTGAAAGGTAGTTTCAGTTGTAATTTGCGCTCTACAATTCGGGCATCTGGTACTGTAAGGTTTAAAATGCTCTTGGGAAATAATATATGTAGGTCGTGGTTGTACGATCAAAGCTCCAGGTGGTGGCTCCGGTTGTCCAGCCTGGGATTGTGGTTGCGTTGATACTTCGAAAGTATTTGGTGGAGGATTGCCATAACCTGTTGAATAGAAATGCTCTTCTATCTAGACAATACACACAAAGTAAACAATAAAGAAAAGGAAATCAATAAAACATACAACGAACAAAAACAAGTGAAAACACACGCATATACACACTCTTCTTTTTAAGCTTTATATATAAGAAAAAGGGGGTGGGAAATGAAAGATCTAATTGAAATAGATCGCTAAAGTTATAATTTACCTTCAACATTTTAAAGAAAACGTGCAAGTTAACTCTGTATTCACATGAGAAAAGTATGTATGCTAAATATTTTCTTATATATTGACTTCGTTTGAATATTTAATGAAAATAAGTTATTTGTTAGATTCTTTTTTTTAATTTGGAATCTATTTAGCAACAGTCGGGGTTCATTTCTCTTTCTTTAAACCTCATGTATAGTAGTTGGATTTACAACTACTTGTACAATCAGTATCTATCACCACTAACGTTGTGCGTTGGAAACTCGTTCATGGCAAGGTGTATGCGATACCAAATTATGTGATAAAGTTGGTCAGTAACTTGCAACAGGTCGGTGCTTTTCTCAGGGTACTCTGGTTTCCTTCACCAATAAAACTGACCGCCAAGATATAATTATTATTGAATGTGGCGTTACAAACCACAACCCTCCTTAAACCTCAATACTCTTACAGAGGGTTATCGGTCCTTAAACTCATTCATTAACCTCTATAAATGTCTGAAATTATTAAACTTTCCGTATGTACATGATCGCTCACTTTCGTGCTAGGTACAAGCACTTTAGTCAAATGTGGCGGGGTTAAACTATAGTTTTATGGATTCAAACTTCCACTCTATCTTGAATAAAATATAGACATACTCTGTTGTTATTTCCTTTATTAGAAGCACCAGTGCTGTAATTGACGTGACTAGAATACTCATTCCATACTCATTTTGTTTCATAACAGTTTCCTTATTGTTTACCCCCGATGTGAATTTTTGAACATTTTATTATATCATCGTCTCTAAATATATCATATAGTTATCGCCATTATGTACTATAAAGTTTTAAGTATTATTCGACCCCTTCTATTGTGAAACCTCTGTCCACTAAAGTAATGGATGTTTAACTTGACATTAATGGATAAATTTTCATGTGTTACCTGTTTACAACTTCTAAATATAGGAAATATTGATTTACCTACCCAGTAATAAATAATATTATATACATATATATATATATCAGTTTAATGCAGCTACGAAAAACAATATTTTTCTTTTTGAAATATAAAAATATAAAAATAATAATAAATAACACTAACCGTATTGATTAGTAGTATTTGAGTACTCCATTTTCAAAGTAAATAGTTTTCGTCAATACATTAAACTAATTTACAAAGTATGTCGCCTTCTGTCATTTAATACTATTTATCGTTGCCGGTGTATGTAGTGAATTATTCTACTTGTAGTAAGGTTCAGTGGTGATATATGTACTGGTGATATTTAACCCTCAAGCTTGCAAATGAACAGTCAATTTCCAATCGAGGATAACTAGTTTTGTAACATACAATATCATTGGACGATTAAGATATGTGCAATACCATTGAATTAATCCTAACCACCCGAAGCTTCAAACAGTTGTAGATTTCTATTATTGGAAAATGACTATAAAGCATCAATAAATGGACCGAATGATTGTTCGACGAAGTCGTATACGATCGCTTTTGAACTACTTGTGTAATTATGGACGCTGTTGCCTAGCAATTTTAAAGATGAAAATATTTTTCGACTTTTTGATTGGAGAATAATACAAATGTGGTAAGAGTTCGGAGAACGGATTTAAAATACTTGCAGTGATTTTCCGACTATGTTTTTTGGGCCGAATTTCGGCCCCAGTCCCAATGTGAATTTATTTTTCACCAATTTCATGTAACAATAGTAACAAACATAAGCTAAGACATGCTTGGTTATTATTTCATGTAGTTAAATATAAATGTATTGATAGAGATATCACTTATTCATGTATGTATCTGTATTGTTTTTTTTATTAGAATAAAAATGATAAATTAATATATATTAGTTCTCCATTCTCCAATCAAGGTTTATCTGAAGTTAATGAGTACTTGTTTATACACCCTAAGCCCCAATGTTTGCGCATTGTTAATACAATAATTACAGCTATTCCCACTTGAAATTTTAGATTTCTTTAACGAATTTAAAAAAAAAGTGGGATTAGGTGGAGTCAACCCCAACGGTCACCGACATTAAGTACTGATACACCATGCCCAGAAACTGAACGCCTTGTTACCACTGCGAGTGTCACTCCAAAAACAACAAATTCAAATTCTTTATTACCTAACACAGCTTCAATTGACATCCAACAACATGTAAATAGAGCAAATAGTGGTGATGTTGATATTCGCAATCTGACTGTCACTCTGATTCGGAGATTTGTGCTCCAGAGGTTATGGTACCAGCTGCCAGGGTGTTCTGTTCAATGAAAAATGAACAAAAATACCCATGGCTATATGACAGTGTGGTAAACCAAGGGTATTTATGTAAGTTTTGTGAACTGTTTTGTGGTCATTCTTCCTCATCACAAGAATTGTTTAATGTTGGCATTAACCTTGGTACATTATGATTGCTATTCTATTACTGGGCCTCCAAACTATTAGATGTATTGCTCTTCCCATCTTTTTCAAATCCACATCATTTACGTGCTAATTTTCCCAATTATAAGGGTCCGGGCCTCAGATACAAATGAGTAGGAAAATCACTGACTTGTAATAAGCAAGTCGGATTTAAAGCGCTTTGTAATAAGCAAGTCGGATTTAAGGCACTTGTAATACGCAAGTCATTTAGTAGTTTGCTGATTGGTTGCGTCCGTCGTCCTACGTCCCGTACAGACAAAGGGAGTTCGAGTATAACTGATAATATGACTACTTTTAATGGTATATCTGTATTAAGCTTTAAATTTAAGCGATATTCTCTTTAACCAAAGTATTATATGTCGTAAAGTTTTATTTTTATGTACATGTATTATGTAATCTTCAGGTGAGCGACTGGGGGTATTAAATTCTGGGAAAGTTCCATTTCATCTATTACATATTAAGAAGTTATTGTTGAAGCCAGGAATTTTTTGAGATTTTACCACAGATAGGAAATAATATGCACCCCCTTTTTTTTAAGCTCACCGAGCCTTTGTCGTCACTTTACGTCGGTCGTCCGTCCGTACACAATTACTAAAAAATATTTTCATTTGAAACCACTTGGCCACTTAAAACCAGACTTTGGTGGAATGGTCCGTGGGTGGTCCCCTTCCAAAATTGTGTCCGGCAGTCCCGACCTCCAACCAACATGGTCGTTGTTACTAAGAATAACAAAGGGGATGACATTTTTAAAATCTTCATCTCTGAAACTACTGGGCAAATTGGAACTAAACTTTGCTTATATAGTCCTTTGATGACCCCCTTTCAAAATTGTGAGCGGCAATCCAGACATCCAACCAACATGGCCACTGTTGCTAAAAACAGAAAAGGTGGATGAAATTTTAATGTTTTTCCTCTTAAACTACTAGGCCAATTGGATTCAAACTTTGCTAAAATAATCCTTTGGTGATCCCCTTTCAAAATTTTGTCTGGCAGTCCCGTGCTCGGGCCAAGATGTACGTCGTTACTATTTATTAACGATTCCTTGCACATTAAGTAGGATGCAAGGTTTTATATGTCTTACCAAATCCTATAAAACCAATATGTTTAGGTTATTTCAGTGAAATACTGTTCGTAGAAGAATATAATATTTGTGTTTCGTCGTACATCTTTTTTTTAAAGATAGTTCTTGTTTCAGATATGGCGAGAACAAGTTACGTCTTTGATAAAATGATGATGATGTCTTTTTTTTTTACTCGACCAACTGACTGAGTTGAATATTTATAGAACTAACTCACTGGAAAAATACAGCACACACATGTCGCTTCACTCGGACATATTATCTTTGATTTTATTCCTTAGTGCTGTGTGTCAATTTTATAGTCTTGAGGTTGAACACACGATTTACAGCACGTCAGACGAACGAGCATGTTAGCCACTACACTACCGAGGCGTTCTTGAAAGTGCAGAAACAAACAAAAAAGGTCGCTAATATAAAATGTGTTCTTAAAAAAATGACCATACAATAAATAATTACCCGGTGTAATTGCCTTCAAAGTATTTGATAGTTAACAGCCACGGTGCGTTAATTGTGTAACAACATACAGTTGAATGAAGTGCACTTACGAATGGAAAATACAGGGAAAAAAATAAGTAGCAAGAAACACCAATATTTACGTTTGAAATTTATACTGTACATAATCCATACATAATTGTCCACTATAAGATCTAATGTTATCATGGTCCACATTAGACAGTTGTCACTAGTAGAGCTAGTGATGATAACACTGCCACAACAACTAGTCTCACTCGTTGGTATTTTAGGAATTAAGTTTGTGCGAGCTTTTGCTTTGTCCGATTGCTTTAAATGTAGGATTGTACAGTTGCTGATGTATTCCGAATTGTCTATTTGATCCAAAATGTCGTGGAATTTTGGTCCTCTAAAAATAAAAAAAATTTCGACAAGACGAAATATTGAAAATTGTATGAAGGTCACAGTAGACTAAACGGAGTAGACATAAAGTGAGAGGGTTATGTCATTTATCATCAAGTGAACACTTATTAAGCTATATCATGGCAAGGACACGTTCCCCTTTGATGAGGTTTGTTTTGTACTAGATAAACACATTTAATAGTTGGATTTACATAGTTGTGTTACCTCACTGAAACAGCAATCCTCAAGTAGTCATATTATCCTGACTCCGAGACAACTAGTCTGTATGTTACTCCTTAAAGCTGCCTGCTTATCGGAGAAGAAGCAAATTATGCTACAATGTATGTTGTAAATTGTAGGGAGAGGTCGTTTATAATATTGTTATAACTTGTGCCCAATCCCATTGCTTATATTAGAGCAAAAACATATGTTTAATTCAAAATTCAGCAGCAAATACCACTTTTATAGACTTTGCTTGAATCAGTACTCGAAACGACTATCACGCACAATATGCGAGTGTGCAAACTCTCTTAGCCATTACACCAATGAGACTGAAATACATGTTATCTGCAGAAGAGATTGACTTATTAAATGTTCAATTCTCCGTTCTCCCTTACGGCACTTTGAATCCGCCAATGATCTGATGTTCATGTTGAGGAGAGTTTTCATCTGTACATTTTGCCAAGAAATAGTTGTCGTTTACCATACTGTAAACCTATTTTGCAATTTCTAATAAATTTGAAGGGGCGAATAAAAGACAAAAAAACAGCATGATTTATTTATTTATTTATTTATTTAGGTTTCGAGATTCTCGAAAATAATTCATTAATATCCAATTGTTGCATCCTTAAAAATATGGTAATTTGTATAAAAAATATCTCTTCTGTCCAAGTCTTATCAACACCACCAAGTCAATATTGGTGTCTGCTTCGAAACCATGGTTTTTGATATTGTGGGTGTATTTCGTGTCTTTTGTAAGTTGCTACGGTTCCATGGCACTGTGGACACACGTGCGTGACATCTTTAAAGCACTTCATGCAGCACGGGAGAAAAATAGGGCAAATCAATCCAAACCATACGCTTAAAAAGAAAACAAAAAAATAGTTTACAAAACATTATTAATATATACTATGTATTTAACATTGTTATACAAGGGTAAATGTACTACATTTATCATGCAAAAAATTTAACTTAGAGAACGCATCACTTGACAAATTAAAGATAGAGAGAGAGAATATTAATTGCCGTGTGATCACTTACATGCTAATATAACACTATATGGATAAAAAACATATCTTACATCTGCTTGAACTAGTTACTGTGCAACAGTCCTGTGCGATAATCTGGTGTACAAAACATCCCACAGTCGACACATATAACATGACTAGACTCAATATCATCGACCCTAGCCCAATGAGTGCATTGTATGATAATGGCTACCGTCGTCATCAGAAAATGGTTGACCGTTACGAAAATCCATATCTCAAATGACAATGGATCATTTCCTTTTTACATATATGTTTTCTACCCTCTATCACCTACAAGACTTTTATCGGACTTGACTGCATGAGTAACACAGTGGGTGCCTAGAAGAAGCAGGAACTGCTTACCTTCACTAGTACCTGGGTTCACCTCCGTTTTTTGTGGGGTCTGTCTTGTTCATCTTTTTTAGTTTTCTATGTGTTGTTGTCTTTTTGCTTAATTTGTCTTAGTCCTGTTTCTTGTGTACCCAATGTTGTCAGTGTCTCTGGATTGTATAACTACATAAATAGATAAATAAACGGAATCTATTGTGATTAATGGAAAACATATACCATGTGTACCTTACGATTTCTCCCTTTTGTCAATAGCTTGACAAGTTTTAGTCTAAGCCTGATATTATGCATAGTTACTGTAGTATTTATTTCAATTATGATGAGATTGAATGACTGACGAAAGCTGTGAAAATTGAATAAAATACAAAAGGAAATATCTAATCAATGTGCACGTCTGAAATAGCCTTCATTATATTAGATACGCTGAAAATCGAAAGATTGGACAGTAAAATAAGCTTTGTGGGAGGAAGTATCCCATTGGGCGTAAGCATGATAACCAAAAATCCCAAACTGCATCTATGTCTTGAGGGTCGAGAACTTTAGTTTGAATAATAATTACATTATGTAGCAATTGTAAATTTATATAATTAATATATCTAATAAAACATGTCAGTGCCAAGACACTGATTACTGGGTTGGTGGTGCCTTGGAAGATTGATAATCCACAGTAAGTCATAGTAATAAAAACGTAGATATCTAATGTAGTAAACACCGCTTCTGGAATAACCTTCATCAGATGCGCTCAATGTATAAAGATTAGAAAGGCAAATAATTAAAACATTTTGGTGAGCAAATAAGCCAAAGAACTGAACAGAACATCCAAAATCCTCTTAGGTCATACTTTAATTGATTATAACGTCACAATTTACTCTTTGGCCATACTTAACATTTTGATACATAATCACGTGTTATACTTACAATGAACAGCACAGTATAAATATCCACATTTTAGCCAAGGTGCCTACTTGAAAGGTAGTTTCAGTTGTAATTTGCGCTCTACAATTCGGGCATCTGGTACTGTAAGGTTTAAAATGCTCTTGGGAAATAATATATGTAGGTCGTGGTTGTACGATCAAAGCTCCAGGTGGTGGCTCCGGTTGTCCAGCCTGGGATTGTGGTTGCGTTGATACTTCGACAGTATATGGTGGAGGATTACCATAACCTGTTGAATAGAAATGCTCTTCTTTCTAGACAATACACACAAAGTAAACAATAAAGAAAAGGAGATCAATAAAACATACAACGAACAAAAACAAGTGAAAACACACGCATATACACACTCTTCTTTTTAAACTTTATATATAAGAAAAAGGGGGTGGGGAATGAAAGATCTAATTGAAATAGATCGCTAAAGTTATAATTTACCTTCAACATTTTAAAGAAAACGTGCAAGTTAACTCTGTATTCACATGAGAAAAGTATGTATGCTAAATATTTTCTTATATATTGACTTCGTTTGAATATTTAATGAAAATAAGTTATTTGTTAGATTCTTTTTTTAATTTGGAATCTATTTAGCAACAGTCGGGGTTCATTTCTCTTTCTTTAAACCTCATGTATAGTAGTTGGATTTACAACTACTTGTACAATCAGTATCTATCACCACTAACGTTGTGCGTTGGAAACTAGTTCATGGCAAGGTGTATACGATACCAAATTATGTGATAAAGTTGGTCAGTAACTTGCGACAGGTCGGTGCTTTTCTCAGGGTACTCTGGTTTCCTTCACCAATAAAACTGACCGCCAAGATCTAATTATTATTGAATGTGGCGTTACAAACCACAACCCCCTTTAAACCTCAATACTCTTACAGAGGGTTATCGGTCCTTAAACTCATTCATTAACCTCTATAAATGTCTGAAATTATTAAACTTTCCGTATGTACATGATCGCTCACTTTCCGTGCTAGGTACAAGCACTTCAATCAAATGTGGCGGGGTTAAACTATAGTTTTATGGATTCAAACTTCCACTCTATCTTGAATAAAATATAGACATACTCTGTTGTTATTTCCTTTATTAGAAGCACCAGTGCTGTAATTGACGTGACTAGAATACTCATTCCATACTCATTTTGTTTCATAACAGTTTCCTTATTGTTTACCCCCGATGTGAACTTTTGAACATTTTATTATATCATCGTCTCTAAATATATCATATAGCTATCGCCATTATGTACTATAAAGTTTTAAGTATTATTCGACCCCTTCTATTGTGAAACCTCTGTCCACTAAAGTAATGGATGTTTAACTTGACATTAATGGATAAATTTTCATGTGTCACCTGTGTACAACTTCTAAATATAGGAAATATTGATTTACCTACCCAGTAATAAATAATATTATATACATATATATATATCAGTTTAATGCAGCTACGAAAAACAATATTTTTCTTTTTGAAATATAAAAATATAAAAATAATAATAAATAACACTAACCGTATTGATTAGTAGTATTTGAGTACTCCATTTTCAAAGTAAATAGTTTTCGTCAATACATTAAACTAATTTACAAAGTATGTCGCCTTCTGTCATTTAATACTATTTATCGTTGCCGGTGTATGTAGTGAATTATTCTACTTGTAGTAAGGTTCAGTGGTGATATATGTACTGGTGATATTTAACATGTATACAGAACGATAGTCCAAATACAATGATCTACCCTCAAGCTTGCAAATGAACAGTCAATTTCCAATCGAGGATAACTAGTTTTGTAACATACAATATCATTGGACGATTAAGATATGTGCAATACCATTGAATTAATCCTAACCACCCGAAGCTTCAAACAGTTGTAGATTTCTATAATTGGAAAATGACTATAAAGCATCAATAAATGGACCGAATGATTGTTCGACGAAGTCGAATACGATCGCTTTTGACCTACTTTTGTAATTATGGACGCTGTTGCCTAGCAATTTTAAAGATGAAAATATTTTTCGACTTTTTGATTGGAGAATAATGCAAATGTGGTAAGAGTTCGGAGAACGGATTTAAAATACTTGCAGTGATTTTCCGACTATGTTTTTTGGGCCGAATTTCGGCCCCAGTCCCAATGTGAATTTATTTTTCACCAATTTCATGTAACAATAGTAACAAACATAAGCTAAGACATGCTTGGTTATTATTTCATGTAGTTAAATATAAATGTATTGATAGAGATATCACTTATTCATGTATGTATCTGTATGTTTTTTTATTGGAAAAAAAATGATAAATTAATATATATTAGTTCTCCATTCTCCAATCAAGGTTTATCTGAAGTTAATGAGTATTTGTTTATACACCCTAAGCCCCAATGTTTGCGCATTGTTAATACAATAATTACAGCTATTCCCACTTGAAATTTTAGATTTCTTTAACAAATTTAAAAAAAAAGTGGGATTAGGTGGAGTCAACCCCAACGGTCACCGACATTAAGTACTGATACACCATGCCCAGAAACTGAACGCCTTATTACCACTGCGA
This sequence comes from Bathymodiolus septemdierum, assembly GCA_963383655.1. NCBI lineage: Eukaryota > Metazoa > Mollusca > Bivalvia > Mytilida > Modiolidae > Bathymodiolus > Bathymodiolus septemdierum. The sequence continues at coordinate 35,597,493 of OY726519.1, forward strand.
GTGTCACTCCAAAAACAACAAATTCAAATTCTTTATTACCTAACACAGCTTCAATTGACATCCAACAACATGTAAATAGAGCAAATAGTGGTGATGTTGATATTCGCAATCTGACTGTCACTCTGATTCGGAGATTTGTGCTCCAGAGGTTATGGTACCAGCTGCCAGGGTGTTCTGTTCAATGAAAAATGAACAAAAATACCCATGGCTATATGACAGTGTGGTACACCAAGGGTATTTATGTAAGTTTTGTGAACTGTTTTGTGGTCATTCTTCCTCATCACAAGAATTGTTTAATGTTGGCATTAACCTTGGTACATTATGATTGCTATTCTATTACTGGGCCTCCAAACTATTAAATGTATTGCTCTTCCCATCTTTTTCAAATTCACATCATTTACGTGCTAATTTTCCCAATTATAAGGGTCCGGGCCTCAGATACAAATGAGTAGGAAAATCACTGACTTGTAATAAGCAAGTCGGATTTAAAGCACTTTGTAATAAGCAAGTCGGATTTAAGGCACTTGTAATAAGCAAGTCATTTAGTAGTTTGCTGATTGGTTGCGTCCGTCGTCCTACGTCCCGTACAGACAAAGGGAGTTCGAGTATAACTGATAATATGACTACTTTTAATGGTATATCTATTAAACTTTAAATTTAAGCGATATTCTCTTTAACCAAAGTATTATATGTCGTAAAGTTTTATTTTTATGTACATGTATTATGTAATCTTCAGGTGAGCGACAGGGGGTATTATATTCTGGGAAAGTTCCATTTCATCTATTACATATTAAGAAGTTATTGTTGAAGCCAGGAATTTTTTGAGATTTTACCACAGATAGGAAATAATATGCACCCCCTTTTTCTTAAGCTCACCGAGCCTTTGTCGTCACTTTACGTCGGTCGTCCGTCCGTACACAATTACTAAAAAATATTTTCATTTCAAACCACTTAGCCACTTAAAACCAGACTTTGGTGGAATGGTCCGTGTGTGGTCCCCTTCCAAAATTGTGTCCGGCAGTCCCGACCTCCAACCAACATGGTCGTTGTTACTAAGAATAAAAAAGGGGATGACATTTTTAAAATCTTCATCTCTGAAACTACTGGGCAAATTGGAACTAAACTTTGCTTATATAGTCCTTTGCTGACCCCCTTTCAAAATTGTGTGCGGCAATCCAGACATCCAACCAACATGGCCACTGTTGCTAAACACAGAAAAGGTGGATGAAATTTTAATGTTTTTCCTCTTAAACTACTAGGCCAATTGGATTCAAACTTGCTAAAATAATCCTTTGGTGATCCCCTTTCAAAATTTTGTCTGGCAGTCCCGTGCTCGAGCCAAGATGTACGTCGTTACTATTTATTAACGATTCCTTGCACATTAAGTAGGATGCAAGGTTTTATATGTCTTACCAAATCCTATAAAACCAATATGTTTAGGTTATTTCAGTGAAATACTGTTCGTAGAAGAATATAATATTTGTGTTTCGTCGTACATCTTTTTTTTAAAGATAGTTCTTGTTTCAGATATGGCGAGAACAAGTTACATCTTTGATAAAATGATGATGTCTTTTTTTTTTACTCGACCAACTGACTGAGTTGAATATTTATAGAACTAACTCACTGGAAAAATACAGCACACACATGTCGCTTCACTCGGACATATTATCTTTGATTTTATTCCTTAGTGCTGTGTGTCAATTTTATAGTCTTGAGGTTGAACACACGATTTACAGCACGTCAGACGAACGAGCATATTAGCCACTACACTACCGAGGCGTTCTTGAAAGTGCAGAAACAAACAAAAAAGGTCGCTAATATAAAATGTGTTCTTAAAAAAATGACCATACAATAAATAATTACCCGATGTAATTGCCTTCAAAGTATTTGATAGTTAACAGCCACGGTGCGTTAATTGTGTAACAACATACAGTTGAATGAAGTGCACTTACGAATGGAAAATACAGGGAAAAAAATAAGTAGCAAGAAACACCAATATTTACGTTTGAAATTTATACTGTACATAATCCATACATAATTGTCCACTATAAGATCTAATGTTATCATGGTCCACATTAGACAGTTGCCACTAGTAGAGCTAGTGATGATGAAACTGCCACAACAACTAGTCTCACTCGTTGGTATTTTAGAAATTAAGTTTGTGCGAGCTTTTGCTTTGTCCGATTGCTTTAAATTTAGGATTGTACAGTTGCTGATGTATTCCGAATTGTCTATTTGATCCAAAATGTCGTGGAATTTTGGTCCTCTAAAAATAAAAACGTTTTCGACAAGACGAAATATTGAAAATTGTATGAAGGCCACAGTAGACTAAACGGAGTAGACATAAAGTGAGAGGGTTATGTCATTTATCATCAAGTGAACACTTATTAAGCTATATCATGGCAAGGACAAGTTCCCCTTTGATGAGGTTTGTTTTGTACTAGATTAACACATTTAATAGTTGGATTTACATAGTTGTGTTACCTCACTGAAACAGCAATCCTCAAGTAGTCATATTATCCTGACTCCGAGACAACTAGTCTGTATGTTACTCCTTAAAGCTGCCTGCTTATCGGAGAAGAAGCAAATTATGCTACAATGTATGTTGTAAATTGTAGGGAGAGGTCGTTTATAATGTTGTTATAACTTGTGCCCAATCCCATTGCTTATATTAGAGCAAAAAAATATGCTTAATTCAAAATTCAGCAGCAAATACCACTTTTATAGACTTTGCTTGAATCAGTACTCGAACCGACTATCACGCACAATATGCGAGTGTGCAAACTCTCTTAGCCATTACACCAATGAGACTGAAATACATGTTATCTGCAGAAGAGATTGACTTATTAAATGTTCAATTCTCCGTTCTCCCTTACGGCACTTTGAATCCGCCAATGATCTGATGTTCATGTTGAGGAGAGTTTTCATCTACATTTTGCCAAGAAATAGTTGTCGTTTACCATACTGTAAACCTATTTTGCAATTTCTAATAAATTTGAAGGGGGCGAATAAAAGACAAAAAAACAGCATGATTTATTTATTTATTTATTTATTTAGGTTTCGAGATTCTCGAAAATAATTCATTAATATCCAATTGTTGCATCCTTAAAAATATGGTAATTTGTATAAAAAATATCTCTTCTGTCCAAGTCTTATCAACACCACCAAGTCAATATTGGTGTCTGCTTCGAAACCATGGTTTTTGATATTGTGGGTGTATTTCGTGTCTTTTGTAAGTTGCTACGGTTCCATGGCACTGTGGACACACGTGCGTGACATCTTTAAAGCACTTCATGCAGCACGGGAGAAAAATAGGGCAAATCAATCCAAACCATACGCTTAAAAAGAAAACAAAAAAATAGTTTACAAAACATTATTAATATATACTATGTATTTGACATTGTTATACAAGGGTAAATGTACTACATTTATCATGCAAAAAATTTAACTTAGAGAACGCATCACTTGACAAATTAAAGATAGAGAGAGAGAATATTAATTGCCGTGTGATCACTTACATGCTAATATAACACTATATGGATAAAAAACATATCTTACATCTGCTTGAACTAGTTACTGTGCAACAGTCCTGTGCGATAGTCTGGTGTACAAAACATCCCACAGTCGACACATATAACATGACTAGACTCAATATCATCGACCCTAGCCCAATGAGTGCATTGTATGATAATGGCTACCGTCGTCATCAGAAAATGGTTGACCGTTACGAAAATCCATATCTCAAATGACAATGGATCATTTCCTTTTTACATATATGTTTTCTACCCTCTATCACCTACAAGACTTTTATCAGACTTGACTGCATGAGTAACACAGTGGGTGCCTAGAAGAAGCAGGAACTGCTTACCTTCACTAGTACCTGGGTTCACCTCCGTTTTTTGTGGGGTCTGTCTTGTTCATCTTTTTTAGTTTTCTATGTGTTGTTGTCTTTTTGCTTAATTTGTCTTAGTCCTGTTTCTTGTGTACCCAATGTTGTCAGTGTCTCTGGATTGTATAACTACATAAATAAACGGAATCTATTGTGATTAATGGAAAACATATACCATGTGTACCTTACGATTTCTCCCTTTTGTCAATAGCTTGACAAGTTTTAGTCTAAGCCTGATATTATGCATAGTTACTGTAGTATTTATTTCAATTATGATGAGATTGAATGACTGACGAAAGCTGTGAAAATTGAATAAAATACAAAAGGAAATATCTAATCAATGTGCACGTCTGAAATAGCCTTCATTATATTAGATACGCTGAAAATCGAAAGATTGGACAGTAAAATAAGCTTTGTGGGAGGAAGTATCCCATTGGCCGTAAGCATGATAACCAAAAATCCCAAACTGCATCTATGTCTTGAGGGTCGAGAACTTTAGTTTGAATAATAATTACATTATGTAGCAATTGTAAATTTATATAATTAATATATCTAATAAACCATGTCAGTGTCAAGACACTGATTACTGGGTTGGTGGTACCTTGGAGGATTGATAATCCACAGTAAGTCATAGTAATAAAAACATAGATATCTAATGTAGTAAACACCGCTTCTGGAATAACCTTCATCAGATGCGCTCAATGTATAAAGATTAGAAAGGCAAATAATTAAAACATTTTGGTGAGCAAATAAGCCAAAGAACTGAACAGAACATCCAAAATCCTCTTAGGTCATACTTTAATTGATTATAATTTCACAATTTACTCTTTGGCCATACTTAACATTTTGATACATAATCACGTGTTATACTTACAATGAACAGCACAGTATAAATATCCACATTTTAGCCAAGGTGCCTACTTGAAAGGTAGTTTCAGTTGTAATTTGCGCTCTACAATTCGGGCATCTGGTACTGTAAGGTTTAAAATGCTCTTGGGAAATAATATATGTAGGTCGCGGTTGTACGATCAAAGCTCCAGGTGGTGGCTCCGGTTGTCCAGCCTGGGATTGTGGTTGCGTTGATACTTCGACAGTATATGGTGGAGGATTACCATAACCTGTTGAATAGAAATTCTCTTCTTTCTAGACAATACACACAAAGTAAACAATAAAGAAAAGGAGATTAATAAAACATACAACGAACAAAAACAAGTGAAAACACACGCATATACACACTCTTCTTTTTAAGCTTTATATATAAGAAAAAGGGGGTGGGGAATGAAAGATCTAATTAAAATAGATCGCTAAAGTTATAATTTACCTTCAACATTTTAAAGAAAACGTGCAAGTTAACTCTGTATTCACATGAGAAAAGTATGTATGCTAAATATTTTCTTATATATTGACTTCGTTTTTTAATTTGGAAAATTCGGTGGCCCGCTTAGCATATCATAAGCCCATCTATTTAACAGCAATCGGGGTTCATTTTTCTTTCTTTTAACCTCATGTATAGTAGATGGATTTACAACTACCTGTGCAATCAGTATTTATCACCACTAACGTGGTGCGTTCGAACCTCGTTCATGGCGAGGTGTATACGATACCAAATTATGTGATAAAGTTGGTCAGTAACTTGCGACAGGTCGGTGCTTTTCTCAGGGTACTCTGGTTTCCTCCACCAATAAAACTGACCGCCAAGATATAATTATTGTTGAACGTGGCGTTTAAGACCGCAACCCCCCTTAAATCTTAATACTCTTACAGAGGGTTATCGGTCCTTAAACTCATTCATTAACCTCTATAAATGTCTGAAATTATTAAAATTTCCGTATGTACATGATCGCTCATATTCCGTGCTAGGTACAAGCACTTCAATCAAATGTGGCGGGGTTAAACTAGTTTTATGGATTCAAACCTCCACTCTATCCTGAATAAAATATAGACATACTCTGTTGTTATTTCCCTTATTAGAAGCACCAGTGCTTTAATTGACGTGACTAGAATACTCATTCCATACTCACTTTGTTTCATAACAGCTTCCTTATTGTCCCCCCCCCCCCCCCCCCCCCCCCCCGATGTAAACTTTTGAACATTTTATTTTATCATCGTCTCTAAATATTATCGCCATTATGTACTATAAAGTTTTAAGTATTATTCAACCCCTCCTATTGTGAAACTTCTGTCCACTCAAGTAATGAATGTTTAACTTGACATGAATAGATAAATGTTCATGTGTTACCTGTGTAGAACTTCTAAATATAGGAAATATTGATTTATCTACCCAGTAATCAATAATATTATATACATATATATATATCAGTTTAATGCAGCTACGAAAAACAATATTTTTCTTTTTGAAATATAAAAATATAAAAATAATAATAAATAACACTAACCGTATTGATTAGTAGTATTTGAGTACTCCATTTTCAAAGTAAATAGTTTTCGTCAATACATTAAACTAATTTACAAAGTATGTCGCCTTCTGTCATTTAATACTATTTATCGTTGCCGGTGTATGTAGTGAATTATTCTACTTGTAGTAAGGTTCAGTGGTGATATATGTACTGGTGATATTTAACATGTATACAGAACGATAGTCCAAATACAATGATCTACCCTCAAGCTTGCAAATGAACAGTCAATTTCCAATCGAGAATAACTAGTTTTGTAACATACAATATCATTGGACGATTAAGATATGTGCAATACCATTGAATTAATCCTAACCACCCGAAGCTTCAAACAGTTGTAGATTTCTATAATTGGAAAATTACTATAAAGCATCAATAAATGGACCGAATGATTGACTATTGCTTAAAACTAAGTGAGAATTTTTTCGACGAAGTCATATACCATCGATTTTGACCTACTTTTGTAATTATGGACGCTGTTGCCTAGCAATTTTAAAGATGAAAATATTTTTCCACTTTTTGATTGGAGAATAATACAAATTTGGTAAGAGTTCGGAGAACGGATTTAAAATACTTGCAGTGATTTTCCGACTGTGCTTTTTGGGCCGAATATCGACCCCAGTTCCAATATGATGTTTTTTTCCACCAATTTCATGTAACAATAGTAACAAAAATAAGCTAAGACATGCTTGTTTATTATTTCATGTAGTTAAATATAAATGTATTGATAGAGATATCACTTATTCATGTATGTATCTGTATTGTTTTTTTTATTAGAATAAAAATGATAAATTAATATATATTAGTTCTCCATTCTCTAATCAAGGTTTACCTGAAGTTAATGAGTTTTTGTTTATACACCCTAAGCCCCAATGTTTGCACATTGTTTATACAATAATTACAGCTATTCCCACTTGAAATTTTAGATTTCTTTAACGAATTTAAAAAAAAGTGGGATTAAGTGGAGTCAACCCCACCGGTCACCGACATTAAGTACTGATACACCATGCCCAGAAACTGAACGCCTTGTTACCACTGCGAGTGTCACTCCAAAAACAACAAATTCAAATTCTTTATTACCTAACACAGCTTAAATTGACATCCAACAACATGTAAATAGTGCAAATAGTGGTGATGTTGATATTCGCAATCTGACTGTCACTCTGATTCGGACAGTTGTGCTCCAGAGGTCATGGCACCAGCTTCCAGGGTATTCAGTTGAATGAAAAATGAACAAATATACCCATGGCTATATGACAGTGTGGTAAACCAAGGGTATTTATGTAAGTTTTGTGAACTGTTTTGTGGTCATTCTTCCTCATCACAAGAATTTTTTTACTGTTGGCATTAACCTTGGTACATTATGATTGCTATTCTATTACTGGACCTCCAAACTAATAAATGTATTGCTCTTCCCATCTTTTTCCAATTCACATCATTTACGCGCTAATTTTCCCAATTATAAGATACAAATAATCACTGACTTGTAATAAGCAAGTCGGATTTAAAGCACTTTGTAATAAGCAAGTCGGATTTAAGGCACTTGTAATAAGCAAGTCATTTAGTAGTTTGCTGATTGGTTGCGTCCGTCGTCCTACGCCCCGTACAGACAAAGGGAGTTCGAGTATAACTGATAATATGATTACTTTTAATGGTATATCTGTATTAAACTTTAAATTTAAGCGATATTCTCTTTATCGAAAGTATTATATGTCGTAAAGTTTTATTTTCAATGTACATGTATTATGTAATCTTCAGGTGAGCGACTGGGGGTATTAAATTCTGAGAAAGTGTCATTTCATCTATTACATATTAAGAAGTTATTGTTGAAGCCAGGAATTTTTTGAGATTTTACCACAGATAGGAAATAATATGCACCTCCTTTTTTTTAGCTCATCTGATCCCCTTTCAAAATTTTGTCTGGCAGTCACGTGCGCGGGCCAAGATGTACGTTGTTACTATTTATTAACGATTTCTTGCACATTAAGTAGGATGCAAGGTTTTATATGTCTTATCAAATCCTATAAAACCAATATGTTTATGTTATTTCAGTGAAATACTGTTCGTAGAAGAACATAATATTTGTGCTTCGTCGTACATCTTTTTTTTAAAAGATAGTTCTTGTTTCAGATATGGCGAGAACAAGTTACGTCTTTGATAAAATGATGATGATGTCTTTGTTTTTGTACTCGACCAACTGACTTGAGTTGGATATTTATAGAACTAATTCGCTGGAAAAATACAGCACACACATGTCGCTTCACTCGGACATATTATCTTTGATTTTACTCCTTAGTACTGTGTGTCAATTTTATAGTCTTGAGGTTGAACACACGATTTACAGCACGTCAGACGAACGAGCATGTTAGCCACTACACTACCGAGGCGTTCTTGAAAGTGCAGAAACAAACAAAAAAGGTCGTTAATATAAAATGTGTTCTTAAAAAAATTACCATGCAATAAATATTTACCCGGTGTAATTGCCTTCAAAGTATTTGATAGTTAACAGCCACGGTGCGTTAATTGTGTAGCAACATACAGTTGAATGAAGTGCACTTACAAAGTAAACGGTGATGGGGCTTGGGGACGACTAATACCTCCAACGAGTCCAGGAAGTACCTGAGGTGACATGAATAAAAAAAATAAAAAAAAAAAAATAAAAGGAATAAAAAAAGAATGCAGTTCCTTTTGTAAAAGTTTCTTCTTTGAAAATAATTTCATAAGAAGAACAACTCCAACGGATTAACAAAGCTTGCTTTTAGTATTTGTCTTTTGATTGTTAGTCGTAGACTTCCAGGAGAAGTTTGAAACTTATCCTATCGCCATTCTCAATGATTCAAATTCTCAACGTTTGATTTGAATTAATCAAAACACTATCGCAATGATCCGACCTAATAACTCAGCCTCAATATAAAACAATGGACATAGTTTTGAAATTTACATAATACAGAGAAGGCTTTAAATACGTTTCAAGAGATAATTCTTTTATATGTCCTGTTTTATCACTTAACGCTTTCGCCGTTTTATTTTATTGAATTTTGGATCTATTTGTAGCGGATGTCTGCAGTACATGTTTGTACGAATACACACGTGAATCTATTTTCACATTATTACTATCATTTCCAAAGTGATCACTGGGAAATATTGTTTTTAATTTAACAACCGAAATCGATATGTAATTGATGTGTTACTCTGGTGTATTAATTCATTATAATATAACTTAAAGCATAGACTGATAAACTATACATGTATCTATGCTTGAATGCAATGTTTATTCTGTGGCAGCCGAAGAACGATTGAGAACAAAACTCTACGACAGAATATATTTAATTGTATTTCAATTTTCCTATTGTGAACTTTCCATATTTATTATGCATCAACAGTCCAGCAGCAACTGTATGTTGCGTATAGATCTCTTAGTTGATACTATATTCAAGAGCTTGTGCTTCGTATTAATATTTTCTTGATAGATGATAGCTGCCAACAAGGAAACTACCGAACTAAGGGTTCCTATCGGTAAAGTTGAAATAATCACTTCGAAAGGTTCATGGTTGCCATCATGACTTTGTTACCGTTACGGAATATATAGAGGCCACTCAAGGGAACCTGAAAATGTGAACTTTATGAGTAGTTGCCCTTTATATACAGGTTAAAATAATGGTAATGGTCGACGGTATAACAAAATACCAAACTATATTATAACCAAATACCAACGTCAAACTTCAAACTTCTAAATATAGAAATGGCAACAACAGAAGCCAAATTTAATCTAGCAGGTCCTTGGAAGGGGTAGTCACAACACATAAACCGTTTGATGGGATATACATGTATAAGTAATTTATTTGACGAATATTAAACATTTGTACCCACGACAACAGACAGACATACGGTTTAATGTCATGGTTGATTTTACCCTATCATCATTCAAATGTTATACTTAATGCAATTAGCCTTGTTATTTATTTGGTTGGGGTCACTATCGAACGTCTATAAATCTGTTACAATTGAGTAGACACGACCTCTAAGTAAAACGGCTATAGTCTAAAAAAATTTTTATCGGATTTCGGCCTGTTTAAGATCACTAATAATTCGGTGTAAGTTATGTTTATCTTTTTAATAATTTAAATTAATACTACTTTCGCTTAGCTGAACTGTGTAATTCGCAGTTAAATGTCCACTGGAAGGTTATTGATGTGTGTAAGCAATTAACATTCCAAATTATTTTTCAGACAGGTGTTATTTAAACTTTTTAAATAATAAAAGACCAAAGATTGTATAAGTAAAAGCGAACATGGGTAAGTAAAAGTTTCTTGTTTACTATTTTATTTTTCGAGCTTGTGGTAAACAATTCCAGTTCCACGATATGCGATACACTGTAAGAGAACAACAAAAAGTAAATTATTTTAGATTTTATATCACGTATACTCATTTGTATTCAATCACAACATATATATATATATATACACGAGTCTTAACATGTAGTTCTAACAGTAAATATAACTACAATTTCATAAACAAATATTTGTCTTTTGAAAACGATTGTTTGTATCGACATTTATTCGAGAGAAAAAATACTAAGCATAAATGTAAATAGTAATAATTTCAGATTTCTTGACAAATGATACATATGAGTTTCTATATTTGTATATGTGACAAAGATACCGAGCAAGTTACATATAGTTGCAGTTACTATTTCTAAGTCCTATTAATAGACTGAGTATTACAAATCTCTCATCACACAGTTGTTTTACAAGAATTTGTACCACTTAATATAAAGGGTCAACGTATTAATTGATCTCATTTTCCGTTAAACTTGAAACGGATTAATTTATACTGCCAGATAAGTCGTTGATTTGATCATAATCGTGGTCGTGATCGTATGGTGGTTGGATTTACAACTACCTATGCAACCAATGAATATCACCACTAACTTTGTGAGTTCGAATCCCGCCCAGGCGAGGTGTATTCTATACAACATGATGTGATAAAGTTTGTCAGTGACTTGCGGCAGGTCGGTGGCTTTCTCTGGTTTCCTCCATCAATAAAACTGACCGCCACGATATACTGAAATATTGTTGAAAGTGGCGTTAAACACCATAACCCTACCCCCTGATCATAGCATGTATTCCTGCATCAATACAGGAATAAAATAATCAATCAATCTATACTTTTTGAGTTAGTCACGTATTTCTCCTTCATGGTTACCCCTGTGTTAATTAGTCTGTACTGGTAACTAAATGTCGAGCATAAATTATAATAAAAACAAAGTATTTGTGGAGGCTTTCTGATAATGTGTCTCTAAGTCAGGAGGAATAACATTGTTGTTTATTTGCTTGATGGTGTTTAACGCCACATTTAACAATATTTCAGTTATATCGTGGTGGTCAGTTTTATTCGTGGAGGGAACCGGAGGACCCGGAGAAAACCACCGACCGGTCGCAAGTCACTGACAAACTTTATCACATAATGGTATATACCTCGCCCTGATCGAGATTCTAACTCTCAACATCAGTGGTGATAGGCACTGATTGCATATATAGTTGTAAATCCAACTACCATACGATCACGGCCACGACGGCCCCTGGAGGAATAACATGATTTAAAAATAATACAACTGAATTGATTTAATTTGTAGCAAATATACCTACCAAACTTAGGGTCTGCAGTCATTATATTCACCATCCGTCAACAAAGATGTTGTATTTTTAAATCAAGCGATTTCTTAAATTTCAAGCGACTATAAGACGTTTTTATGTGCTTCAGATTCAATTTATCCGCCACCAGATATATTCGACGCCCATACAGAACAACCACAGTCATCAGAACATCAAAATCAGGGAAAATATGCAAAGCGACCATCCATGACTAACAATGTGGAAGAAAATCACGGAACACATGAAGTCGGATTTGTGAACTTTGAACCTAAGCATATGAAATGCCCTAATTGTCATCATCATATTACTACAGACCTTACGTATATAGTTGGTGATTCGTCTTGGGCTTGGTGTTGTTGTTGTATTCTAATGGGGTGTGTATATTAGGTTTAATACATTCAGAACAATTAGCAGCTGTGCGATTTCGTGCAATTAATCTCAGTATCTTACAAGTTTGTGGGTTCCTAACGGGCCTCGACATACCGGATTGATAGATTATCTTTAGTTTCTCCATAATTGAAGAGTTACATTTTAGGAAAGAAATTCATAAAACAAATATTACATTATCTGTACATTTCATTAAAAAAGTTCCATATGAATGGTCAAGAGATTGACGCGTGACTTCGTAATTGAAACTTCATCAGTCAATGCAGCGCACAACCATTTAACCGCGCCGAGTTCCAGGAACTATTTTCGAATGTCACGAAAACTTTCAACTACACGCCGTAACAAAAGTTGTCAAATTGGAATATCAAAAATTTCAAATGTATTTAATAATGTTAAAATGTGATTATTATTTTGCATGGAATGCAATTTTTTTTAAGTCTTATAGGGATGTAAAAGTGTTGACCCAAGCACATTTTCTATATAAACCGCTATGACGCTTGCTACAAAATGTATATCTGTCTACGCTTTTATCAGCCAATTAAACTTCAATAAATTGCATTACATTCTTAATACACGATAACACAAATAATACAGACAAACTTATTACTCCAACACATATACATCAAGGCAAATCATTGAAACAGGATAGCAGTATTAACTGGTACCCGCTGATATCTAGTAGATAGACGGTCCTTGTATGAAGTGTCGAAAATTAATGGCAAGAACTTGACTATATAATGTAATACATTCTTAAAATTATAATATACGACAGACATGTAATCTAATATGTGAATATCAAACCTTTCTATAGATTGTACTCCATTTCTCTCATGTAATAAAGATTCCAATCAAGCCGTAGATATCTATTGTAGTGCCCACGACATCAGGTACGTTCGTAGTCAAAAGATTATAAAACCAAATAATATAAGTCTGTGGGAGTAAGTAAACCAAACGCCCTAAACAGGAAAGCCTAATTCGGCTAAGAATATAATATTATCATTTGATAAAAAAATCGAACCGAATCTTGATAAACAAATACCATAGGTAGTTAGTCCAGTCTGGGCACAACTCAATATGATTATAACTTTCAAACTGGCTAAGTGGAGAACTAGTCATCTGTATGTTTGAAAGTTTATTTTGAAAAGTGAATGACAGATAGTCAGCAACACACGTTCCATATTCTGCAGTTGTTTTAAAGTAAAGAAAAATACAGAAATGTCATTAATGGTGGCTATGCAAAATCAATAATACAGTGCTAGTCATCAGTAATTTTTTGTTGTTGTAATTGTTTATTTTGAAAATAGAAAAATGTTAGATATAAATGAATTTCAATACATAAACTATAAATGATAAATACACAAAATAATATATATATAAAGATATTTTGTTTTCATACAAGCAATTTAAAATAACAAGAGCAAAAACAATACAACATGTATCCAAAGATAATCAGCAATTCATTGCCGCCTCTCCATTAAGCCATTTAAAAAAAATAATTTCCTCTGTCTGTTTTGGAGATATGTAAGAAATGGAGTTTTTCTCTATTTTTATATAACATTTGAGTTATTGAAGACCCCCGTGTAATCGTCAATTATTGTGCAGGTTCGATATCTCTGCTATATAATACAACTGATTTTTTTTTAACTTCTATCTATAAAGTTTCTAGCAATGCCCTTTTATTTTCTTCGTCTCTTTATTTAAAATATCATTTTTTGATCAGCCACAATTGGCAGCACTCTTGTAACTATTGACTATGAGAGACTATCCGTATTGATAGTTGATGGAAAGTGACAATGTATGATCAAGGGTGTTTGATACATGGATATTTCACAAAAAGATGTTTCAATTTTTATTCAAATGGAATGCGTTAAATTACCGCAGTTATCTCCCGTCGTACGCGACAACCATCATGGCCGTGATCGTATGGTAGTTGGAGTATTAACTACCTATGTAATTAGTGCCTATCACCAATGATATTTTGAGTTCGAATCTCGATCAGGCCGAGGTGTATACCATTATGTGATAAAGTTTGTCAGTAACTTGCGACAGGACAGTGGGTTTCTCTGGGTCCTCTGGTTTCCTCCAACAATAAACTAACCGCCACGATATAACTGAAATATTGTTGAAAGTGGTGTTAAGCACCATCAAACAAACAAAAAAAACAAACATCAAGGGTCATGATTGAGCAAATACATATTTTCATTCTTATTTCTTCTTCATATTTACAGATTATTAATAATAAATGTTACATTTTCTTGCAGATGTTTTCTCGGATGTTGTTTACTTCCTTTCTACACCGACAGATTTAAAGACGTTGTACACAATTGTCCAAAATGTCGTCATCAAATCGCTCATTACAAGAGAAATGACCCCACTGATCACAGGAAGATATGAAAGTTATGAAAGTTCATAACATTTCAAGATCTTTTCAACTAATTGTTACAAACTTACTACTGCTGTAGATAAACCACGATGTAATGTTCAATCTTAAAAAATAATTTTCTACAATAGTATTATGGTGAAAATTATAGCAAACAATATTCGTAGAGACTAATGGATATGCCAAAATTATAGAACATTCGATGACGAATATCATGTTTTCCTCGATTGCAAAATTAATCATCTAAAGTTATATCCTTGTTCTTAAGACATTGGCTCGTTTGATATATTCCTTTTGTGTACAAATATAATATTTGTCTACGACTTTGGTGACACTATATAGCAATCATGAACATGAGATGCACGTGAGTCAATGGCTTAATACTAAAATACTCGATTGTCTGTATTATTATTTATTTGTTTCATGTATTATTACAGTATGTATGTTGTTTTGTTTAACCCATAATAGTCGATTACTATTATTCTTCACATACAGAATAATAAGCTAAGACAAGTTTGAAGAGACCACAGGCGTAACCAGAAGTTATACATCGAAGAAGGATAGACAATACAATAGTCAAAAGAAAAAGGACAAACAATGATTTACAAAACAATACAGAGAAAACATATGATTGAGCAACAAGAACTCCGCGAAAATCCGTGGTGAATTTAGGTTGTTCGGAAGGATTAGGTGTTCCTGTTCCGGCACTGGTCATGTTACTTTTGAGACAACACGAACAACATCTGATATAGAAATCGTGTTACACAACAGTACAAAAAAATATAAACCCCATCAAAACAGTTGGGAGTAATGACGACCCAAATAAGTTTTACTGTGACATCGTCCCGGACATTACAACACGGTGCCAAACACATGAAGACATGTAATTGAACAAATTAAGCAGCACGAACTCCACTAAAAAAATCCATGTGGTCCGGAAAGGTAAGACAATTCCTGCTCCACTAGACTGTGCCATCGGTAGTGTTACTCTTGCTAGTAATCCGGTGATAAGTCTTGAAAGAGGAAAGAAGGATGTGATTGTGACTATCCATGGTCATCTGTTACAGAGATATTCAATATTGGTTAACACAGTCATTATTTCGACCGTAAACTCTCGAAGTGATATCTTCAATTTAAATACTAGGAACCATGGATTCAGTTGCGTCCTCATTGACAACGCACTCTATCAAGGAAATCCTGATACGAACCACATTTTCTGCAGTACTACACCAGCTGAGCGATATATACTTCATATGAATGTGCTTCCGGAATGTTGTTACCCATAAATGGAAAGTTCACAATGGGAAAATGAAAATCATATGGTTTGTTGTAAAGTTTCGTTCCTATCCAGCCAGCACTGTCAATTGTGATGTGTAGGTTAAGGTATGTAGCAAATCTAGCAGTATCTGTGATGTCTTCTTTCATGTTCGCCAAACATGGAAATATTTGGTGAAAGGACATCAGCTATACAGAAAAATGTGTTATTAAAGGATCGGACAAGCTTATTTTCGCTTTTCCTGAGAAGCCACTGCATGAAGTCTACATTATAAGAACAAAGGAACAAGTTAGCGAGAAAAGGGGCATACTTGGTACACATATGAATACCGAATGTTTGTTGAAAAACACGACCACCAAAAATAACTGGTTGTCAAAGCCTAAATATCTAATTGTTTATTGTAAGAACCCAGGTGTACAGAAACGTGATAATACATCTCCAGCTTGCGAGGTGCAACATCATGCACAAATAGCTGCAAAGATTTCCTAGCATCATTTATCTCCTATATATTCTTTTCACGGAAATCAAACCATTCGATCTATTCATTACCTAAATTCTGATTTTCTTATTGCTTGTAGATGCATCGTGCTCCCATATCGTTTAACAATAATCATTCAGATGTAATAATGCTGGTATTCCTAGAGACCAGACCAGAATTTTTCATCGCAGTAATGATTTGCCAAAGTATATCTTGTTTTGTCTTATCACTACTGTAATTGATTTACTATTCAATCCGTTCTATCAATTTCCGTCATGATTAACATTTTAGTAATGTGAAAAAGACTATAATGGTATATGAAAAGCTAAGTGTGCTTACGAATAAGGGTAATAACAAAATTACCGAACTCCGAACAATCTTACAAAGGGAAAGTCAAAACTCATAAGTATATAAACAGACAAAATCAGTCAACAACCGGAAAACTGTGAAAACCGTAATGATCCTGACTTGGAACAGGCATTTCTAAAGAAATGGTGGGTTGAATCAGATTTTAAAGCGCCAAACCTCCCGCTTTCATTACGGTTCAAAGGTTTCGGCTGTCACTATAACAGTATTTATAACAATAATGGAACAAAATAGGTAACATAGTTGTCAAAGCAGTACCAAATTCAGTGAAGTAAATGTCAAAAACACTCTTACGTCACACATTGATAAAAAAATATTTTTGACATTTTTGTTGATTTCCTTATCTTTATACATTTTCACTCTATGAAAATCCATCGTTTATTATCGTCTCTGCAGAGACGGAATATATTTCGACAAGATCTTGGTATCGGAATATACACTTTTTAAGAGATCGAATAAGGCTAATCTTTTTTTAGCCCTGGTCCAGTAGCCTGTTTCTCAGATAAAGACGACGTTTCAGGAAATCAGAATAATTGCTACTGGCCCTTGCATAGCGAATCAATTGCGAGATGTAAACACCATATGCAGGAGAAGCTGGTATATTGCTGCACATATTTGGAAAATTTATGATTTTAAAATTGAAATCGTCCCGTTTATCATAAATTTTAGTACTGAGTTGACCACTGTCGTCAAATTCGAGGTATAATTCCAAAAATGATGCCGACGAAGCTGTATCTGTGGTCTCTTTAACTTCCAGCTCTGGAGGATATATCAATGGAAGAAATTCTGCAAATCTAGAATTATTGATAGATAAAACGTCATCAATATACCTGTATGTGAAATTAAAGGCTCTAGCCTCATGAATCTTCTTATCTTTTACTAGTTTTTGAAGAAACTCCGACTCATATGAGTATAGAAATTAATCGGCTAGAAGAGGGGCACAATTCGCACCCATTGGTATGCCGACGACCTGCTGAAACAGTGTCCCTCCAAAGGAGACAAATATGTTATCGATGAGGAAAACTCCAGCATACTGATCACTTGTTCCTCGGAGTAGCATATTTTACCTTTTTGAATTTTGTTTGAACAATATGTGGAATTGTAACCTAACACAACCAATTTTGAGCCATAGTTTCTATGACTGAAAGCTTTGTGAATTGTTTCTTTTAAGCGGCTTTTTAATTTGTCATGCGGTAGGGTGGTACATAGAGTTGAAAAATCAAAAGTTTTGATGGGGGATACATGAGAGAAAGATCTTGATTGAAGGTTATCCAAAAGATCTTTAGAGTTTCTCAAAATCCACATGTGATTTATGCCACTACGCGAGTAAACAGTTTCATAATATTTCTGTTGTCCCTCTTTTACTGCAGACAGAATCTTTGTCAGGTGAATAGACAATTCTTTCGTCGAAGCAAACCATTATACCTGCTCAACGGAAATGCTGTCATGTGGCTCATATATGCAGGAAGCTGTTAGATCAAAATGATATTCGTACATTCCCTTAACTAACATTATCTCCCGATTGATCACCAAATTAGCATGTCTAGGATCCGAGTATACCGCATACTTTGGTGCAGTTGCTCCCTGCACTTCTGAAAGAGTGGAGAAACATTTCGAAAGCATGTACAGAAACTGCATGAACTGATCTGTTCAATGTACTACAGATGTACAACAGTCGGTGTCGCTCAAAGACGCCATACTCGTTTCTAAAGTCAATATTACTCATATAATTTTTATTCTGTTCATCTTGTGTTTTTCCCCTTCATTATTTAATTGTTTGCTTGTTGTTGTTTAACGCCACTTTCAACAATATTTCAGTTATATAGTGGCGGTCAATTTTATTGGTGGAGGAAACTGGAGTATCCGGAGAAAACCACCGACACGTCGCAAGTCACTAACAAACTGTATCGCATTATGTTGTACACCTCGTCCAGATCGAGATTCGAACTCACAACACGACGGCCCCTATATTAGCAATTTTACTAGCCTTAATTCAAATTATGGCTAACTCCAATTTTCGATTAATGCAACCTTTTTTTCACAGATTAATACATATGCTGTAAAATATTTAAATGTTACGTACGACGCTGAGGAAGGCCGTTAGGCCGATACGTACGGAAAATGAAGTTATAGTTTTTATTGTATTATCTTAGAGACTTTGATATATATATATATAGGTGCATACGTGTTATCAATATCTCGTCAATGCAATTGGTGATGTATAAAAGAAAGACACAACCGTTTTCAAAAAGTAGTCCTAAACAGAAAGTACATTTTGTATTGAGACTTGATCAACAGAGAAGCTGTTCATGGCAAGTACATTATATATATCTGGTTGTGTGTGTGTGATTTTGGTTAAATAATACTTCATACCAGTACTTTTGAGATTATATATATATATCTGTGTTAGTGTGAGTGTGTGTCACACCATGTCTGACCTTTTTAGATTGATAACATATCTAAATGAACGTTTTTATGTTATATAATTATGGCCTCCATGAAAGGAATATTTGAAGATATCAAAGGGGCAATACAATCCTTAAATCGAAGAAGGCTGGACAACACAATGGCCAAAAAAAAACCAAAAGGACAAACAACGATCTACAAAACACTACACAGAAACTACAGACAGAAAAACCCGGTGATAAGTCATGAACGAGGAAAGGACGGGAAGTGGTAACAAGTGGAACATATTCGTGGTAATTTGACACAGACATTTCGTAACTTTTCATGAAGGACTTCATGGTATTATTATACTTTTCACAGCCCAAAAGGGGGTGAGTCATGTAAGGTGCAATTGTACAAAGTGGGACAGCTGGTGTTTGATCTCTCACTCATTCATATATTCTCTCAACATGAAAACCATACCCATTCATATATTCTCTCCGCATAAAAAAGGAAACCCATTCATATATTCAATCGGCATGAAAACAATATCCATTCATATATTCGAAGTACGATACCCATTCACATTCATACATTATGCAGTTATTGCTGACTCATTCATTAGTCGAAATGAACTGAAATCTCAACTCAGCTGCAGAGTAATGAAAAATAAAAAAAACCTTCTACATGCTTATAACGGTTTTATGTTAAGTCAAAATAGAAAACCAGGTGAGCAATTACAAACCTCTAGTTTATGTTTGCTATCAATTTAACGTTTGTGATGTCGACTCCAGCCCAATGCGAGGTGTATTTGATAGAACAATATTTGAGAAAAGTTAGTCATATGCTCGTGAAAAGTCGAGTTACTTTCTGGGGATACATATGGACGCATAAAACGAGTTAAAAGTGACAGTTATTTAATCTACGGCCAATCATGTAAAACATAGCATTATACGTAGATACCCCCCCCCCCCCCCCCACACACACACACACAATACAAATACACTCATTTGTTTTATGAAAATGTAACATGGGATGGGGGAATATTAAGAAACACAATTAGGACGATATACAAATTGATAACATTGTATTGCAGTTGATCTGATATTAAAAAATAACCAAAAGGGCTCGATGTTGGGAAGAGTCAGATACATTATTTATTCAACTAGCATGATCTCTCTGCGAGACGTCACATGAAGAGGTGTCATGGCCGCTTACAATACGACAGGAAATTCCAAATATTCATATTTCTAATTGGGTATATTAATGTTCATAAAGGTGTTTTTTTGTTGTTTAATAATTAGTTATTTACGAATAAAAAGTTACAATTGTTCAACTGACTGGAGTTTTCCTTTAAGACCTTATCACTGAATGGAATCAATGAGAAAAAGTAATATCCTCTCTTGACTCCTATTTGTGTTGGTCTCCTCCAGTCGTATTAAGACATACTGTCTGCTCAGTTGGCCCTAAGTATATATTCCACACTGTGGTGGGCCGTTTATTGAATGACCTTGTGTACCGTTTTGCTCGGAGTACGGTAATTTTGTTATTACCCTTATTTCACAAATATGTTTGACTGTGCTGTTTGATGCATTGGCAAATAATGTCTCATTTTTATTTTTACTTTTACATTTATTTAAATGTGTAGCCCTATTGTGTAAATATATTATTGTTATTATAATTTTATTAATTTATATATGTGATTTCAATTCTATTATATATGTATTTCCGTGTGACACAGGTAACATCTGAGTCTTTTGTCCCGTACATTGACCGTCAAAAACTTTTTTTAACGTGTAAAATCGCCATTTTGATTCGACATTAGACATTGATTAAGTCTCTCGGCGAGACGAAAATGTTGTCATTCAACAAAGTGTTTAATTCTTTATCACTTTGTTTTGTGTATTTGGTGTTGTTTTACAAACCATTTTAGACGTTTATAATTTATTTTACTTTTATAGTATCGTTATATCGTAACGATCCAACACCCCGTAAGATTGATCGTTGACTGGGTTTTCAAACGTATATATATATATATATATATATATAAATATACGTCTCTCTATATATATATATACGTCTGAAAATTAAACCAAACAGTGTTAGAATTAGATTTTAGAGTTGTCAAATATTTGTTCCTCCCTCGATGGGATTTGAACTCACACCATTGATACACTGCAGCACCATTCGCTTAGCCTTACGTCCAGCGCCCTAAACCACTCGACCACATCCACTCCATATATGTATATTGCGATTGGAGATTCAGTGATGAAGAGCGAATGGTTGGGATCCCATTAACCGGTATAACACCGCCACCTGTTTGAGCCTGTCCCAAACCAGTAACCTGATTTTCAACGTGATGTGTCGTGGTCCCTTATTTGTGTTCAGTCAAGGTGAGAAGTGATTTTTCCTTTGGTTGATATTGGAATTGTTGACTATCCTTAAAGTATTATGAAAGGCAAAGATCGTGGAATTTTTGGATTAAATATTTTCACTTAATATGTCACTTAATTTTAATTAAAATCAACTGCATAACATTAAGAATCCGCTCAAAAGTAGATTTTAAGGGCAAATCGCAAAATATTTGACAGCAGATAATTTTGTTTTCCAGTACAGTAATGCAAATGATATGCGCGTGACACAAGATTTGAACTCTTTCGGGGAGATTATCGCTCATGCGCAATGTTCAGTTGATGAAAATATATATATATATTTCGTGTGTACCCCATAAGAATAATTGCAAAAACAAAATTGGTTCACACGACATGAAACAGACAGATTCCTCAATAATCATTGTCAGGAATGTGTGCGTGCTTACCTCAGCATCCATGATTGTTTATTTTTTCTTCACGAGGTCATGATCGGCAATCATCGGACCAAAACTTTTCTTCACGAGGTTATGATCGGCAATCATCAGAACAAAGCAACCGAAAGTTAATCAGTCTCCACAATAATGGCGAGGACGATAAACATGCACACGAATTTGCAGATTTCTAGTTGTTGGGAACATATTTCGACTTGAAACATGCATGAATAGCTTAGTAAAGGTACCGTCGTATTCCAAATTGAATTTTCAGGGAAACATTTTCTTCGCCCAAAACTGGTGTAATATTACTTTAAAAACCTTTTTTCATATAATTTTAACATTGTATTGTTACAATCTGGGTAAAAGCTTAGACCGTATTCAAGGTTCGTGATAGTAAGAAGAACATGGATGTAAATGAACATGAGAGACTATCTAAACCGTACACAAATTAAAGTGAACAAGGAACATCACTTTTCTTGCTGCTCTGCATTTTAGTTAGTATTGTTACAAAATAAAGTTGTAACAAACTGGCACACAAATACATGGACTATTTTTGTTAATATAAATGAATTCTCTATGTATTACAGATCTTCTAACTAAGAATCAGGATAAAAGTGGTTGCTCTACACTAATGTAATAATGGATGTCCTAGAATTTCTATCAGTACGCTTAATCCTGTGTTTGTTACCGTTCATAGCTACAACTTTACTTACTACGAAAACAGATATGGAATTCTGGTGGATATATATACCAACATTGTGGAGTATTTTACTTTCAACCTTATTACCGAATGAACTCAAATTGATATTTAGATATCTTATACCAGGTAGCCTTTTCATGTTTTCATATATGAATAATATTAAATCTATGTGGATAGTTGAATGGTCAGATAGATATAATTCATTAATTCTAGATTGCTTGATACACATGAATTATACAGGAATAATGCTCCTTATCACAACATTTCAAAGAGAAACTATCTCGATTTTGGCCATCTTTGTGTACCGGATAGGTACATGGCTAATTAAATATGGACATATTAAAACATTCATGTATATCATATTATGTATTGTGAATGCATTTGTGTTTGTTATTTTCTTGCAATATCTTATTAATTTTTTTTCTCATGGATATTTACATTATATAAATGCGGCAGATTTTTCAGTTCTGATCAGAGCACAAAACCGGACTAAAGATTATGAATTACCAGCATTGCAGGCATATGAGAGACACCATTCAGTTGATTTATCAATCTCGCCAAGTATAGAGCTTCCACCAGTGTTTGTGTCCATGTTGAATGGAATCGCAGAGAATGGAATGGGAAAATTGAGTTGCAGGAAAATGTTCTATCGAGTATTAGGTGAAGATATTGACATAGCATGTTCTATAAAAATATATCGAACGCATCTGAGTTTACTCTATGGAGATGAACAGCCATTTTACTGGATGAAGACTAAACATTTAATCAAACCGTCAGGAAATCAAGCAACTTATTTAAAAGACGACACAATTCATTATATAATAAGATCACTTAAACCAGATGACTTTGATAAAGAAATAAGTTTATGGGTTAAATACCCAAACAATGTTTTAACATTCAAAATTAAAATTGGATATTTTTTTATCCATTTACAAAAGGATCTTGTCCATTATGTTCATGTTCAAAATGGATACATTCTGATGATGGAAAATCTACGTTTTTACACCATGTCGACCTCTGATGATGTTTTGGTATCTCAAAATATATCCAGTATTTTTGAAAATATTAATGGAGATACTACCAATATTTGCACAAACAAATTCGATGGTTGTAGTCCATTTGTTCATTATTTTTACAAGAAGCATCACTTTCATACAACGGGTCTCAATATGGTTCATCATTCGCCATTCAAACGTGGATTTATAGGAACTTCGATTTCGTGTATATGTGAAACCGCATACGGCAAACATACTTTTTTTGTACAAAGAAATAGACATATAAACAATACGACGACGTATGTACTCGAGGATATAAAATTGCCATATTTATTTGTCGTTCTTCCAACAGGCATTACGTCATTTTCACGTTCTAAATATGACAAATTGAGGGAAGACGTTTTTAATAGTGTGTCTACAAGGAAAGGAAACTGGAGATACGCATTTCGATTTTTTGTTGATGAGGAACAAAATTTCTATTATTATATGCATATTTTGGAAAAAAATTTTATCGTTTTATTTGCATTTGATATTTTCATGGCATTTATTATACTGATAAAACTTTATAATCTTTTATTTGTGAGGCAGATTGCAAAATTTATTTTGGTCCCAGTTCATCGGATCGCAATACCTGAAAATTGTCAGTACAATTTTGGCAATTTGTCGCGTTTTAATGCCATTCGATACGACATAATGATTGTCTATAATTGCGAGGAATATGATCTTGTTCAAAACGTGTTCGTACCATTTTTTGAAAGTCACGGTTTATCAGTATTTATGGAAGACCGTGATATGACTCCTGGCAGGTCTAGAACTAGTGCCATTTCAGAAGCTGTTCAATCATCTAGAACATTTGTAATCGTTGGAACAGAAAGTTTTCTTCATGATCAATGGAACACCGAATTTGTTTTAGGGGATCTAATTTTACAGATAATACACGAGCACCAAGGACATCATGTGATAGTTATAAAGTGGAATAATGTTGCAGTTCCTCCACCATTATCTTGGGACCAAAAAGTAACAATTGTGGATTGGTCCGATCGTAGATTACTTCGAGACAACTTGACAATTCTCAGAAATAGGATACGATCGGTACCATATATTGGAAGGAAGTTTTAACATTTATTATTGCAGCTAGCGTTTCTAAAAATGTAAAGCATGTGTGATATCGAATTAGATAAGAAATGAGTACATTTGTTTTAATAACTTGATTTAAAGAAGGAATTTTGCAATGCTGACTTCTATAACAAATATACCACAATAATACGACAAATCGAAGCATACCCAACAACCGACTTTGCACAATAATATGACGGCCATAACCCAACCTCCATAATTAGTTCAAATGAATTTATATTCAATACTAATATTAGTATAGAATATTCTAATACAAGCAGGTAAAACAACACTCAGCTGATGGAAAGAAGCACAGTAAAATGCAAATGTCAAATAGTAGAGTAAGGTGTAGGCTTGCAATTTATAAACCATACCTTTTCATCTAAATGTCAAAGAAACTTTTGATCGTTTTTCTTACGGGAGTGACAGTTATATTCTACTCCCGAGAAAATTCAGTGAACCCAACAAATATAAATCTATCAAATTGCAGAGATGTATTCAGTAATAAAACAATTTAGAATCTTTTACAATTATATTTGTTATATTCATATGTAGTTTATATGTGGTATTCTATGTAGTGTTAGTTGCTGTGAGTTGCTGTTCCGACATTGGAAATGCAAAGTTAAGTTTTGTGTTAACACTATGACTATGAACGGTTTCCATTTAGCTACTCGAATTGCTAACGAATCAGTTTGTTCGTAGTTTCCTGTCTATGGCGAGACTATTGCGAACAAAGAGTATCACTAGGTCGAATGTCATAATGAAAAAATAAAAACAGTAGGCTTCAGGCTATTTGATAAATGCTGTTATATATATATTTTTTGCATGTATATGTATTATTTTCTTCCATTGTGATCATAATGACAATGTTGGTTGTACTTGGAGCAGGACGTCAATGTCCAATTGTGTATTTATTATTTGTGTACCATTGTATTAAGAGACTATTAAATTTTGAACCATATGTTGGTAAATTTGTATACATGTATATAATTTAATTTATTATTTTGTATTTGTCACAAGCTGTTAGAATAAAGTATTATTATTATTATTATTATTATTATTATTGTTATCTAGAAAGATCTGTATCTGATTATCATTAACCTATATTCATATTCAATTTATAACATCATTGGGTCAATGGGGTAATCATACAGATAGATAACAACGATTTTATTGTACACATCTGCTTATAAGTTAATGGTTGCCTTTTATTACATTATTCTAAATAGAGAATTGAATAATATGTTTTAAATTGATGTAACGATTTTCATTTCATGAATAAAAAAGATAAAATAAGCAGGTTCTGAAATATTTTTCTTCACGCTTCCTTAGTTGATTACTTTTGCATATATGTGCTCTTTAATGGAATACATGTTTATTACTCTTACTCTTTTTGTTATGCCGTCCTATCTGCGAGAAAAGTATGGAAATATATTTAGAATCGACTTCAGATGGCGCTTATCATTGCACACGTTTATCCGAAAATTACGTGTCGTGTTTTGCAAAGTTGTCTGAAGTCTATTCTACACTTTCCTCGTAATCTACCCATGGACTGTGGTTTAAGTGAGCTAGCACTTTAAAAATCCAGTAAAGCGTGTGTTGATCTTATTGTGCAAGATGATCATCATCATCACCTCACAGAAAAGTAATATTTCCCCCCATGATACAGCTGAAAATTGTTCACTTGGTGTTAAACAACCATCATCCTGATGCAAAGGGCAGAAAATCGTGTTTTTAGTTTCCTGCTTCTCATGGCATAGTGAGCAGTTAGATTTAGATCTCCCTATTCAATCAGTGAAAGTGGCTATCACCACTAAAATTATCAGTTAGGTTCTTATCCGTACCGATCGAGATGAACTGGATATAGCGTAGCGTGATAAAGTTTGCCAGTGACTAGCTGCAAGTCGATGGTTTTCTCCGGGTTTTCTGATTTTCTCGAGAACTGAAACTGACGTTCACGTTATAACTGAAATATACATAACAACAATCTATCAATTAATCGTATGGTATCTACAGTGGGTATAAATAAGACGAAAGATATCAACACCTTGTTGAAAAGTATTCTGTTACTTGCATACAGACGAAAGATGGCATTGGCAATTATATTTTTTTTCAAAGTTTACTTTTGTTTTCCTATCCTATCTTACGATGGACTTGTGTACTATCAAACATTTAAAAACCGCATTGGTGGCGTAATGTTGAGTGTGCTCGCCTCGAGTGCGGTAGATCGTGGGTTCGAGCCCCGGTGGGGTCAAACCAAAGACTATAAAATTGGTATGTGTTGCTTCTCCGCTAAGCATGCACCATTAAGGAGAAAGAACAAAGACTGGTTGGCTCGGAATCAGAATAATGTGTCAGAGTGGAGCGACATGTCTACTCGTGAACTGTTGTTTAAGTGAGCTAGCACTATACAAATTCAACTCAGCGTGTTGGTCTAGTACAAAGCGGACTTAATCATCATCGCATTGAAAATTAACTTGTTCTCGCCATGATATAGATGAAAAATTGCCGAGTTGGCTTTAAACAACAATCACTCACTCATTCAAATATTTAAATGATGGTTAAGGCCATCGAACTCTCTTTAATAGAACTAATAGTTTACCTATGACAACTGCTGTGTCACGAAGATTATATATGTTATATTATGTATAATGTTCAACATTAGAGCGTTCTTTGTAACATTGCTCTTCGCCCTGTTGTGTTTGGTGGCTGCCATTTTACTTACACGTGAAAGACGCTTGCACATGACCACATCATATTACTAATAGGGGAGGTTTTGACCCATGTAACTAGTTTAACCCGCATTTATTTTTATTGAAGTGCCAGTACCAAGCCAGAAAAGTGAGCGGTCATGTATATGTTAGGAGTATTGGTTTTGTCACTTTCAACGAATTTTGAATGAATTTTGGAACTGTTCCGACAAAAGCTATTGTTTTTCATTTAATCAATCGATCAATAAAGAAAAGCTTCAAGATGTCAAAATCAGAATCCGTAAATCAAAGAACAGACATAATGGCCAATATAAAAGGACTTGTAAACAATTATCTACAAAACACTACACAGAAAACTAAATACTGAGCAACACGAACCGCACTTAAAACTGGAGGTGAACACATGTACTCTGTAAGGGTAAGCAGTTCCTGTGCCAATGGTGGTGCCCGTCGTGTTACTGCTAAACGACGCGGACATCATGTGATATGGAAATCGTGTTGGGCACCAGTATACGTAAACAAAAACAAATGTCTTTTATAAGACATGAACCACAAATAGGAGTAAGAGGAACAGAACATAGTTTTTTACGTGGAAATCTAGCTGACATCACTACTCGGAACTAAAAATATGAGAACATGTAATAAGACGAAATGAACAACACAAACCCCACTAAAACCGAGGGTGAGCTCATGCGCTCCAGACGGTTAATTATTTCCTGCTTCTTTTGTGGCAACCGTCGTGTTACTATTGTCACAGACTCTGTAAACGTCATGAATAAGGAAATCACCAGTTTGTGATTATGACGACCAATGGAACTTCAACTTAACCACCAGGACCCGTGGTTCAGACTCTTCCTTGTTAACAGCAACCCTCTATCAAGGTAATTATGATAGGAACCACAAGCTCTGGAACATCGTATAAACTGAGAGAGATATATGCAGGTGCTGCTGTAATGTTTCCACATATAAATGTAAAGTTCGCGATGGGAAAATAGAAATAAGTTTTTTTTTGTCGTAAAAAGAGTTTGAAGATACCAAAGGGGTAGTCAGAATCCGTATATCGAAGAAGAACAGACAACACAATTGCCAAAAGAAAAAGTATAAAAGGACAAACAACGATTTACAAAACATACACATAAAACTAAAGATTGAGTAACACGAACCCCACTAAAATCCGGGGGTGAACTCAGGTGCCCGGAGGGTAAACAGTTCCTGTTCCACTAGTGGCAACCGTCGTGTTAATCTGGTTACAAATCCAGTGATAAGTCATGAATGAGGAAAGGACCGGGAAGTGTTTACGACATATAAAGAAAAAATAATATTAGTGAAGAAATACAATAACTTCACCATGAGTGACAATGTCCTTTTCTCTTGCAATACGTTCGCTCGAAATATATCAAACAGACAGGCCAATGTTATTGTCAAATAAGAATTTTCTGTCATGCTTACTAATATAAAATGTACAACTGATTATATTTAAATTGTTATTTAATCATATTTTAACACATTGTGAGAAATACACAAAATATAAAATACATGAATAACATACATACTGCATAACCAATTAAACAACTACGTGTTCCTATAAACACTCTTGATTATGAAAATGGCACAAAATAATTATTTCACAGAAATGATTGTATTACCGACAATTACCTATATCAACAGTCTTCATCATGAACATCTTACTTAAAGAATTATAATTCATGGAAGGTATTGATTTTGGCTTCAACTGATTGTTGAATCAGATCGAACTATTCACAATGAGATTCGTTCAAAAATAATGTTTCAAAGCAAAGTGAAAGTAGAACTGATTTCAGTAAATCTGATATTAAGATATCAAATTATATTTTATCATATAATGATCTCTAACATTGTTTAAAGTGAACATTTCACGTTGTCATTCACTTGACATTGTACAAAAATAAATAAACAGGTAAACAGGCCATCCATCTTCTCCCAGAAAATGTCGACAAGTCAAGCAAGGAAACCTAGATTGTTCAGCTAGTTGCACTGATGTCTAACATTTCTCACACTGCATCATGTCATATGTTGCAATTTTCGTATGACATTTTGGACATGAGTGGACCACGTCTTTACATCCTTTAATCAGGAACGGAAGTAAGCAGCATCCCAAATAAAACCTGCGATAATTGTAGAAACGAAACGTGAATTATAAAGCAAAGAAAATGTGAATATTATTGAAAAGAAAAGGTGACGCTTTCACATAGAACAATATGAATAACCTACCTCAAAACTTTATTAATCTAAATATATCTGTCAACATTCACAGATGGAAAACGTAGAAAATAAACAATGCTTGGCCACAACAAGTCAACAAAAACAAATTAATAGGCTTATGTCGTTATTACTAATTGTGTATAGTTTTTTGTATTGGGTAATAAGAATTAGTATTGTATCGGTGGTCTGATGATTAGCATATTCACCTCGAGTGATCGAAGTAGATCGGTGGTTCGAGCTATTAAATTGGTATATGTTGATTGTCCGCTAACCACGCAACACTAAGGAATAAGAGGAAAGACTGGTGGGATCGGAATCAGAATAACATGTCCGAGTGGAGCTACATGTCTACCCGTGGACTGTTGTTTCAATGAACTAGAACTATAAACATCCAACTAAATGTGCTTGTCTAATGGAAAGCGGATATCATCATCATCATCATCATCCTCATCATCATCGTCGTCATCTCATCAAAATGTAACTTGTCTCGCCATGATATAGCTGACGATTTTCGCATTTTGTGCTAAAGCAAAAATACCTGCCCCATTCTTTAGAAATGCCTGTACCAAGTCAGGGTCATTACGATTTTCACAGTTTTCCGGTTGTTGACTGATTTTGTCTGTTTATATAATTATGAGTTTTGACTTTCCCTTTGTAAGATTGCTCGGAGTTCGGTAATTTTGTTATTACCCTTATTTATTTCATGAATATTTTTTCTTTTTGTTAAATTGCCAGATGTAGAATAATTTTCTTTATCGTTTGATTGGAATGTTTTTAAACCCATTTTTCTTGATGTGTAAAAGAAATGAAAAACAATTTGTCCAGCTGTACATTCTGTTTGTCAGTTGTTTAAACTAAGATTCAACCACATTGAAATTGTTCATAGCGACTTATGATAAGGTAATAATTGCTGCAATTATTTATATTTGAAAGTTTTTAAATATTGTATTGGTTTGTAAATACATATGTTTTAACGGAAAAGTCGACTGATCACGTGGTCGACAATACAAGAGTGTTACACAGCACATTTCAAAGTTTTGTACCTCAACTACACGTGGTCGACAATATAAGAGTGTTACACAGCACATTCCAAAGTTTTGTACCTCAACTACACGTGGTCGACAATACAAGAGTGTTACACAGCACATTCCAAAGTTTTGTACCTCAACTACACGTGGTCGACAATACAAGAGTGTTACACAGCACATTACAAAGTCTTGTACCTCAACTACACGTGGTCGACAATACAAGAGTGTTACACAGCACATTACAAAGTTTTGTACCTCAACTACACGTGGTCGACAATACAAGAGTGTTACACAGCACATTTCAAAGTCTTGTACCTCAACTACACGTGGTCGACAATACAAGAGTGTTACACAGCACATTGCAAAGTTTTGTACCTCAACTACACGTGGTCGACAATACAAGAGTGTTACACAGCACATTCCAAAGTCTTGTACCTCAACTACACGTGGTCGACAATACAAGAGTGTTACACAGCACATTCCAAAGTTTTGTACCTCAACTACACGTGGTCGACAATACAAGAGTGTTACACAGCACATTTCAAAGTCTTGTACCTCAACTACACGTGGTCGACAATACAAGAGTGTTACACAGCACATTTCAAAGTCTTGTACCTCAACTACACGTGGTCGACAATACAAGAGTGTTACACAGCACATTGCAAAGTTTTGTACCTCAACTACACGTGGTCGACAATACAAGAGTGTTACACAGCACATTCCAAAGTCTTGTACCTCAACTACACGTGGTCGACAATACAAGAGTGTTACACAGCACATTCCAAAGTTTTGTACCTCAACTACACGTGGTCGACAATACAAGAGTGTTACACAGCACATTTCAAAGTCTTGTACCTCAACTACACGTGGTCGACAATACAAGAGTGTTACACAGCACATTTCAAAGTCTTGTACCTCAACTACACGTGGTCGACAATACAAGAGTGTTACACAGCACATTCCAAAGTCTTGTACCTCAAATAATATCTAGTAAAAATGCACATTGATATTATATTTTAAAAATAAACTTTTCTTAACTTCACATCACTCTATATGTTCAAGCATTTGAAGCACAATTTCTGCGCTGTATAGTTTAAGTTGTTAATTGTTTTTATATAGCAGTTCGTGGCAAGTCACCGGTTGCAAGCGGTGTTTTGCTGTTTAGTTAATATTTCTTAATTCAAAATGTCTTCGGGGGTAAACAGAAACCTATGTTTGAAGAAGAAAAATCCGTCTGCTGAATATGCTAAATGTGTACTGCAACAGACCACTGACACATGAAATCAAAAAAATAAAATTTAAAGTGACTGTGAACAGATAGCTAAGGATGGTTGTTATAGAGAGAGTTGTGCTTTTGTTTTAAATCCGCATCATTGTGAAACGGATAAAATCGTCGTTTGAAGAGTAAAACAATGTGTTTTCTAAACTGACAACTTACACTATATCGGCCGGATAATGTGCGTTAAATATTCAAACATATTCTAGAGTGAATTGAAGGTAAGGAAATGTCATTCTCCTTACATTATTGTAGTTTATGAAAAATGCTGTGAATTTTTGGACATTTATGCCAGGTATTACGGCAGTTGATATTCAAGACTTTAATTTGATCTGGATATAAATCGTTATCACTTTTGAAGTATGATGGTATTGGGATTTAGGACAGTCCAGTGCGTTGTTTGTGACATATTCCTATGTACTGAACAGCAAAAATAATACTTATATTGTGTGGTTAAGACGAAATACCACGTAACCATTACAGATAAAAATTGTCGAATCTTGGGGGAAAACAGATGAATTTTCTTGCTGGTTAAATGAGCATTAAATCATATATGGGTGATTGTTTGGTACTGACTTTATATAAAGTACAACCAAACCTTCCTGTGTCGAAATCAAAATGACTGGCGATTTCTATGAAATATTCGAGTACTCGAGTCCAGCAGTTCGAGATATTGATGTCCATATTTAACATCTCTCTCTCTCTCTCTCTCTCTCTCTCTCTCTCTCTCATGTTGTAAATATTGTATATAGCTGTTTTGTTATTATGTATTGTTGTACGTTAAAATGTTATATGTAGACCATTGTATTATCAGAAATAAAGATATATATATATATAAATACTTACCCAATGAAACACAGGATTCCAGATGCAAGCCATGTAGCTTTACCAGTTTTATAACGTATTGAAGTGACGATGTCAGCTTTACAGTACGGACATATTATGTTGACTGGATCTTCACGTATAATAGTTTTTAACAAGATCGGTGGGTTTCCATAACCTAGCACTTGTGTTGGTGTTCCTGGATATGCTGCAAAATACAGAGATAAAATTATTATATATAAATACATTTAAATTATTGATATATAAATTATTAGACTTTATGAATGTCTAATATTTCTTTTAAATTTCAACTGTTTTATTTTTATAAAGTAATTAAAATCCTTAATTAACTGTACAAAGATTTATACAAAGTGTACATCTTTCTTTAATTTTTTATCTTAAAAACAAATCACGCATTCCTATTAAATTCAAATAAAATAAAATAAAATAGGGAGAAAACGTAAATCTAAATGCTTACGAGGAGGAGGTTCCCCATATATGTCGTGGTTGGAACCCTTTTTTAGTTGACAAACGGTATCGACTGACATAATTGTATCAAGAAATTTCTTGTCTACCTTATACCCTCCTTTCTATTTATATACACCTGTCTACGTCATCGTCAATGAGCCATGCTATCACGAGAGTATGATATTTTTTTTTTATTTTTTTTTGTTGTCATTTGACTTTGAATAAATTCGGAATTTCAAAATAAACTTAAATAATGATATGGTTTAGAAACTAGGTATATTGTTTATGATGTAGATAATATTTGTAATTGCATAATATGAGGATAAATATGCATTTATATACGTGTATGTTATCAATTTGATAAAAGTAAATAAACGATCAAAGTACTTATGTACTGTCTAGTCGCAGACTTTCTTTGAATACCTTATAAATATTTTTCAACGGGGTAAATCCCCCACCTATTATTTCAAATTGAAACTGCAATATTGCGTACCGCTTAAGAAGTTTTCATTTATTATATAATACACAGCAGGTACATTGTATGCCATTATTACTTTTAAAGAAACAGAAGAGTAAAGGTTGATCTGGTGATCAAACAAAATAATATACCAGACAAAATGTCCTTTGGTTTTTTTTTCTCTCTCAAATACGTACACTTTTTTGACTCGAATTTGAAATGCGATGTTATTTGAGTAGCACTTGATAACATTAAAGATGGACATTCTCTTTCTAGAGTTTGCATCATGTTTAGCTCACCTGGTCAAAGATCGTGTGGGTTTTTGTCATCACTTAGTGTCCATCGTCATCTAAATCTTCTTCTCTGAAACCACTGTACCAAATTAAACTAAATCTGGAAGAGATGGTCCTTTCAAAATTATATCCGACAGTCCCACCCTCTATTCAAGGTGGCTGCTATTACTGAAAAGAGAAACTTCTTCAATGGCCCCTTGCTGCTTTATTATAAATCATTTAAATCTTCTCCTCTGAAACTGCTGAACCAAATTTAATCAAATTTGGCTGTGGCTCTCTGTTAAAATTGTGCCCGACAGACTTGACCTCCATTCAAGACGGCTGCTCTTCCTAAAAAAAAACATTTCCGATAAAGGCAAATCGAAAATTGCCAGAATACTCTAACGAGAAGTCATTTTTTTTTTTATTGCCTATCTGAACCAGTTGGGCGATAACAGGATCTTGAGAGCCTCTGGTTTTTCTTCTCATATTTATGCTTTGTTCCGCCCGTGACGAGGTGTACTCAGAGTAACTATATGAGGTAAAGTTCGTCAGTAACTTGCAGCAGTTCGATAGTTTCATCTTTACTCCATGAATACAACTAATCGGCAATATATTGTTGAAAGTGGCGGTTAAGTATCCATATTTTTAGCAAACCTTATAAGCACAATTTGTCTGTCTATAAAGCAAGAGAAAGGACCAGATGTCAACAAATCTTGTAGATATATCTAGCCCCGGAGCGTTAATAACAATAGTCTCGAAATATATACTGAGCCACTGGTCATTTGCCTCAATCCAGAATGATGGGGGCAAAGACAGAGTTTGCATTTAAAACATGCTATGACTCCAATAAACACAGGTATAGAAGAAATTTATATCGATACAAATCATTAGATATTTTTGTTTCGAATGAGACCAAATTCTATACGAATGTTATGCCTTTCCTTTACTTTCTTAGAACGATCCAGCTAGAATATTCACAAAATAAAAATAAAACCGGCGGTAGCTTTACTAATGCAATGATATTTTTATACATGCAAAGAATTTATAAGCTACAAGTTCTTACAACCATAGTCAATTAAATACGAGCATTCACTGACCATGCTATTGTACTGTCCATGTTTGTGTTGTTAAGTTTTATGATAATGAGTTGTCTGTGAATCTGTATATGCTGTGTTATTGTTTGTTTTATCTCTATTGCCATTATAGATCTAATTAACAAGAGGGGACTGTTGGGATTCAATTGACCTGTTTAACGCCGCCAAATTTTTGTTCAGGTCCCAAACCATGACTTAATTTTCCAGCGGCATATGTCGTGGACTTGTGTTAAGCGATTTGAGATGAAATGTACATGCAGTTATTCGTTTTGTTGATATTGGTGGATTTCTTGACTATCACTGTTGAAACTTTATTTTCGTAAGAAAAGTTTGAAAATACCAAAGTGGTAATTAGAAGCCACAAATCGAAGAAGGACACCACTGCAATGGGAAAATAAAAAAGTACAATGGACAAACAATGATCTAAACTGGTTTTAAGGCGGAAACCTATCTCGGACAGTAAGGTACATCTAAGCTAAATGGATTGTCAACGAAATATACGAATACAAAGTGACCCCAAGTTCAAGTCGTTATTTAGATTGGGTGCTTCTTATTATGAAGAAAGTAAAAGTAATATTAAGAAAGATCGTCAGTTATATATGTATGCGCAAATGATCGCTTCACAACCTATCCTGCTTTTCAATATTTTACAATGGCTTCAAATATCCATTCATTTGAGAATATGACAGTGTCGTATGGATTACAAAAAAGGGTAATGAATTGTTGGGATTGGGATACAGTAATGGAAAAAATATGGGAATGGCATAAAAATTGAAAGATCATTAGCAAAACAGAACACCTAGTGGGGGTCTAAAATCGAAACAAAATCACAAATTAAATGTTAATATAAGCGAATCTATATTTATTTGAATTAAGATTTTCTACAAATTCAAACCGAAAAATCGAATAGTCATGCAATAATCGTATTTCAAATGTCGTAGAAAGCATATCATGTATCACAATTTATTGAATTTGTGGATATCAGGCCAAAACTATAAAAGGACCATGTAACACTCTAGTTACTAAAAGAACAAAAGGACACTTTTAGCAAGCTCAACCATGCTAATCAATGTTACCGAATGGTTATTCCAGAAGGAGATACACATTTTAATTTTTCAAAGACCATCTGATTTCATCCCATGGCTAATTACGTCTATTAATGAAATTCTTTGCTGACTACTGTACTACGTAGTCAGTCATGTAATGTGAAGAGGCAAAATCGATACGCATATCACCCAAATATGCTTCCGTTCTATTTCCCCTCTTGGTACAGACACCTCAATAAAAAGTGACGGGGTTAAGCTTGGTCGTTGGGCCCAAAACCTGCCTTCCTAGTGAAATGCAGTCATGTAAGTGCTTTCTACATGTGAGTAAAAATGGTCACCCTCACATATAGATGTGTGATATACCTTCTTTTTATGGGTTTCTTTGCCAACTTTTTTTATTTTTTTTTATTTAGAAATACACTCTGACAAACAGTTTCCTATTTTGTTCAAATATATAGTTGCTTATTTACATAAACTCTAATATACCGATCATGCAAAATATAACATGGACCTGTTGCTTCAACTGTGTAGACTATTTTTCGCATACAAAGTTTAACTGAATATCGCCGTTGATAGTTTTCGATATTTTACAATGTTTTAATTTCCAACCATTGTCCCAAATAAATCCATGTTGGCTGGTCCCTTTTCAAAACTGTATCCGACAGCATTATCCTCCATTCACGATGGTTTTAATTACTAAAGACAGAAAGTTGAAATTATTGTTTGATCAACCTGCTCTTGATTGTTCACATGAACGCCTTCCTATTTAATTTACCACTATGTGTAAGTAGAAAACTGTCTGGGTATTTCCCTTTTTCTTTTTTCATAAACTGGTGGAGTTCTTCGGCTGTGGTCACTTTGTCTTTTCGTAAGAGTATGGCAGCCATACTCTTACAAAAAGCATGCTTGCTGAAACGCTTGTTTATCGTGAATAGGAAAAATGTATGCATTAGAAATACATTCGTGCTTTTTCAAAATATCCTCCAAGTATGATGGCGAGACTAACCCACCAGAAATGATCATCATGTCTGATTTCAGCCCAGTCACAACGAGACAACCATTCGATTTCATGAATCCAACCTGTTTTGTCATAACACAGTTCTGTTTTTTCTCTGTCGTTTATATATCCAAGAAAACGGTCCCCCTTTCGTATGTAGATTCCGCCAGATATACCAACTGGAACAATGTAACACTTTTCATCAACTATTTTCACTTCAACACCCTCAACAGGATTCCCTACCGCATAACTTTCGTAATCTAAGGCTGATTTTACGGAATTTGCAGATACAAGGCCCATTTCAGTACAGCCATATGCAACTGCAAATTTCTTTGCTTTTGAACCGATTATTCTTGCACAGGACGAATCAACAGGAAGCCCCACGGTACAAATAACTTTCAACGGAAATGCTTTACAATCAGTATTTACGTTGTTGATGAGGCTACATATTCCTGGTGAAAGTAACACGGCCGAGGAACATTTTTCGTTTTCCAGCGCAATTAGCGTCAACTTGTTTATTTCGTCAATAGATGTGAATACCGTAAGATCTGTAAATGTCACCTGAGTAGCTTTACTGGTCAGTACCGTTATTGGGTAGTTTGCTTGCCAACCGAAAGGAAAATAATCGAGGAAGAGTTCACCGGACTCTAATTCCATTAACTTTACCCACTTAAATCCGTCAAATAACATATTCCTGTGTGTAAATGGGATTGCCTTTGTCATTCCAGTACTCCCGGAAGTAAGAAAAATGGCGCAAATGTCGTCTGCTTAAATAATGGGAAGGATTACAGTTGCTGAAAGTCCCTTTACAACTAAATCGTTGTGTCCGTGAAACCTTTCATGGTTTTCATTCATGAAGATTATATTTTTCAACGTCGGGATTAGAGAACTTTCAATTGTTTTAGATCCTTCCAAGTTGTCAACAAGCTGTTTTCAAATTTCAATGTTAGAGGAATCAGCAATCACTACAACACATTTGCCTACTTAGTTCAAAATCCTTAAAATCTCCTCTCCAGTTGGTTTACTAAATGCAAAATGTAATGGCACACAACCTGCCATTTGAATTCCGAATGTACATATTAGCCAATCTGGAGTATTCCTTGTTTCTATAGCAATAATGCTATCCCTCACGTATCCTAAAGTTGATAAACCCTTAGCAAATAGTTCAGATTTCGTGTAAAGTTCTGAAAACGTTATAAAAGTTCGCTCTCTGTTTACTATGCAGGAAATACATGCATTTCTATCAGGGCATTCTATGGCGGCTTGCTTCAATAGATCTGGTACAGACGTGTACGGAATAATGCCGGTTTCCGCAGTATATGCATAGGTTTGAACATTGCTTACGTTTGACATTTCTATAATTTTTCCATCTGTTAAGCCTCGGCGTTATCAATATATCGTATGCACACAACTTTTGTTGGCGTGGTCGATAAGCACACCAGAATGGCCAGCATTGAGGCAAAGTATTGCCCATGTGGTAAAGCAATTACAAGTATAGATTTTTGTCGCATATGTTTGAAACGAAAAACAATTAACACATTGATAATGAACATGGGTTCGTTAATCTGTTATTTTTAGAAAAGTAACAGTGAGTTATATTTTGTTTGTTGTGTTTTATGTTTTTTTTCAATTTAAATGTTATACAAGACACAATTTATGTTGTATGTAGTAAAATACAGAATAACAAATGATTTTATTCCTTTTTGTTTATTTTTAATAATCATCTTCAGACATTACACGCATTATATAATTAAACCCTCTAAGGACATCTACATGTTTTGTAGTTCGTTGTTTGTCCTTTTCTACTTTTTCTTTTGGTCATTGCGTTGTCTGTCCTTCTTCAATTTACGAATTTTGATTACCCCTTTGGTATCTTCAAACTATTTTTAAAGATAAGTTTGTACTGTTCTGACATATTTCCATACTGCATCTGAAATGCACTGGGCGAATATTGCTACATTTCTGTTCCATTGTTTGAGCTTGCCGTGGATAACATACAGTATGTTTTTAAATCTATATTTGTGTAATATTTTAAAACTATTACAATTCGTTCAGCAATAGGAAATATCTCTTTTATACTCGAAACTATAATTTTTGAAGAGCAAGAATACATAAGTGACATATTTTAAAAAGTCCCCAGTAAAACTGTTAAACAACAAACATAAATGGACCATTTTTATATATGTGTATTATAATTATCATGTAGAGAAAATAACATGTAAATCCATATATTGTTTATAAAATGGCAGTCTGAAAACAAATGTTCAATATCTTTTACAGTGTCATTGAAAATGTACAAACAGATAATAGATCAGATAATAAACAATTTATTTGTATAAATAACTATAACAGATCAGATAATAAACAATTTATTTGTATAAATAACTAACAGATCAGATAATAAACAATTTATTTGTATAAATAACTAACAGATCAGATAATAAACAATTTATTTGTATAAATAACTATATCAGATCAGATAATAAACAATTTATTTGTATAAATAACTATAACAGATCAGATAATAACAATTTATTTGTATAAATAACTAACAGATCAGATAATAAACAATTTATTTGTATAAATAACTATAACAGATCAGATAATAAACAATTTATTTGTATAAATAACTATAACAGATCAGATAATAAACAATTTATTTGTATAAATAACTATAACAGATCAGATAATAAACAATTTATTTATATAAATAACTATAACAGATCAGATAATAAACAATTTATTTGTATAAATAACTATATCAGATCAGATAATAAACAATTTATTTGTATAAATAACTATAACAGATCAGATAATAAACAATTTATTTGTATAAATAACTATAATAGATCAGATAATAACAATTTATTTGTATAAATAACTATAACAGATCAGATAATAACAATTTATTTGTATAAATAACTATAACAGATCAGATAATAACAATTTATTTGTATAAATAACTATAACAGATCAGATTGCATTGTATGTTCTTCTTTTGGTCATTGTATTGTATGTTCTTCTTTTGGTCATTGTATTGTATGTTCTTCTTTTGGTCATTGTATTGTATGTTCTTCTTTTGGTCATTGTATTGTATGTTCTTCTTTTGGTCATTGTATTGTATGTTCTTCTTTTGGTTATTGTATTGTATGTTCTTCTTTTGGTCATTGTATTGTATGTTCTTCTTTTGGTCATTGTATTGTATGTTCCTCTTTTGGTCATTGTATTGTATGTTCTTCTTTTGGTCATTGCATTGTATGTTCTTCTTTTGGTCATTGTATTGTATGTTCTTCTTTTGGTCATTGTATTGTATGTTCTTCTTTTGGTCATTGTATTGTATGTTCTTCTTTTGGTCATTGTATTGTATGTCCTTCTTTTGGTCATTGTATTGTATGTTCTTCTTTTGGTCATTGTATTGTATGTTCTTCTTTTGGTCATTGTATTGTATGTTCTTCTTTTGGTCATTGTATTGCATGTCCTTCTTTTGGTCATTGTATTGTATGTTCTTCTTTTGGTCATTGTATTGTATGTTCTTCTTTTGGTCATTGTATTGTATGTTCTTCTTTTGGTCATTGTATTGTATGTTCTTCTTTTGGTCATTGCATTGTATGTTCTTCTTTTGGTCATTGTATTTTATGTTCTTCTTTTGGTCATTGTATTGTATGTTCTTCTTTTGGTCATTGTATTGTATGTTCTTCTTTTGGTCATTGTATTGCATGTTCTTCTTTTGGTCATTGCATTGTATGTTCTTCTTTTGGTCATTGTATTGTATGTTCTTCTTTTGGTCATTGTATTGTATGTTCTTCTTTTGGTCATTGTATTGTATGTTCTTCTTTTGGTCATTGTATTGTATGTCCTTCTTTTGGTCATTGTATTGTATGTTCTTCTTTTGGTCATTGTATTGTATGTTCTTCTTTTGGTCATTGTATTGTATGTTCTTCCTTTGGTCATTGTATTGTATGTTCTTCTTTTGGTCATTGTATTGCATGTCCTTCTTCTGGTCATTGTATTGTATGTTCTTCCTTTGGTCATTGTATTGTATGTTCTTCTTTTGGTCATTGTATTGTATGTTCTTCTTTTGGTCATTGTATTGTATGTTCTTCTTTTGGTCATTGTATTGTATGTTCTTCATTTGGTCATTGTATTGTATGTTCTTCCTTTGGTCATTGTATTGTATGTTCTTCTTTTGGTCATTGTATTGCATGTTCTTCTTTTGGTCATTGCATTGTATGTTCTTCTTTTGGTCATTGTATTGTATGTTCTTCTTTTGGTCATTGTATTGTATGTTCTTCTTTTGGTCATTGTATTGTATGTTCTTCTTTTGGTCATTGTATTGTATGTCCTTCTTTTGGTCATTGTATTGTATGTTCTTCTTTTGGTCATTGTATTGTATGTTCTTCTTTTGGTCATTGTATTGTATGTTCTTCCTTTGGTCATTGTATTGTATGTTCTTCTTTTGGTCATTGTATTGCATGTCCTTCTTTTGGTCATTGTATTGTATGTTCTTCCTTTGGTCATTGTATTGTATGTTCTTCTTTTGTTCATTGTATTGTATGTTCTTCTTTTGGTCATTGTATTGTATGTTCTTCTTTTGGTCATTGTATTGTATGTTCTTCATTTGGTCATTGTATTGTATGTTCTTCCTTTGGTCATTGTATTGTATGTTCTTCTTTTGGTCATTGTATTGTATGTTCTTCTTTTGGTCATTGTATTGTATGTTCTTCTTTTGGTCATTGTATTTTATGTTCTTCTTTTGGTCATTGTATTGTATGTTATTCTTTTGGTCATTGTATTGTATGTTCTTCTTTTGGTCATTGTATTGTATGTTCTTCTTTTGGTCATTGTATTTTATGTTCTTCTTTTGGTCATTGTATTGTATGTTATTCTTTTGGTCATTGTATTGTATGTTCTTCTTTTGGTCATTGTATTGTATGTTCTTCTTTTGGTCATTGCACTGTATGTTAATCTTTTGGTCATTGTATTGTATGTCCTTCTTTTGGTCATTGTATTGTATGTCCTTCTTTTGGTCATTGTATTGTATGTCCTTCTTTTGGTCATTGTATTGTATGTCCTTCTTTTGGTCATTGCATTGTATGTCCTTCTTTTGGTCATTGTATTGTATGTCCTTCTTTTGGTCATTGTATTGTATGTCCTTCTTTTGGTCATTGCATTGTATGTTCTTCTTTTGGTCATTGTATTGTATGTTCTTCTTTTGGTCATTGTGTTGTATGTCCTTCTTTTGGTCATTGTATTGTATGTCCTTCTTTTGGTCATTGTATTGTATGTCCTTCTTTTGGTCATTGCATTGTATGTTCTTCTTTTGGTCATTGTATTGTATGTTCTTCTTTTGGTCATTGTGTTGTATGTTCTTCTTTTGGTCATTGTATTGTATGTCCTTCTTTTGGTCATTGCATTGTATGTTCTTCTTTTGGTCATTGTATTGTATGTCCTTCTTTTGGTCATTGTATTGTATGTTCTTCTTTTGGTCATTGTATTGTATGTCCTTCTTTTGGTCATTGCATTGTATGTTCTTCTTTTGGTCATTGTATTGTATGTCCTTCTTTTGGTCATTGTATTGTATGTTCTTCTTTTGGTCATTGTATTGTATGTTCTTCTTTTGGTCATTGTATTGTATGTTCTTCTTTTGGTCATTGTGTTGTATGTTCTTCTTTTGGTCATGGTATTGTATGTCCTTCTTTTGGTCATTGCATTGTATGTTCTTCTTTTGGTCATTGTATTGTATGTTATTCTTTTGGTCATTGTATTGTATGTTCTTCTTTTGGTCATTGTATTGTATGTTCTTCTTTTGGTCATTGTATTGTATGTTCTTCTTTTGGTCATTGTATTGTATGTTCTTCTTTTGGTCATTGTATTGTATGTTCTTCTTTTGGTCATTGAATTGTATGTTCTTCTTTTGGTCATTGTATTGTATGTTCTTCTTTTGGTCATTGTATTGTATGTTCTTCGATTTTCGGCTTCTAATTTCCCCTTTGATATCATCAGACTTTTCTTATCAATAAACTAGGTTGATTTTTCTATTAACTTTATCGTTTGGGGATGGGGCTGCGTGTAAATCATTTGGAAATTTTGTGCCAAGATCCAAAGGTTGTCACCCCATAATTGTTCTACTTTATCCAGTAACAAAAATTCCCAAGCAACCAGATTTAATGGTTCTATCTTTTGCACCAATGAAAATTGAAGTGTAAGGCAGAATGACATTATGTGTGGAAGTTTAATATTTCTTACAAATTCCATTTTATTTCTTTGCTTGGTATTCCAGGGATCCACACAGTCAAATCCAAACTGCTTCTGTTTTCCTAAATTAACCACATCAGACCAGAATGATAAACGATTTACTATATCTAATGGTGTATCTGGTAATGTTTTATCGTCATCTAATATTGAAGTCGCGTCATCAACATTGGCGTTTTAAAATCTGATTCAACGCACCATTTCTTTAGAAATGCCTGTACCAAGTCAGGGTCATTACGGTTTTCACAGTTTTCCGGTTGTTGACTGATTTTGTCGGTTTATATACTTATGAGTTTTGACTTTCCCTTTGTAAGATTGTTCAGAGTTCGGTAATTTTGTTATTACCCTTATTTATTATAAGATATTCAGTTTCGCTGAGTCGAACACCTTTTAAGTTTCCTTGATCAATTGTTAATCAAGAGACCATCTTATCTACATATATTTTAAATTACAAAATATTTGGAACACTTTTCGGCTTCTATTTTCCATTTGACTTTCCGGTTTATGTTTTTACTCTCTTAATTGTTTTATCTTGCTCTCAGTTTTCTCGACCTCCTTGTTACTATTCTCCCATCTCCCATCTCGTTGGCTTTACTACTATCTGTGCAGTCAATGCCTATCGCACTAATGTTGTGAGTTCGAATATCGCTCATGCTCGATACAACATTATGTAATAAGGTTTGTCATTGACTTGCGGCAGGTCGATAGTTTTCTCCGGATACTTCGGTTTCCTCCACCAATAAAACTGACCGCCACGACATGGTTGAAATATTGTTGAAAATGGCGTTAAACACCATAACCCTAACCCGTTTAATTTTTGAAATGTTTTTCGAAACTTTTTTCCTTTGCGTCTTCTGTTTAAATAAAAATAATGATTTTGTTTTACCTCTAACCATTAATTGAATAGTTTTCCAAAGTAACTGATCATTAATAACTGGATCTTCGTTAATTGGTGTACTATATTACTGAGTAACTACCTCCTCCGGATTGTCCATTCTAGCTTGCGCCTTTTTATTTTCTCTAACGTTTATACTTTAACAAATAATTAAAGATCTGAACTAATCAATAAATAATCTAATATAGCATCCTTTTTTTGGGTTAGTCTATGTATACCGTCTAAGAAAAGATTGAAGATATAAAAGGGGTAACCAGAAGAGAGAACAGTTTCTGCTTACTAGTGGCACCCGGGGTGGTACTCTTGTTACACACCCGGTGATAAGTCATGAATTAGGAAAGGATACACTAATAATCACTATAGAGGTGACGTCACACAGCCCTATTCGGAAAGTGGGCGGACGTTTGAAACTATGAATTATAAAGACCACCATTTGAGATAATTGAATTTAGATAAAGAAATAAGTGGAAATAACCATGAGAACTACAGAAGTGTAATGAAAAAATAAGGATGACAAAAATACATTTTGAATAATATTATCATGTTTTGCTTGCTTGTTTATATATT
Source organism: Bathymodiolus septemdierum (assembly GCA_963383655.1). Lineage (NCBI taxonomy): Eukaryota > Metazoa > Mollusca > Bivalvia > Mytilida > Modiolidae > Bathymodiolus > Bathymodiolus septemdierum. The sequence continues at coordinate 35,642,468 of OY726519.1, forward strand.
ATATCATCCAGTTGCTAATAATTCACAATTAGCAGTTATAGCGTATGTACATCGCCTCTTTTCCCCTTATAATTTTCTATTTTACCACACGAAGAGAGATAACTCTTGATGAAAACTATAATTTATCAATCACTATTTTGTAAAAATGTGTTTTGTTATAATACATGCAGGAGCTTTATATTTGAAAAATTTTCATATACCAAACGGGTAATCAGAATCCGTAAATCGAAGAACAGACAACACAATGGTCAAAGAAAAAAAAGTTAAACATCTGTAATGAAATTAACAAACATTAATGGAAAATATTGAATGATAAAACCTAAGATATTGCCAACGAAATTATTGTTTTCCGACCTGTTCATGATTGTTTCCATGGGCGCCTTTGTGTCTAGTTTACCACTATGTGTAGGCGGAAATAAAGCAAAGAATAAATATGTTTTTGGTACATGTAATTCCCTCTTTGTTTTCTGATAAACGTTTGTTTATCGTGAATAGGATAAATGTATGCATTCGAAACACAGTCGTGCTTTTTTCAAAATGTCCTCTAAGTATGATAGTGAGACTAACTCACCAGAAATGATCATCATGTCTGATTTCCGCCCAGTCACAACGAGACAACCATTTAATTTCATGAATCCAACATCGTCTGACTTGTACCATCCTGTTTTATCATAGCATCGTTCAGTTTTCTCTTTGGCGTTTATATATCCAAGAAAACGGTCCCTGATTCGTATGTATAATTCGGCGGATGTACCAACTGGAACGATATATCCGTTTCCATCAACTATTTTCACTTCAACGCCGTAAAAAGGGTTCCCCACTGCATAACTTTCGTTCGTAATCGAAAGCTGAATCTATGGAAATTACAAATATAAATCCCATTTCAGTACAACCGTATGCAGCTGCAAATTTGTTGGCTTTTGGACCAATTATTGTTGAACATATCGAATCGATTGGAAGTCTCGCGGTACAAATAACTTTCAACGGAAATGCTCTACAACGGGTATTTTCGCTTTTGATGAGGTTAGATATTGCCGGTGCAAGTAAAACGGCTGATACACACTTGTCGTTTTCCAATGGAATTAGCGTCAGCTTGTTGATTTCATCAATAGACGTGATCGCTCTAAGATCTGTTAATTTCACCTGAGTAACTTTACTGGTCAGTACCGTTACTGGGTAGCTTGCTTGCCAACCAAAATGAAAATAACTGAAAAAACGATCACCGGATTCTAATTCCTTTAACTTTGTCCAAGTAAATCCCATATGTAATATCTTCCGATGTGTGTATGGGACTGCCTTTGCCATTCCAGTACTTCCGGAAGCCATGAAAATAATAAACGGGAAAAAACTTTAGCGTTACTTAATGAAATATATTGAAGAAAAATCACTTACCTTTATGTCGGGTTGTCCACAAAAATATCCATCTGTAATTTTCAACTCTATTTAACAATTTTTGAATCCTCATTTTTTTAAAGTCACAAAAAGTCAATAATTGAAAGAAGTCAACAGTTCGCTAAAATGAACATATTTACAGCTTGTTTCTCCAAGATAGCAGGGTTTTTCCCAATTTTGACGAAGACTGGAAATGACGTCATAATGTAGAAAAGTGCGCGTGACGTAAAATCGAGTGGTTGGGGATATAGGAAATCCTTGTGTGTCACAACGCTGTTAATTTGCAACAGTACTAGTAATACCCATGATTTACCTCTGTAAAGCTTGAAATACAATACAGTTTATTGTTAGTTATCTGCTATAAATTAAGAAAATTATACCAAAGTTAGATAATTGGAATTATCACTGTACAGGGGCATAGCTGGGGCTAAATAAAGTGGACAGCAGAGGGGTTGGTTCTCGCCAATTTTCTTTTATTATTGAACGCAAAATGGTGCATTCTCGGGACATTTAAGAGTATCAAAGAAGGCATGACCAGGTACAATTCTAATTACCTGAGTTAACAAAGTATGTTTATAATAGTTCAAAATCTGCCCTTCTTGCCTTCGCAGACACAAATACTGATAAGATCCCTGCTCAGATATAGAAGACACAACGATATGTGTTACCGAGTCGAAACATTTGTTGTTTCATGGGCTATGGGAGCGAACAAATTATTAGTGTTGCATTCAGTTACAAACTATTGCGGTACAAATCTAATTTTTTATGATATAAATGATCTCATCTTGGATATCAGGGGAAGTATATTTCTCCCTGCTACTACATTGTACATTGTAGCTATATGTTCGGCAAGTATTGGGTCACCTTGTGCCTTTGAATTCAAAATTGCCATAACATTACTTGGCTCCAGAACATGACAGTGTACACTGCAATATTCTGTTTCCTTAATTTTCAACAATACATGTTGGTTTTTCATTACTTGGGTCTTTTTAAATTCTGAGAGTTTGTAAATTATCGGTTCATCTTCAGAATATTTGGATGTGACAGAAAAGAAAATAAGGACATACAACAGCTACATTAACAGATATCCATTTTTCATAAGTCTGTACAAAACTTTACATAGAAAAAGGATGGATGCTGATTAGCATTGTGGTGTACTTGTAAAAACCTATAACATTTTTAAAATGCAAAATTTATGTTTGTCAAAACTCAGAATTTTCCTTAATGTCTTGTAGGGATAAACACGTAATTGCTTGGAAATCTTTTGAAATTGGAGATGGTATTTTATACACAGAAGATGATGTCAAGAAAATATGTCCATCAACTCCATCATCACTAGGACTCATCGTTCACGAATCATTCATTTTGCCATCAAAAGAAGAAGGGATGATGTTAAGAAAAAGATAGAAAATGTAAATGAGGATACCATAGGAAATGAAATTGTGACATCTGACCAACCAGTAAATGCAATGCAAGGCGTATTTTTACAGTGGTCTGCTACTCAGTACCAAATTAACTCTCAGGGGCTTTTGGGAAAAAAGTAAACCCTAAGTCTTGCTACAGAGCATTTGTTCCAACAAACTTTGTAAAGTTGAATAGGTACCTTTTTCTTCACAAAATATATTATATACAATTTAGAAGTCATTATATCAAAATTGTGTCCCTTAATTAACTTAAAGGAATTGTCATGTTCTTGTGATGTTCAACCATTTGAAAAAAAGTAAATGTTGATTTTTTGTTCAGTGTCTGATGTTTATTTATTTTGTAAAAAGAGCAATGGGAGACTATTGTTTAATGATACTGTTTTTTTTGGGTCATTTGTCAGTATAAAGGAGGTGAGGAATGGCTACAAGGGAGGTGGAGGCCATGTATTGTTTGGTCATTTGTCAGTATAAAGGAGGTGAGGAATGGCTACAAGGGAGATGGAGGCCATGCATTGCTTGCTAAATATAACTTTAATTTATCCTATATCTTCATAAAAAAAAATCGTATTTTCCTATATAACTTTTGTCAAAATTGGCTTGACTATTCAGATTGCATTTTCTTCAAGACTTTCTTTATCGTCTCGAAACCCAAAACAACAAACAGTAGAGTGAGTGATTGTTATTTAACTCCAACTCATCAATTTTCAGCTATATCATGGCGAGATCAAGTTAATTTTCAATGAGATGATGTCTGTTTTGTACTAGACCAAGGCACCTAAAGGCATTTTTATAGTGCTAGTTCACTGAAACAACAGTCCGTGGATAGACATGTTGCCCAACTCAGACACATTATCCTGATTCCGAGCCAACCAGTCTTTGCTCTTTCTTCTTAATGCTGCGTGCTTAGTGCAGAAGCAACAAATACCAATTTTATGGTCTTTGGTTTACAAACAGTAGAATATAGGGATCTTGAATCAGCTATTCAGATGACAGAAGTTGTCTAAGCTGTGAACTCTGAATAATCTAAATATTCTGTTCTAGGCTGACGAGACATAGGTATTAGGTATTACTGGCATTATTTGTAGGATTACATTATAGGAATTTATAATGTTAAAAAGAGGGGTCATTTTGCATAATATGATTTGCAAAACAAGATACAACCCTCTGGCACATTGTGAAAATCGTAAGATTGCAATAAGCCTTGAAATAAGCCCGTAAATTTGGCCTGCTGCTCTTCAAACAATGCTAACTTTCTTAATCCTTTTTTTTTCGGTTTATATTTTTATAATAAATTGTAATGTAATCAGGACTAGCACCCCGTATTTGCATTATAAGTTTACAGTAAAATGTTATTACAACAAATCTTTAGTATCTAAAACGTGACTTAAAATAATAGTACTAGAATTGTATAATAAATGTATATAGTACAATAAATATTCAAGTACCATAATTTTATACTACCTGATATTTACAATTGGAAAATTAGCAGATTTGATTTTATTAAATGATTGAGAAATTAATGCTAGAAAACAATTTTTGCTGTGTTTGAATTGCAGATTTATCAAACTCTGTGTTTATGTTTCCATGGCAACCATGGACATTATTTAAATTTTCATTGTTATCAGTTTAAGAGTTGGCATTTAGTTCTAAAATCAGTAATATGGAAATCTTAGTTTGGTTATAAGCTATGTGAAAAAGATAATATCAGTAAATACATTTTAGAGAAGTAGAAATATTTTGTAAAAATGTATACTATTTGCTAAAAAAACAAAAAGTATGGGACAAAAAACACTTTTTTCCAAAAAATCTAAAAGAGGCTAGAAACGATTTAATGGATACAAACAAGCATCATTCACATACCATCATGTTCACAGGAGATAATAGATCATGAAAATCCTAATTTTTTGAGGGTTTTTTTACGATGCGAAATGAGGCTGTTTGGTTGCCATGGTAACAATAATTGGCAAACTTGTATTTTCTCTACATATACTTAATTTCTAGAAGAAATCTTCAACATCACTAATATGTAATTATATTATGAATTTTTTTAAATATTTTTTGATAAATCTGTGTGGCAAAAAGTGAAAATTTAGTGATTTGAAGACTGAATTAAAATGGGTTCTATGATGAAGTTGTAACCATAGCAACCAAAGTCAATACATGTGTTCTTTTATTATTTTTATGAGTTTTCCATCAAAATGCAACATGAGCCATATAAACTCCAATTTTGCAACTATCAATATATCACCCACTGCATGATTCTTAGGTGGAGCCATTCTTAATTAGACAGCTATGTTTTAACTCCTATCATTGGGTCGATACCTCTGTTTGGTGGGCTATTAGTCACCGAGGGTATTACACACGCTGTAGTCAGTGTTTCGGCACTGAAATGGCTTATTAGATATATTTATTATTGAAATTAACAGTTCTTAACTACTGAAATGATTATTTGAATTAAGGTTCTCCTCCAACAAGCATGTAACCTTCCATTTTGGCTATCCTGTTAAATTATGTCGCTTTCCAATCTTTTTGATTTTCAGTCTAATGAAGGTAATCGGAGAAACACGTCACATCTATTAAATTAGATATGTTTTGATTACTGGAATAGTTAATTAATTTATAGCGTTATTATGTGAGTCTTATTTAATACAAATAAAGTCATAGATTACAGTTTTCGGCTAAAATGGCTGCATATTTATCATTTTTATGACACCAGCCAGATTTCAATTTGTGACTTAAATTCTGTATAGAATATATCAATGTCAACGCTTTAATCCAAAAAATAGGGACACATGATAACAAAAGATATCCATATGCATTTTGTTAAGTCGGTGCAGTATTCTCATACATTCCACGATAATAATCTATCCCATATTAGTTTTAATAGATGATTGTTTCATTGCAAAAAAGTTAAAGTGAACATTACTTAATAAGCATGTGCATAAGGAACGATCATTAACAGTTGCCGTGTACCTCTGTTAATGCCATGATATGACGATTCGGTAATTTAACATCTATTGTTACAATACAAGGTATACTTTACTTATATTTTACTGTTTTGTGCTTTGCCACATGGACTACAGATAACACCAACCACGAGGAAGCAATTTAATAATGATTTATTTAATTGACATGTTTCGCTAACACTGGAACGTTATCGGGACATATTTACATAATATTTAACAAATAGTTCACGGCACTAAGGGCCATGAACTATTTGTTATATTATACTCAATACATGCAAATCTGTCAGACGACATGTTTTTGTTATTGTATATCTAAGACAAAAAAAAAACGAATTCGGACAAAATCCGGAAGAAAACATTATATTGATCGGGCCCGGTCAATCACATACAAGCGTCCACCTTGACTTTCGTTGTCATCTTTGCTGTTACCACGGTGGTTTTTTTGTTGAATGATCTCGTAGTGCTATATATTTGTTGTCACCGCTTCCGTGGAAGCTAAAATCAGTTTTCTTCAATTCCCGCAAGTTCTCCCGGCCTCTGTTACAGAAGAACAACATGAAATCTACAAATTTTTGTTTTTTTAGGTCATTGGGTACATCTAGATTGAATGATTTATAGATAATGGCAATGTCGTCAACTTCAATAGGGGGTTTGTGGACACTGGCCCCCTTCCCTTCCTGTTGAAGTTTCACTAGCATAGCTTGAAATACTAGATTGTCTGGTTTGAAAGCGTCATTGTTCACTACATCAATATTTTTTATCTTCAAAAAATGTTTCTGAATTCCATACCGAATAGATATAATAGACTTCTTGGAATATAAGTCCCCATTTTGACTTCGCACTGCGGCATAGAATGATTTCAACTGGCTACACAAATCAGCTTCAGACATTTGCTCAAGATCGTGGAAGAGAATATTCCTGCTTGCACAAAACGCAGTCAAAAGGCCGATTTAATGCAGGTTTTTGTGTTCTTCGAATCCTTATTATCTATTAATGCTTCTAAATCTTCGTCGTCAACACTAAGAGACCTTTCACTTCTAGCCATGTTTGTTGTTGTCGTCTGTCAGTGAATAACTGAATCATTCGAACGTTTTATTACATTTGGAATTTAGACGCATTGATAAAGATTTGGTCAAGTTAATGAATATTCATGGGACGTAATTGACCAATCATATGCGGGTCAAAAGGTCGTGGGCAATAGAACGGTACAGCTATAACAGAACGACCGTCGTTCTATTGCCCGAGAAACAAATTAAAAGTGAAATATGATTAAAACTAAAATATTCCCAATAAAAAGGTAATTAATATACTATTAGGTAATAAACTAAAATATTGACCGGTCAATATTATATATTTATAGTCTATAAGTATTTTATTATACCGAAAAACATTAGACTCATAGTTGAATGATCACCTCAAAATGATAAAGACCAATAAAATCACGCATCTTTTGCCAGTATTTTGCATTATAAATCTGAATATTGTCTCATGGACATTTTTATGCTATTTCCCCAGTCATTCATAAGAGTTTGATTCTTTTGAGAAGGTAGACTTCAATATAAATTTACATGGTGACTACAAGTCTTATGAACATTTTGAATTTTTTGAAATTTTAGAAATTTTGAAGTTTTAGAAATTTTGAAATTTTTGGAAATTTTTGAAAGAGGTAGAGGTGGTAAGGTGCAAAATTGGCCCCACATTATATTAAAAAATAATGCTCGACATAGAATAAAAACAATTTACTAATTTAAATGTTATATAATTCTTTTTTCAAAAAATATAACTTTCCGTGAAATTAGGTGCGTTATGACGTGATAATGACATCATAATTAGACGGATAATGCTAAAAATGGACTACAAACGACATATTTAATGTACATTTTAGCTATTTTATATACCCCTACAGTCTTCCACCAACACCAAATTCAGCAGCTGTTTTGAGTATAGAGGGTTAATGATTATATCAAAATATTTTGTTGGTGGAGGATTGTGGAGGTTGTTAAATATTAATTTATTTATAACCTCAGCCAGACCCTTAAAATCAATATTTTCACTCCTCTGATTGTATATATGAGACCATTATATACACAATCTGTACATTTCATGATTCATTTCAAGTAATGAAATTCATCAGTAAATAACTTATGTTTCTGTAAATAATTGTATTTATTTTAAATACAGTTTGTGTACATTGAAACCAAGAGAAAAACTCAGTGCATGCAATACGGCGTCAATGCCATGAAAAGAACTGGGGACTATAAGTGTCATATATGGCCCCATATTTAATGAATCATTATCTTAGAAAATACTTGATTAAAATTTGATGTATTATAGACGAGATCATACTTTTGATGTTAAAACTTGTTTCCAACAAAATCGATACGTATTTGACATCATTGTGACGTCATGAGCGTTATTTGTTTTCTGTATTTCGTGGAATTTTGCCCGCGATATTTGGACGGTTTTCGAAGAAGTTAAGCACCTCCGCAGTCGTGCACCTAAAAAATATTTTACCAGATTATTAAAATAAATAAAACACAAATACTGTTAAAGTATTTTTTTGGTTTCACGAGGTGTTAAATTTCTTGAAAAACGACGGGAAAATGTTCAAATATTTCAAGCGCTTAGATGACGTTTTGATATTTGAGAAGCAATCTTTGCCGTAAAAAACGATGGTATAACAGTTATATACAAATGTAAGATAAAAATAAAATAAACACCACTTCATCCAAAATAGATATTTTTCATAAGCCCCCAATCATTGATTATATATTTTCTTCGGGATACTGAAATAGTTATTACTACAGGGATACGGAGGTAGCCGTTTAATGGTCTATCGATGCTACTTCTAAAATGAAGTAAAATAGTTTGATCCAAAAGGAGTAGATATTTTTTGGGCACAATCCAACAGATAACTCTCACATTATGACCCAAAGGTGTTTTATGTTATACACTACATACACAAACGTTTGATCCATCATTTGTCCATTGGAGGTTAGGTGTTTAACACCACTTTTAAAAATATTTCAGTTACTACTTTTGTTGCGGAAATTGGAGTACCCAGAGAAATCCACAGACCTGTCGCAAGTCACTGACAAACTTTATCACACAATGTTTTATCGAGTACACCTCGCCATGAATGGAGTTCAAACTCACAACTTAAGTGGTGATAGGCAATGCTTGCACAGGTAGTTGTAAATTCAACTACCATACGACCACGACGGCTCAAGTTCAGTTAAGATGAAAGGTAATTGTGTTTTTGATATTGATGGAATTTATGATTATCACTGTTTATAAACTTTCTTTTCATATCAATCAATGAAAAGAATTGGTTTGCTGAAAGTAGGTTTTGTGTTGGGGTTCATTGCACAGGCACTTGTTTCATTCATAAAATATATGCCCCCTCCTCTTCCTTACTTCAAGGTAAACATCTACCCTTTTCCCCTTCCCCACTTCGCCTCAATATTTTTCGCTTATTTGTGATCCTTTCGCTGACCCAATTATATCGTTACACTCCCGAGATATTTCTCTTTTCGACTGCCACATTTAAATATATCTACCGGGCCCCCGTCAGACAAATTGGACAAGAATAGTGAGCGAATGTGGCTTATTAAAAATTGCAGTCAATGAAGCGAATACAACCACTTACGATCCTGTTTAAATTGATTTAGAAAATTAAAAAAAAGGTGCTTTAAAAATCAAATGTCATTAATTTGGAGTTGAACATATTTTTATAATCTGCATTGGAACAATTATCTGTATTCTAAAGGCTTACTTTACATTTCAGAGGAGATGATCATGTGGCATTGTTACACATGGCCGGTCTAGAGAATTCCGAATGCATATTAAAAATCCAGCGCAAACCGGAAGTGGTTGTATCCGTTTCATTGACTGAAATTTTTAATAAGCCACATTCGCTGACTATTCTTGTCCAATTTGTCTTAGGGGGGCCCGGTAGATATATTTAAATGTGGCAGTCGAAAAGAGAAATATCTCGGGAGTGTAACGATATAATTGGGTCAGCGAAAGGATCACAAATAAGCGAAAAATATTGAGGCGAAGTGGGGAAGGGGAAAAGGGTAGATGTTTACCTTGAAGTAAGGAAGAGGAGGGGGCATATATTTTTTGAATGAAACAAGTGCCTGTGGTTCATTGGATGGAATTTGTATCTCATGTGAAGTTCCGTCAATTGCAGACACACCGTTATGCATATCAGAACAATACCTTTTCTTTTGCCACCAGACTGGAATGGTTGGCCACTGAATTCACATCACATTTTCATATATTATATAAAGTTTCCCCTTTATCGCCCAAATTAAACTTTTAACTTCTATTAGTTTCATTCTCTTAAATCAACCTCCGATGGACAAATGATGGATCAAAAGTTTGTGTATGTAGTGAATTGAAAATGCGTTCTGTCATGTGCATAAGTTATTGTTTGCATGATTGACAGACAAAATTCATCATATTGTTTTCTAGCTTCTGAACTGTCGATCGAGAACAAAATAAAATATTCTAGAGACAGCAAATAGCCAGTCAATGGGGTTTGCAATTAATATTTCGCATGCACAATAGCGACCCCACACCACAAGGTGTGGAAAATAGAAATATTCTTCTGTGGTTTAAAAGCGTATTAACTGCATTACATGTAAACTGTATGATTCTGTTTGATAAAGTCCTTTAACTAGAACAGAAACAAAATGTGTTGTAATAAAAGATCGTGAACGTGATGTATAAGTTTTAAAGAATGTCAAGGTATATTTTAAATGAGGTTGAAACAAGTCACTATTTGAAATTAATTCGGTTGTATTTCATTTTGACGATTCTAATTACGGAAGACGATCACAACCATATTGTTTTTAATTGGATTAAAATTATAGCGGTATAATAATGTATAATATCCTATTATTATTAGAATCCTAACATGACTGCGAATTTGACATAAATAAAATAACAAATGGCTTTCTCTAGGAAAACGCCGACTTTATGTGAAAGAGACACCAGACAGCTATGAGGAACGAATTTAATACATCCTTTAGCGCGGGATATAAAGGACACACTCCTTACACGTAAAAGACAACTTTCAGCAGATTCTGATAGCAACAGTTTATTAGGAGTGTTGTTGTTGGTTTGTCACAAAGCAAAATAATATCTACCATCTCCTCTTATATGAAAATGAATTTATAGATGTATTGAATAAGCATGCACCATTGAAATTACGGTACCCTAGACGAAAACCACTTCCATGTATGAACGGTGAGTTGAGGAAGGCCATCTACAGAAATCACATGCTGTATTCTCAGTATACAAAAAATCGCAAAAATCAGACTTGGGAAAAAATTCAGGCAGCAAAGAAATTTTGTTAATAAATTGAAAAGTAAATCCATTAAAATTTATTTTTTAGAACGCTGCTCTGGAGGTACAAAAACTACAGACTTTTGGAATACGGTCAAACCTTTCTTTTCAAAGAAATGCAAGTCTGGTGATCAAAAAATTATATTGTGTGAAGATAATAAAAATATTAATAACTCAAATGAAGTTTCAAATCTCTTTAATAATTTTTTTTGCTACTGTAGCTGAGAAGATAGGTGAAAATGTAGTGTATGACCCCTCAAATCATCCGAGTATAACTGCTATACATGAGAATAATAGTATAGATTTGAATGGAAAATTTGGGTGTCAGAAGGTTACATCAGAAAAAGTGGAAAAAATCATGAATAAAATAAATGTAAAAAAAGCAACAGGGGCAGATGATATACCTGCTAAAATAGTAAAGGGTAGTAAGTCTGTAATAGCACCTCAACTGTCAACACTGATACATATTACTGTTGACACAGGTGCATTTCCAGACAGACTCAAAAAAGCTCAGGTTACCCCATTATATAAGAAAAATGACCCTTTAGTAATATCTAATTACAGACCAGTTCCTATTTTTTCTAAGTTATTTGAAAAAGTAATTGAAACACAGTTAAATGATTTTTTTTATTCCATTTTCAGTCCTTACTTGTGTGCATTTCGACGAGGTCATGGATGTCAGACTACGTTACTCAGATTACTGGAAGACTGGAGAGAAGCCCTAGGTAAAAACTTTTATGTATCAGCAGTTCTTATGGATCTCTCCAAAGCTTTTGATTGCTTACCCCATAATATTTTATTAGATACATCATCAGCTTATGTTGTTTCTTCACAATCTGTATCTTTATTAAAATCTTATCTCTCTAACAGGAAACACCAAATTAAAGTAAACAGTGTTCTGAGTGACTGGGCTGACATCCAGAAAGGTGTTCCTCAAGGCTCCATACTTGGCCCCTATTATTTAATGTTTTTATAAATGATATTTTTTATTTCATTAAACATAGTTCATTGTATACTTATGCTGATGACAATACTATGTCATTCAGCAGCCCTGACTATGATATTCTCATTTCTACTTTAGAAGCTGAGTCTCAAGTGCTGATTGATTGGTTTAAAGATAACAAGATGCAAGCAAATCCTGATAAGTTTCAGGTCTTGGCAGTAGGGAAAAAACCATTGCAAAAAATCCATCTATTCAAGTTCAAAATAATATACTGCCATGTGAAGAAACTGGAAAACTATTGGGAATCGATATAGATTATCAGTTAAAATTTGATCAACATATTAGTAACTTATGTAGAAAAGCATCTCAGCAGTTAAATGTTCTTAAAAGACTTGGTTCATATCTTACAAAGCTCAATAAACTTACCATTTTTCATACTTTTATATTAAGTAATTAAAATTTTTACCCTTTGGCATGGCATTTTTGTACTGAAAAAACTCCAAAAAACTTGAAAAAATTCAAGTGCGAGCTCTGCGATTTGTATATGATGATTATTCATCCTCCTCTGAAACTTTGCTTGAAAATTCAAAGATTCCCACCCTACAAGTGAGACGTATCAGGACAATGGCACTTGAGACTTACAAAATTCAACACAATTTGGCTCCTGTATGTTTACAAAATTTACTCCATAGTAAAAATTCAAAATAATACTTTAGATACAGAAATATCTTGAATGTACCACAGGTAAGGACTACAACATACGGTAAGAGATCATTCCGTTTTGCAGCAGCTTCTCTGTGGAATAGCTTACCAGACCACTTCAGGACTGAAAATAGTTTCGCACATTTTAGGAGCCTTGTTCAGTCCTGGACTGGTTCTGATTGCCGCTGCTCTGCTTGCAAATAAAAAGCCTAATTTATTTTTCTTGCCTCAATTTAAGTGTTTCTACTGACAGCCTTTGTTTGAATTAGTACTTGTTTCGAAAGAATTTGCTTCCGATTCACGATCAATGTTTTTTTTGTTTTTTTTTATAAATATTTTAGATCTCTTAATTGTTAGTAATGCTATGTCTTTCTTTTTAAATTTTTATGAAAATTTTGAATTTTTTAAGATATTCAAATGTTTATTCTTTAAATGGTTTTAAATAATTTCTATGGAAAATACTAAATGTTTAAGTTTCTGTATTTTAGTTGGTTTTTGGTTGTTTTTAGTCTCATGCTTGGCTTGTTTTGTACTGCGTTTATGTTGAAATGGAATGACTGTATGGTAATCCTGAAAAGGGTGACAGCGAGGCACTTGCCACATGGACCTCTGTTCGGGTTTCTTTTACAGCCCCCTTTCTGCTTTTTGCCTGCATGATATGTTTTAATTTTATAATTGCATGCCGATTGTATTGTTTTAATGTTGATGTATTTGTATTCGGTAGAAAGCTCTTGAGAGCTTATGTTTTTTGTTTATATTACATGCCGAATTGAAATAAAGTTTTACTTACTTACTTACTCTTTTTCTAGTGACAATCATACATAGACTCATGGCAGCGACACACATTTTACCTACACGATTAATCATATGGTTGTAAACTTGTTCTCATCATCAATATATATGAAATACATGATTGTAAAACAATTATCTATCGACAACCACTTTCTATGGGATATCTGATTCCAAGGCTTGTTATCAGTTTATAAAAAAAAAAAAATTCTCACAGGGTCCTAGCTAAAATCGTTACACATTAAACATTTTGCTTCACACCATTTCCCAAAATATTTCCATATTATAAAAAAAAGCGGTCTTTAAATATTGGACATTTTTTTTTTATAGATTTGTGATGGTTGTCCGTAAAAATGTACTGGAATATATCACATTGGTTGTCGTTAAGAATCAAATACGGTTAAAAAAGTGTTTAAAAAAATTTCAAATATGACAAAGTTCTATATTGTCCGAATAAATCTGTCTATTACTTCTTTAAGATTAATACCAAAATTTCGACCAGTTATCGGCAGTCATTGTTAATAAGTTTCTGAATTGATGTCCCAGGGGCGGATCCAGAGGGCGCACCCGGCGCGCGCCCCCCCCCCCCCCCCTAAAATTGGAAAAAATATGATTTTTTGGCGTAAAATCGTGATTTTTCACACGAAATACCCCAAAAATTTTCTCGCCTCCCTCCAATTTTTTTAAGTCCGCCCCCTCTAACTTGAAATCCTGGATCCGCCCCTGATATTGACCTCAATATGTACATTATCAATGTCATAGCAGACGATGAATCCAAAATTGGTCGGTATGAGATATATTTTTTAAATGATTAAAATTGTGTTAAGGTGACGAAAAAATGAATTACGAAAAACTACAATTTGAACGTGAAATAATAGATGTGGTACGTAGTTCTTATATTTAAAGATGACATTTTTAAATCAGATTTCATGAGATCATTCATGCAATTTCAGCATCATAATATAACCCCTGACAAATTAAGCGATCACAATAATGAGAGATTTTATCACGTGAAACAAACCGTCGAAAACAGGAGACGGTCGAAAATGGGTGACGTTGCGACATTACTATTCGTTCACTTTAATTTCATAATACAGCTTTGGAACATGTTTTTATTCCTGAAATCAATCTACATTGCATATTAAGTCACATTTATGCTTTGTTTATTGAGATTTATTATGCTTTGTTTTTGTTTTTTTTTTTTTTTTTAAAGATATGCATTATAATACAATGATACGTACGTTCTGTATAATGAAAAAAGTGACGTTCACTGCTTTTCATTACCTGAATTTGTCGATCCGCTGTGAGGAATTAGATACACATATTAACTAACTGTATTTATTTCTGAATAGCACATATTGTGAATACATTTTGGAGAAAATTTTATCGACATCTGAGGTGGGGCCGATTTTGGCCCTTATAGCTCCCAGTCCTTTTAAAATTTTGTGAAAATTTTGAAATTTTGAACTTAAAAATGTTTTTTTTTTTAATTTTGAATCTTTTTGAAATTTTTGAAATTTTGAAATGTTTTCAAAATTTCAGAGTTTTCGTTAATTAGATGATGAAGTCCGAGTGTTCCGAATAAATATAAAACTTTTATCCAATCCGGTCGCGGAACTTAAAATCCGCGAAAACGATTCACAATGCCGATCCATAGTCTTAAAAACTATGGACCGCTCAATCGTCAAACAACTGGTAAAGGAGAAAAATAGCAATTCTAATGTAGAAAATTGTGTAGTGATGTTCATATACTGAGGTACAATAAGCATGTATATATACGTCTAGACAGAAGTCAACGAGCCGTTGCATCGTAAAAACCGATATCTTGCACATAAAATAAATTATAGAATAAAGCCATGTGTACAGCACCACAAATTAAAAAAAAAAAAAAAATATTGAAAAGAATTAAAAAAAAAGCAATAGATATTTCGCATAACCGAAATTTTTTTGTCTCGATATAATGATGCACGTATCTGTTTGTATATATGTTACAGTAAATAAACGTAACCAGTAATTACACGTAATAACTGAAAAACAGTAAATACGCGTAATCCCCAAGTGTCTTAGTAATTACATGTATTTACTAAAATTGTTCAGGAATTACACGTAATTACTAGCAAGAAAATAAAGTTTTACGCTTATTTACTGACTGATCATTACATCTTGTAAACAATGTTCTAAGCATTTATTGATATAAAAAAAAATAGGGATATTAGTTATTTTACTCGCGTTTTTACTTTGGTATTTAAAATGTTATACTTCTTAAAAGGAAACCGTATTCGTCAAAATTTAAGGGAAGAATATTATTATTTAGACAGGTACATATACTTTATTATATTTGCTCAGTCATTTTAATATGCTTGGAATCAGGATAATGTGTCCGAGTGGGGCGACATGTCTATCCGTGGACTGTTATTTCAGTGAGCTAGCAGTATACAATTCCAACTAAGCGTGTTGGTCTAGTACAAAGCGGACCTCTTTATTATCTCATTGAAAATTAACTTGTTCTCGCCATGATATAGATGACATAACACATGTGGTGTTAAAAGTGACACGGAGGTACATGTTGCAAGTCTGTCAAGAACTGTTTAGGGCACTTGGGCCATGAGAGCTCAAACTTACACTTGAGAGACTTATATAAAACCACTTGACAATAATGACATTAAAATCGTAAGTGAAGTGTTGTAGGACTTTATACTCGACTTGTTTTTAAATTTTCTAACATATAGCGAATTGTAAAAAAAAATAGATTAAAATCATCTCTGAAACCAGAGGGCAATTTGGACAAAAACTGGGTAGCATTGTCATTGTGTAGTCCCATTTCAATATTGTAATAAGCGATCTTTCCCGTATAACCAAGATGAGCACCGTTACTAAAAATAGAAAATTCCCCCATACAT
The DNA here is from genome assembly GCA_963383655.1 of Bathymodiolus septemdierum. Lineage (NCBI taxonomy): Eukaryota > Metazoa > Mollusca > Bivalvia > Mytilida > Modiolidae > Bathymodiolus > Bathymodiolus septemdierum. The sequence goes on from OY726519.1 coordinate 35,658,939, forward strand.
TGATAATGTTCAACTACTAAATTCAACTTTTTCGAGAAACCAATTCATGCCGTCCACTGTTCATAGTTTGTCCGAATCATAAGTCGATTCGTACACTGAAATTAGCGTCCGTGAGGCAGCCCGCTTACAATTAATAGGAGACAGACAAAGCTTTGTTAAGTGCAGTTACAAAACGGGTTGTGCAAGAAAAACTTGTAAATGTGTGAGATCAAATGTTTTTTTTCTTCTTTGTAGCGTTTTTTCTAAACGGTGATTGGTTTATGCAGCGAGGACAAACACCGATGTTTGCGCGCGAAATTATTTATACCTGTACCCCGTTTTTCTACTTACAAAAACGCAACCACGTTGAATGAATTTTCATCAAAGACACGCCTCTCCCTGATTGACAGGATGACCAAGCACAATAATTATGTCATGCTGTGTATTGAGTGCATCTATAATCAATAAAAGTAAAACAATGGAGAGTAAAGGTTGTAAAAGATTTGCTACAACAGAAGCTGAAATTGAAGAAAAACGTTTAAAATCAAATGCCGAAAGAATAATAAAACAAAATAAAGCAGCAGAAAATGGCAAAAATATTGCATACAATTATACTGTAACGTGTATCATGTGTGCAGTGTGATATATTATGCAAGATATCTGAACTGGGGTATTGGGTCACCTAGGGGTATTGGATGGCTATTTTTAGAACACTCGCATCAACACAAGCTGTGGCGTGTTATTTAAAACACTGGTGAAGGTCACATGGAAATGGGTCATTTATTATACAGCAGATGCACTAAAATCGCTATACAGATGACAATATAGAACACGAACACTAAAAAAACGCTAAACAGAAGACCAAAACATTATCATCCTCTAAAGAGCTAACATCGTGGGTTAAGCTGCAAGTACTAATCTTTTGTAAGGCGCGACTGCGGCTTGCCTTACAAAAGATTTCTACTTGTAGCTTAACCCACGATGTTAGCTCTTTAGAGGATGATAATATAAAATGTAATTCATGGTGTCATAATAATAACTCGTGCCAAAATACGTCATGAACTTTTTGATATTGATTTTTAGGACACATAATTTCTTATTTTACATGTAAATAGATGATGTTTTACTTAGTCATGTCTTTAAAATAAATATATATTAGAATCAGCGTAATTTACTTCGATAGTACATTTGTATATTATATTTGCATTTCATATATTGGTTGGGTGAGTCTTGTCCGTTACCAAACATTCAAAATTAGCAACCAGTAAATAAGTGTAAAATCATCCAATTATTTTATTTATTACTCGTAATTACTGACAAATTAGGAATTACACGTAATTCCTAAATCCATCAGTTATTACGAGTATTCACTGTAATTACTGGTTACACTTACTTACTGTAACATATATATATATATATATATATATATATATATATATATATATATATCTATACAAATGACAATCTTTCGATATAATATTATGTCCCCTCTTCTACTGGATCATATGTTACTCGATCTTCTGGGTTATTGCAAAATATTTATGTACATCTGAAAATTATACACAATAGGGTTAAATTTGAATTTCTATCGGGCAGTGGGTTTTATTTGGTCTATCCTAACGGATTGCAACCCACACATTTGATATATTATAGTAGCTAGTGTTACAGTAACTCTGAAGCCCGGTCAAATTGGACCGCTGATAAAATATATGTAAGTAATTTGGCCCCACATAATTAATCTGTACCCAGGGTCGTATCTACGGAAAATAGTGCCTATGGCAAGAACTAAAATTGCGTTTTACATTTATTATTTATTAATTTCTCCAGGTATTCATGTCTATGTGTATTACATGGTTTTTGCAAAATTACTTCAAGAAAATTATTTAAAAAATCTGTTTTAGAACGTTCCCATATGGGAACATTAGGCGCTAAAACCTCTCAGTGGCGCCTCCTTAAAGTGGCGCCCATGGCACATGCCCTACTTGCCATACCCTAGATACGCCACTGTAATAATAACTGTACCATACAACTAAGTAATAAAACAAGTATGATATCGACATATTCGTAGGAAATGGATGAAACCAATCTCACTTAAAGCTAAGTGCACTCACTGAACACAATAGCATTTACATAATAATTAACAAATACATCAGTAACTATTATAATATGTACCTCAGACTATATGTTAAAATAAAGTATCAGATTATCTACAAATGTGAACAGATTTAATAGATGTTTTAATTCCGTTTATAAAATTCGATGATTAAATTATCAGATTAAGTTTATTCCATAATTGTTTTTATCTGCCTGATTACCAAAGACAAAAGATATTGATAATATTTTAAAACTGATGAAGTTTTTGTGGATTAGTCATTTATTTTAGTCTAAATTTGATAACAAATAAAGCAATAAGGTTGATAGATGTATATATATATATATCTTTATTCTCATAAAGCCAATGTATAGCAATGGTACAGAGATATAACAATAAAATCAAAATAACAACAACTATTTACAATATATATATAAATTAGGAGAGAGGTTACAAAGGACTAAGAACCTGGAGGACAAACACCAGTATTAATAGCTCTTATGAAATGACAGAGATTCTTCAGTATTGGTTTTCTTTTACTTGACAAAAAGATCAAAAAATTTAATATTATTTGTATTCATAATATAATTTGGTAGTGACTGATTACGTTTTTGGGTGAAATAATTACATTCAAAGATATATTAGTATTCATCTCCAATTTGCGATCTATTACATAATGTGCATTTGAGATTTTCGCTTGGTATGTTATGCCATCGTCCTGTCTCGATGGGGAGTTTATTATTTATCTTTCAAAATCTGCAAAACAAAGTTGCATCTTTTATGTCTAAAATAATTAAATATTCTTCATATTTAAACTCTGTTTTAAAAGTTTTATGATTTATAGCTTTAGGTGAATATTGTACTAAAGAATTCCAATTTTGAAGAAACTGATCCTCTAATCTCTAACCTCTAATATTACACATTTCAAATATTCTATATTGTTAAAATATTTGGTTTCCCATATATCTGAGAAGCCACAGTCATTAAACAATTGTTTTACAAACAACATCCAGCCAAACTGCATATTATGATTTTCATTCTATTGACGACATAATCTGTACAATATATTAGAGTATTTTGTTAACCAACTATAACTCTTGCCCAGAAACATACAGTTCTGATTTTAATATCAATATATATATATCGCCCTAGTTCACAATACACCGTATAGTTAGGCGTTGACGTTTTCAAATTCAAAAAATCTTACAAACTTTTAGATGTATTTGTTTCTAGAATGTCATTGTTGCTAAAGTCCCACACTTCACAACAATATAAGAGGATGGGTTTAAAAAATCATTTTATCAAATAGATGAAGTAGACATTTTATTGTTAGTTGGTACATTCTTCCTATTTTCAAAACTTCATACATAGTTTATAGTGCTTTTTCAGCTAGATGTTTTTGGCCAAGCTAAAATTTCATGTTTGACTAATAATAAAACCAAGATAGTTGAAATTTCAAGATTCAGATTATCATAGCTGAAACTCAAATTTTATGGTAACCTCCCATTTCCAAACGCCATCACTTTGGTTTTATCTGCACTTACTTTTAATTTCCACAAATTACAATATTCATAAAAAGAATCCAGTTGAGCTTGGAGATTATTTGCAGTCTCAGCTAACAATGCGGTATCATCAGCATATAGCAGAATAAAAAGCTTAAGGTAAATATCTAAAATGTTTTCTATTTCATCTGAGATAGTTTGTAGTCCTGTAATATTTTTATTTTCTAAAAAAAAAAGTGTCTATGTCATTTAAAAATAATGAAAAGAGAAAAGGGTACATGTTTTGCCCTTGTCTTCTTTTCTTACACCATTTTCACAATCAAAGTATTCTGACATACAATTATTATATGACATGCACGATTTTATACTTTGTTATGCATATTACTATTAAAGGCACAAAATAATTTTCTTTTTTAAGTTTTAATATTTGGAAAAACGAAAAGAGAATTGGATTTCTTTTATAAGCCTGTATTCCTCAGAGAAGTTGTTCAATCTTAAATGTAAAATTGATGTACAATGAGTGAGGCATTCTTCACACACGCGACACTCTACCGATGGCGTAGCACACAACAAACAGACGGCCTTTTCGGGGGAGGGGTCGGGGATGGCTGCGTTTGCAACAATATATTTTTAAGACCACCATTTGAGATATTTGAAGTTGAGGAAAAAATTAAGTAGAAATAGCTATGATAACTACAGACGTGTTATGACACCACGTTAGGATGACAATTGTTTACATAACATTATCATTTTTGTGTTTGTTACTATATTAGATTATCCAATTACTAATAATTTACAATTAACAGTTATAGCGTATACCCCCCCCCCCCCTATTTTACTACACGAAAACATATAACTCATGAAGAAAACTAGAACTTAACGATATCATCGTTTTGTAGAAAGGAGGTTTGTTTTATTAAATACAGGAATTTTATATTTGAAATTTTGCCATTTCTAATGTCATGGTTTCTCTTTTGCAACTAAATTACAATTTTTTTTAAAAACATCTATGATGAAATTAACAAAAGTTAAACATCTTTGATGAAATTAACAAAAGTTAAACATCTTTGATGAAATTAACAAACGTTAAACATCTTTGATGAAATTAACAAAAGTTAAACATTTGTGATGAAAGTAACAAAAGTTAATAGAAAATATTGATTGTTAAGACCAAAATATTGTAAACAAAGTTATTGTTTTCCCAATCTGCTCTTGATTGTTTCCATGAGCGCCTTCCTGTCTAATTTACCACTATGTGTAAGTGGAAATGAATCAAAGAATAAATATGTTTTTGGTACATGTCTAGTTGCTAGAAAACTGTCTGAGTAATCCCCTCTTTGTTTTCTGATAAACTGATCGAGTTCTTCGGCTGTTGTCACTTTGTCTTTTCTTAAAAGTATGGCTGCACCTGCTTGTTGAAACGTTTTTTGATCGTGAATAGGAAAAATGTATGCATTCGCAATGCAGTCGTGCTTTTTCAAAATGTCCTCTAAGTATGATGGTGAGACTAACTCACTAGAAATTATCATTATGTCTGATTTCCGCCCAGTCACAACGAGACAACCATTTAATTTCATGAATCCAACATCGTCTGACTTGTACCATCCTGTTTTATCATAGCATCGTTCAGTTTTCTCTTTGGCGTTTATATATCCAAGAAAACGGTCCCTCATTCGTATGCATATATCGCCAAATGTACCAACTGGAACGATATATCCGTTTCCATCAACTATTTTCACTTCAGCGCCGAAAACAGGATTCCCCACTGCATAACTTTCGTAATCTATAGCTGAATCTACGGAAATTACAGATATAAATCCCATTTCAGTACAACCGTATGCAACTGCAAATTTGTTGGCTTTTGGACCAATTATTGTTGAACATATCGAATCGACTGGAAGTCCCGCGGTACAAATAACTTTCAACGGAAATGCTTTACAACGGGTATTTTCGTTTTTGATAAGGTTACATATTGCCGGTGCAAGTAATACGGCTGATACGCACTTGTCGTTTTCCAATGCAATTAGCGTCAGCTTGTTGATTTCATCAATAGACGTGAGCGCTCTAAGATCTGTAAATGTCACCCGAGTAACTTTACTGGTCAGTACCGTTACTGGGTAGCTTGCTTGCCAGCCAAAAGGAAAATAACTGAAAAAACGATCACCGGATTCTAATTCCATTAACTTTGTCCAAATAAATCCCATATGTAACATCTTCCGGTGTGTGTGTGGGACTGCCTTTGCCATTCCAGTACTTCCGGAAGTCAGAAAAATTGCGCAAATATCGTCAGCTGAAATAATAGGAAGGGTCGCTTTCGACGACTGTCCGGTCTGAACTATATCGTTGTGTCCTTGAAACCCAGTATCCTCCAAATTCATGAAGATTATATTTTTCAACGTCGAGATTTGAGAACTTTCAATTGTTTTGGATCCCTCCAAGCTGTCAACAAGCTGTTTACAAATTTCAATGCTGGAGGAATCGGCAATCAGTGCAACACATTTGTCTACATTGTTCAAAATCCTTATAATATCCTCTCCAGTTGGTTTACTAAATACAAAATGTAATGGCACAAAACCTGCCATTTGAATTCCGAATGTACATATTAGCCAATCTGGAGTATTCCTTGTTTCTATAGCAATTATGCTATCCCTTACGTATTCTAAAGTTGATAAGCCCTTAGCAAATTGTTCAGATTTCGTGTAAAGTTCTGAAAACGTTATTGAAGATCGCTCTCCGCTTACTGTCCAGAAAATATATGCATTTCTATCAGGGCATTCTATGGCGGCTTCCTTCAATAGATTTGGTACAGATGTGTACGGAATAATGCCGCTTTCCGCAGTATATGCATAACTCTGACCATTCCTGTCTTTTGACATTGCTACAATGTTTCAATCAGTCGTCAATTCTCACAGCTACAATATTTCAATCTGTCGTCAATTCTCTCAGCTACAATGTTTCAATCTGTCGTCAATTCTCACAGCTATTAATATGTAATGTGCACACTATTTTGATATGGTTGATAAACACACCTGGTTGACCTGACCTGATTTGATACAAGTTATTGCGCATGCGGTATATATGAGGCGGATCAAGACGTTGAGAAAAGGGGGAGATGACGGTACATTTTGTTGTTTTAAATTGGGAAAAGGGGGAACACCAAAAACGAGATAATCTTACATTGTATACCAATTGACATTTACAAATGTAGTTCCGGGTTTCAAACTTGTTGTTTATTAAACTAACCAGTAATAAATAGCTAAGAAAGTTTATGATGAAAAACCAATGGGAATACAAATAAATAAATGTTCTGGAGAACAAAATGTTATCTAAATTCCAATAACTGAGCATTAGAGAAAAGATATTTATATTATTGCATTAAAAAAACTAGATATGATTTCTTGAGATAAAAATAAATGAGGTCATTTCATATTCCTGAATATAAATAACATTCTAAGTTAATTTCATATTTATTTGTTAATCTAGTTAATGATTGTGATGTTTATTGTTATTATATATTACAGATCTTTGCATAGTAGTAGGTATTTACTCAGACTAAGATTATGAATCCTACTACTATTCATACAGGTAAGGTATGGGGGATGTCTCAAAGATTTAAATTCAAATTTATTCAAGGTCGTTTAAACATTGATAACCTTACTTTGCGGAAAAAACAAAACAATTTTTGATTACTTTGTTAGTATTTATTCATTGTTGCAATGAAAAACATAACATTATATGTGGGGGGAAATATTGTACTTATTTAAAATATATAATCATGGACGTAAATCCAACAATTATTTATTTTAGTAATAAAATGCGTTTTTCAATCTCATCTGTCCCAACCTACACTTCACCAGATTTAGAAGTAGTACTCGACAGTCTATCAAAATAATTATGACGTGTTAGGATGTACTTTGAGGCATGAAACATAAAAACCCAAATAATAATATTCCCAAAATTATGTTTTCACTAGAGTCTCACCATGCATGTATCCTTGATCGAATTATAATGACTACCGTTGATCTTTTGTTACTCTGACTTTATTATCAATATCAGAAGAACTCGGTCAAGGGTGTTGATGTCTCTATGCAATCTACATTTTAGATTAGTTCATGTTTCATTCTTCGGCATACGGAGGAACTTGATATGTGTGACTCATCTCAAAAGTATCTCTCTTTTATGCATTCGAACACACAATTTCTTTTGCGTTATCATTATAGATCAGACAACGTATATGAAAACAAAAACCTGGCTAAAACAGAAATGATCGATCCCAAGTTATAAATAACCATTTGTAACCTCAAATAAATCGTAAGATGAAAATTGGAAGAGTAAACAAATTAAATGTTTTGTGTTATAACTGACATTATTAAACAACCTTATTAATAAAACCAGAGGCTCCCAGGAGCCTGTAATCGCTCACCTGGATCAAAGCTGCTTTCAATAACAACGCAACTGCACTGTGGCGGCCATCTTGGCGGGAGAGCGCAACTGCCGGACACCATTTTGGAAGAGGACCATCCAATGACTATTCCATCAAAGTTTGGTTTTAATTGAGCTACTGGTTCCAGACAAGATGGTTTTTATGTGAATTTCCCATAGGGTCCTATGTTAAACTAAGTACAGCTGTGCAGCCATCTTGGTAAGAGGGCGGGACCACCAGACACAAATTTGGTTCAGCGGTTTCAGAGGAGAAGATTTAAATGTGATCTTTTATCAAAATATGCCTAATTTGCATAATCGGTATAAATCGGCCGAAAGAAAAATAAAAAAAAACAAAACCGAACATATGCTAAACTACTCCTTGCCATGTAGCTGCAGTTAAAATTTCAGCTCATTTTGACTTACACTAAAGCAGCAATGGACAATTAAAATGTCATCCCCCCTTTTTTCTATTTTGAGCTTGGCGGCCATCTTGGTTGGAAGTCGGGATCACCGGACACAATTTCGGAAGGGGGCCATCCAAGAATTATTTCAGCAAAGTTTGGTTGAGATTGGCTCAGTAGTTTCAGAGGAGAAGATTTTTAAAAAATTTCATCCCCCTTTTTTCTAATTTGCATAATCGGTCAAAATCGGCAAAAGTTCAAAGTTCATAAAAAATCCTGTCACACATGCTGAAAAGCTCATCATTATGCTTATACAGTTCAAATTTGGGCACATTCTGGCTTAAAATAGAGCAGTTTTGGCCATTTGAAGAAATTTCTATTTTTAGTAACAGCGGACATCTTGAATGGAGGGCGGGGCTGTCGGACACAATTTTGAAAGGGACCCACCCAGGGACCATCCCTGCTAGGTTTGGTTTAATTTGGTTCAGCGGTTTCAGAGGAGAAGATTTAAATGTGATCTTTTATCAAAATATGCCTAATTTGCATAATCGGTATATATCGGCTGAAAGAAAAATTTCACAGGAAAACCCGGCATATATGTTAAACTACTCCTTGCCATGTAGCTGCAGTTAAAATTTGAGCTCATTTTGACTTACACTAAACAGCAATGGACAATTGAAATTTCATCCCCCCTTTTTTCTATTTTTAGCTTGGCGGCCATCTTGGTTGGAAGTCGGGATCACCGGACACAATTTTGAAAGGGGGCCATCCAAGGACCATTCCACCAAAGTTTGGTTGCAATTGGTCCAGTCGTTTCTGAGGAGAAGATTAAAATGTGAAATGTTGATGGACGGACGACGGACGACAGACGACGGACGACGGACGACAGACGACGGACGAAAAGTGATGACAATAGCTCACATGGCCTAAAGGCCAGGTGAGCTAAAAAACTGCTGGGATGTGCTAATCTGGGTCACGGGTCACTGTAATCGGGCGGCTGTATCGAGAAACAGATACGGTCTTGAAAAAACTGTTGATACTCAAAAAATATTGATAAATGCAATAAAATTTTATATTTGTCTTCAAGAAATATGATAGACAAAACCATGTGTGAAGTTTTATGACGAAATATCTACGATTTCTATGTAAATGTACGAGTTGAAGTTGCGGCTGTATCGCGAAACAGATACGATCTTGAAAAAAACTGTTGACACTCATAAAATATTGATAAATGCAATAAAACTTTATATTTGTCTTCAAGAAATATGATAGACAAAACCATGTGTGAAGTTTTATGACGAAATATCTCCGATTTCTATGTAAATTTACGAGTTGAAGTGGGGAAATTTTATGTTCGATTTCTAAAAATCTTCTACTCTGAAACCACAGGTAAATTTACTTTAGCGATGTATTTTTATCTTGGACAAGAATAATGAGCGTCCTGATTGGATGACCGATTTAAAACACACTGACTCTGCATGGTAAAAAGATGCATGTAAAAGAAATCTGTTATATTTATTCATTTGTTTGATTCTGGAATATTGTTGATCATTGATTTAAACAGGGAAAAAAAGGGGGGTGAATTTTATTTGTGAATTTTACAGTTAAATAAATGTTATGTTTCGACAGTTTAAAGAGAAAAATAAAAATGTGTTGCGACTAAAGCTTAAATCAGCGTTACAAATTGAACAAATATCAGTGGTTTTGTAAATGAGATTTATTTTAAATAGAAAATCTGAATTTATTATTTATTAATTTATTATTAATGATACAATTTTATATCCCTTGGGAGAGGGAGGGGGAGGGGGGCTATGATGAAAATTTGAAATAAAAACACAGGACCGGATTTTAAGCAAAAATAATAATCCAGAATTAGTTAATTAAACAACCTTATTAATAAAAAACTGCTGGGATGTGCTAATCTGGGTCACGGGTCACTGTAATCGGGCGGCTATATCGAGAAACAGATACGGTCTTGAAAAAACTGTTGATACCCATAAAATATTGATAAATGCAATAAAATTTTATGTTTGTTTTCAGGAAATATGATAGACAAAACCATGTGTGAAGTTTTATGACGAAATATCTCCGATTTCTATGTAAATTTACGAGTTGAAGTTGCGGCTGTAACGGTGTTGAAAAAACTGTTGATACTCATACAATTTTGATAAATACAATACAATTTTATGTTTGTCTTCAAGAAATATGATAGACAAAACCATGTGTGAAGTTTTATGACGAAATATCTCCGATTTCTATGTAAATTTACGAGTTGAAGTGGGAAAACACCCACAGGTAATTTTAGCGATGTATTTTTTTATCTTGGACAAGAATAATGAGGGTTCCGATTGGATGACCAATTTAAAACACACTGACACCGCATGGTAAAAAGATGCATGTAAAAGAAATCTATGTTATATTTATTCATTTGTTTGATTCTGGAATATTGTTGATCATTGATTTAAACAAGAAAAAAAAGGGGAGGGGGGGGGGGGGGGGGGGGGGTGAATTTTATTAGTGAATTTTACAGTTAAATAAATGTTATGTTTCGACGGTTTAAAGAGAAAAATAAAAAATTGTTGCGACTAAAGCTTAAATCAGCGTTACAAATTGAACAAATATCAGTGGTTTTGTAAATGAGATTTATTTTGAATAGAAAATCTTAATTCATTATTTATTAATTTATTATTAATGATACAATTGTATATCCCTTGGGAGGGGGAGGGGGGCTATGATGAAAATTTGAAATAAAAACACAGGACCGGACTTTAATATATCTTAAAAATTAAAACTGATTTTTGAAAATGCTGAAAAGATCTATAAATATTCATTTGAAACTACTGCCGCCACGATATAGCTGAAATACTGTTGATGAAAGTGGCGTTAAACACCATCAAACAAGCAAAAATCATTTGAAACTATAAAAAAAAATCATGAAAATGATAACAGGTAACATATTTGGCAATATTTCAAGTCACAAATTTCAGCTTAGACATTTTATATGTTACTGAAGTACTTTTCCAAACAATAATTGTTAAACATGTTAATGACTATTTATCTTCTTACTTTGCCATTTAAGCCCCAAATGTTAACGTCCTTATCCTGTAGAGAAATAAGAAGTTTGAGGCTCTCCTCCCTCACGCATATGTGAATTTAGCCGATTTTCGCTATCTAGTTAGGCCCTTTGTTTGTATTGCTCCCAAAGACTTTAAAATGATTTGGCTTAGATATATTGACAGTTCTTTAAAATGTAATTATTATTAAAGTATTCCGGCATTGGTGACCTTAGCCGATTTTGGAAATCCTGCTTAGACCCTTTGGTTTTCTTGCTCCCAAAGACTGGATGAAATGATTTGGCTTTAAAATCTGATTCAACCCACCATTTCTTTAGAAATGTCTGTACCAAGTCAGGGTCATTACGGTTTTCACAGTTTTCCGGTTGTTGACTGATTTTGTCTGTTTATATAATTATGAGCTTTGACTTTCCCTTTGTAAGATTGTTCGGATTTCGGTAATTTTGTTATTACCCTTATTGAACCTACCCGATGAAGATTATTCCACTAACGAGTTGTACGCGCTTAATTAGACGGTTTTACCACTGTCACTGGATCGATACCTCTGTTTGGTTCCCGATGGTATATACACGCCCTGCAGTCAGTGTATTAGCATTGAAATGGCTTGTTAGTTATATCTATTATTGAAATTTATTATTCTTAAATAATGCAATTGTTATTAAAATTAAGGTTCTCCCCCAACAGGCATAGATCATATTATCCGATTTTGGCTATACTGTTCAAGCCCTTAGGTTTTCTTGCTCCCAAAAACTTAAATTATCTGAAGTTCCAATCTATTGATATTTAGCGTATCCAATGAAGGTTATTCCAGAAACGCGTCGTGTTCACTAAATTAGATATCTTATGCTTTTATTACTGAAATAATTATTAATTTATGATGCTATCATAGGAGTCTGTTTTAATAAAAATAATGTCTTTTTTCAGTTTTCTTCTGACATCGCTGAATATAAAGAATTTTTTTATGACAAAGATCACTCACATTACAGATTTCGAACCTCAGTTTTGTTGATATTAGTGGAATCATTGACCGTCACTGTTTGGACTTTCTCTTCGTAAAAGATCAGATGTTTCTATCTAACTAACCTTCACCGAGCACCTGACTTCACCCCGGTTTTTAGTGGAATTCGTGTTAATCGATCTTCTGGGTGTCCCTTTGGTATCTTGTCTTAAGGTCAATCATTGATTTACATTCAGTACAGAATAGATCAATGGATACGCTTTAAACCAAAAATAGTAACCCATACCAACAAATATCTCAATATGTAACCCACAATGAGCTTGTGTTCCTTCGGTGCAGTATTCTCACACATTCCACATTAATAATCTGTCCCATATAATTGCTTCGTTGCAAAAGGAGTTAAAGCATACTTTACTAAATAAACATATGCATAAGATTGATATCAGTTGATATGGACCTCTTTAATACTATCATATGATAACTCTATAATTTACCATCTATTGTTACAATACAAGGTATATTTTACTTGTAGTATTTTATTCTGTTTTCTATTTTGCTCCACTAACAACAAACAATTAAAGAATGATTTATTTAATTGACATGGTTCGCCGAATCTCGGACGTTTTTACATAATTGTTGTTGTTGTTATTGTAGTTAATTGACTATGACGTAATTAGATTTGGATATATATATTTCTATATATATATATACGTCTAGACAGAAGCCAATGGGGCGTATTATTGTAAATAAACATTAGAGAAATTCGAAGAGGCAATCATGAATGAACAATACATAGAAACAGGCTACATTTGGTACACAAAACACAGAACGAAGACAATCAAAAGAAAACAACAAACACAACACAGAAAAGAAAAAAGATGAGCAACACGAACCCTACCAAGAACGGGGTTAACCCAGGTGCCTGAGAACGGCAACCAGTTCATGCCTCTTATAAGACACCCGCCATGTTACTCATATCCGGGTAAAGACAAAATGAAAAAGTGATGATTTACAAAAGTTTCATCCTCATGAGAACACTCAGGTATAGAAGTAGAAGTATTGTCATCATAACATACATGTAGGTTGTTGCTAGTCATGTTTTAATATTTCAATTATTCGCGCAGAAACTGGATTGCCAAATGGAAACAAGATACGTAGAGGTGTTACGTTTATGATTCTTAAAATTGTATTTGATTGTTGTTCCATTTTGAAATGTAACACGGATGTTAGGGCTAATTATGGTTTTTAATTGGTAACAGAATACCAAACCTCTTCCTCTCAAGTACCGCATATACGATAGAAATGTTGATTGCACTCCAACTAAACATGAATAATAATCGGATTGGCTCTTTATAAAATAAGATGGTAAATCAAAGCTAATACATGAATGCTGAATGGATAGTAGCTTACGGAACTTACACTTGCAGTATAGCATCACATGACATATTCTAGCATCGGTTCCTGTTCGAAATTACTATATTCAATATATGAAACCACAAAAACACGTGAAAAGAAACATTGGTTGGGTTGTTCGGTCCTGTATAATGTTTACATTTTGTTGTTGATTGGAAATCCATTGTATACATGTAGTTAATCATAGGACCATATGGGATTACCAATAAATACAAATCATCTGAGAAATTTAAAGAAAATTAAGAAATTCAAACTATACATAAATGATAATTGTATGATGTAAATCTGATCTATGTAGATCAGCAATCCAAAATGGTTGCCACCACAGTGGACTGAGTCTGTGTCGATCACCTGTCATTTTGTTTTGAGGAAACCTATACAGATTATTCCATATGTGCTTCCTACCAAATGTCAATTAGTTTGGCCAAATGGTTTTAGAGAAGATTTGTTTTTGATTGGCCAATCACAAACAAGAACTGCTGCCATATTATTTGTACGATCGGCACGATATATGGAAATCTTGTACAGGATCTCTCATACATCATTTCTACAAAGTAACAATTCAGTGTGCCTCCTAGGTTCAGGGGGAGAAGAATGTTTTAAATTTCAAGCAATCAGAAATTGAAAGAATTACCCATGGGGACTATGTGTTTTGTCCAAACTGAATGAAATCTGATAGAGAGCCTTCCAAAATTTCGCTTTACTTCCTCAAGCGGTTGCAGAGGAAAAGATGTTCAGAAATCGACCACCCAGACACCAGAATTGCCAATAGTGGCCAAGTTTCTTAACGGAGTGGGACAAATGGGAAATCTTAATAGAGGACCTTCCATAGATGCTTCCAACCAAGTTTCGGTTTATTTGGCCAAGCGGTTTCATAGTAGAAGAATTTTAGAGATCGACCAACGAGATACAAGAATGGTCCATGACGGCCATGTTTGTAAATGGATCGGTACGAAATGATAAATCTTAATAGAGGATCTTCCATCTATGCCTCCTACCAAGTTTCAGTTTATTTGGCCAATCGATTACAGAAGAGAAGATTCAAATGTGAAAAGCTAACAGAGGGCACATGGCTTTTGGTCAGGGGAGCTAAAAATGTCCACGTATTTTTGTTAAAAAATATTACAACATAAACATGTTCGTTATAGTATATGGATGCCCAAAGTTAGCACACTAATAAATTATGCTTTTTACTAATATATATATACTAATATTATAAAGATAAAGAAAAACTGATACTTCTTTCAGATTACTAATACTAATAAGTCGTAAACATGGTAAAAAATAACGGTATTATTGATTATCACGTTTTTGGCATTATAAATATTTGGCATACATAACAACAGTAAGTATGTTTTACAATTAAATAACAAAAAAGTAACAGTATTAGTATTATGTAAATGAAAATGTAGCAATAATAAAATCAAATGGGTATTTTCTTCCCCACATGAAATATGACTTGATTTGTGCAAAGTTAATAAATGAACAGAACGATTTGTAATGAATCTCCTATGATTGTAGAAATCAAAGAAATTAACATCAGTAACTTGACGCATTGAAAAAAGAATTTGACAAATAAATTTGTGTACACTCTTACTCAGTAACTCTTTTGTACACTCTTACTCAGTAGCTCTTTGTATATTCTTGCTCAGTAGCTATTTGTACATTCTTACCCAGTAACTGCTTTGTACACTCTTACTCAGTAGCTATTTGTACATTCTTACTCAGTATCTGCTTTGTACACTCTTACTCAGTAACTGTTTTGTACACTCTTACTCAGTAGCTATTTGTACACTCTTACTCAGTAGCTATTTGTACATTCTTACTCAGTAGCTATTTGTATAGTCTTACTCAGTAACTGCTTTGTACACTCTTACTCAGTAGCTATTTGTATATTCTTACTCAGTATCTGCTTTGTACATTCTTACTCAGTAGCTATTTGTATATTCTTACTCAGTAACTGTTTCGTACATTCTTACTCAGTAACTGCTTTGTACACTCTTACTCAGTAGCTATTTGTACATTCTTACTCAGTAGCTATTTGTATAGTCTTACTCAGTATCTCCTTTGTACATTCTTACTCAGTAGCTATTTGTATAGTCTTACTCAGTAACTGCTTTGTACACTCTTACTCAGTAGCTATTTGCATATTCTTACTCAGTAACTGCTTTGTACATTCTTACTCAGTAGCTATTTGTATATTCTTACTCAGTAACTGTTTCGTACATTCTTACTCAGTAACTGCTTTGTACATTCTTACTCAGTAGCTATTTGTACATTCTTACTCAGTATCTGCTTTGTACATTCTTACTCAGTAACTGCTTTGTACACTCTTACTCAGTAGCTATTTGTACATTCTTACTCAGTAGCTATTTGCATAGTCTTACTCAGTAACTGCTTTGTACACTCTTACTCAGTAGCTATTTGTATATTCTTACTCAGTATCTGCTTTGTACATTCTTACTCAGTAGCTATTTGTATAGTCTTACTCAGTAACTGCTTTGTACATTCTTACTCAGTAGCTATTTGTATATTCTTACTCAGTATCTGCTTTGTACATTCTTACTCAGTAGCTATTTGTATAGTCTTACTCAGTAACTGCTTTGTACATTCTTACTCAGTAGCTATTTGTACACTCTTACTCAGTAACTGTTTCGTACATTCTTACTCAGTAACTGCTTTGTACACTCTTACTCAGTAGCTATTTGTATATTCTTACTCACTATCTGCTTTGTACATTCTTACTCAGTAGCTATTTGCATAGTCTTATTCAGTAACTGCTTTGTACATTCTTACTCAGTAGCTATTTGTATATTCTTACTCAGTATCTGCTTTGTACATTCTTACTTAGTAGCTATTTGTACATTCTTACTCAGTAGCTATTTGTACATTCTTACTCAGTAGCTATTTGCACACACTTACTTAGTAGCTATTTGTACATTCTTACTCAGTAACTGCTTTGTACATTCTTACTCAGTAGCTATTTGTACATTCTTACTCAGTAACTGCTTTGTACATTCTTATTGAGTAACTGCTTTGTACATTCTTACTCAGTAACTGCTTTGTACATTCTTACTCAGTAGCTATTTGTACATTCTTACTCAGTAACTGTTTTGTACATTCTTACTCAGTAACTGTTTTGTACACTCTTACTCAGTAGCTATTTGTACTTTCTTACTCAGTAACTGCTTTGTACATTCTTACTCAGTAACTGCTTTGTACATTCTTACTCAGTATCTATTTGTACATTCTTACTCAGTAACTGCTTTGTACATTCTTACTCAGTAACTGCTTTGTACATTCTTACTCAGTAACTGCTTTGTACATTCTTACTCAGTAGCTATTTGTACATTCTTACTCAGTAACTGCTTTGTACATTCTTACTCAGTAACTGCTTTGTACATTCTTACTCAGTAACTGCTTTGTACATTCTTACTCAGTAGCTATTTGTACATTCTTACTCAGTAACTGCTTTGTACATTCTTACTCAGTAACTGCTTTGTACATTCTTACTCAGTAACTGCTTTGTACATTCTTACTCAGTAGCTATTTGTACATTCTTACTCAGTAACTGCTTTGTACATTCTTACTCAGTAACTGCTTTGTACATTCTTACTCAGTAACTGCTTTGTACATTCTTACTCAGTAGCTATTTGTACATTCTTACTCAGTAACTGTTTTGTACACTCTTACTCAGTAGCTATTTGTACATTCTTACTCAGTAACTGTTTTGTACACTCTTACTCAGTAGCTATTTGTACATTCTTACTCAGTAATTGTTTTGTACACTCTTACTCAGTAGCTATTTGTACATTCTTACTCAGTAACTGTTTTGTACACTCTTACTCAGTAGCTATTTGTACATTCTTACTCAGTAACTGTTTTGTACATTCTTACTCAGTAGCTATTTGTACATTCTTACTCAGTAACTGCTTTGTACATTCTTGCTTAGTAGCTATTTGTACATTCTTACTTAATAACTGACAGTATACTGAGAAAATCATTCGGACACTATGTAACAATTAATATACATGTTACATGTTAAGAATTAACATTCAATATTTTAGTATAGTGTTTGAATGTAAAAGAAGTCCTTGTGAATAGGAAGTCGAACTGCATACATGTAACATTGGTTAATATTCGGTTAATCATTATGGTTTTTGACGGCGACTTTCTCAAAGAGAAATTGTGTCCGATTAATCATGATTTCGTTTTTCACATTTATGATTAAAAAAAATACTGTCATGTTATTGGTCAAGACCAATTGAATTATGATCCCATCATATGTTAGCAGATGAACAACTATTTACAACATTTTACATTCTATTGTATCTTCCAACTATTCGTTGACAATTAGGACACGAATGTACAACATCTTTGGCGCCATTGATACAAAACGGAATTAAACAACATCCAAGCCATAATCTACAAAATAAAATAATAAATAACATCAAAGAAAGAACAGGACCAAAATTAACTCCTTTAATATGAAAAAGGCTAAAAAAACTTAATATGGACAAATACTATTATTTGACTCATCCTAACTTTGAAATATAAAAATGCATTGCTAATTTGGAATGTGTGAACTTTTACATGGAAGTGGAACTTGATATATTAAAAAGAATCCCCTCAAACATAAGAACATGCAATTTTTGCAACAACAAAAATATTGTTGACGAATTTCATTTCTTTTTCCCCCCATTGTAATAATAATAAAAAAAAAACCTGAAGCAAATAGTTTAATTAACATGTGAAAGCTCTGAACTACACAGAACAAAAAGCAGTTTAAGTCTTAAACCAGACAAATTTTTGACAGATTTAGGTTCTCTTACAAAAATTGAATGAAACAATATCTATATATATTTTGTAAATTAATCAGTTTGGAATTTAAAACGACTGTCATAATGTAGATTAGAAAGGTGGTATTATTAATATTTATATAAATAACGTTTGTTTAACTAGTAAATTAGGATGTATTATATTTTTCGTGCTTTGTCTATATCTTACTCATATTTGAACACAGTGATACATAAATAGAACCTGGTTTCCCCGTATTGTGGAGTACTACCGGCTTCTACAAAGACCTTTGATGGCTATACAAATTATACATTAAATATTAGTCGAACGTGTAAATGCCTTGTTGAAAGAAAGTTATGCTCTTGATCAACAATATAAACAAAACACTTGCTGTAGCAGTTTCTAATGACTACAAGAGCTATTATTGACAAAGCATCTTTTTCATTATTAATTTATTAGCGAAACCAACGTTATAGACGCATATTTGATTTTAAACTGATAAAATATGTAAAGCAAAAATACAACAGTGCCTGAACAGTTTCAATATAGAATCAGAGGCACAATCGCCCTAAGACATGCATTACCGCTCATGTTCCTGGCTTGGTACAGACACTTTATTAAAAAGTTGCAGGGATATATTAATTTTAAGAGCTATGCATTCCCTAAATAGTGAAATGATGCGGTGTTTTCAACATGTGAGTAAAATGTCAAGCCTCACATATAACTAGGTGAACCACAGGGTCTTCTTACGATTTTTTTTATCCCTCGACTACTCTAAAAAGTCACAAGGGAGGAATCTCAAATGTCAAATTTTCATACAACACTTTTTCAAAATAGTTTTGTATTGATGTCTTGACCTGATTCGCCATAATATTGGTACCCATTTGAAGTATAATAAATATATTTTTGATATTTCGATTCCTTTTTGTCATCATCTTTACCTATGTGCAACTTTAAAGCAATGCTTCACAGAATTTGCAGTCTCCGGTAATGTCGTCCATCATGTGTACATGTCAGTACGAGGCCGAATTCCTACGTGCGATTTGACTGGTCGGTTATTTTTAGGGTCAGGATTGCAAAGAATGTGTTATTTATTATGCTTCAAATGGGTACCAATATTATGGCGAATCAGGTCAAGCCACCAATACAAAACTATTTTGAAAAAGTGTTGTATGAATATTTGATATTTAAGATTCCTCCCTTGTGTTTTTTTTTTTAGAATAGTCGAGGGATAACAAAAAATCGTAACAAGCCCCTGTGGGTGAACCGAGTAGTAATAATGCTGAGTTCTAATCTTGAAATTTATATATCTCCATGACACAGAAGTTGTTAAATGTATAATAGTAGTTCTATGATAGCGGATTGAATTTAAATTGGGAAAACAAATGCCTTACTCCCTTTATGCTGTACTTACCCAACTATACACATAAGACCCGCGGCAAGATATGTTACGGTTCCATTTTCATAGTCTATTTGTGTGATGATATCTGCTCCACACCCAGGACATCTCATTTGTGCCGGATCTTCATGGAGTACAGTTTGTAAAATTATAGTTGCAGGTTGTCCAGACACAAAAACTTGCTGAGGGGGCCCTGGATAAGCTACAAGATAATTATTAACGGCATAATATTATGTTATAGTTTTACGTCACGTGAGCAGTAGAACACATTTACAAACAATCGACCATTTAAAGAGATGCTCCTGGTGTTTAGACGGTCACAGAATATGCTGCAAAAATATTGGCCTGAAACTGGTATTATACAAAATAAAGAAGATCGTGGCATCCAATTTGGTTGTGAAATTTGACTTAATGCGATCGTAGACGTTCAACATACAAATTTGAATTTAAAATGTACTTTGTATGTCAGACGGGGACAAAACAGGGACTTATACTGGCTATATACACTTGCCCGCCTTGTGTTTTTTATTACCCCCCCCCCCCCCCCCTCCCCCTAAAAACAGAAAAGTTAATATTTCCATCACTGTCTTTGTACACTTCCAAATCCGTTCAATATTTGACCTGTTTAATACTTGAACAAATGAATGCCTCGTGACTGTTAGTTTAGTTCATTTATCCATTTGTACCATTGAAAAAATAATAAAACTTGTAATGTATAAACATATCATATTGTAATACCATCATGTCCAACATTCCTAAACCACTTCCTAAACATATGCATCCCAATGGAATCTCGGAATATAGAAATACGTCATAGTTTGTCCGCTGCTGGGTGGGTTTACTGTTGTACCGATGTATGCCCATTTAAACCGACCGTCTCGAGATATTCTTTGTTTCGTTATCAAACGGAACACCTATGTTTGCTATGCTATTATATACTGAACTTTGGAAATTGAAATTATAGGTAGTTAGAAGTGGTGTTTTCTTCAGTCAGTTTTAACCCAAATTAAGCACAAGATGAGCATTCTTTGTGTACTCTTTGTAATCTGATCTAAAACGAAATATGACCAGAAAGAATATCTTATTTATAATTCACCTTGTTCATTTTTCTATGTTCTAAGCACTCGTTATATTAACTTGTTAATTAATAAAATGTTGCAAATTAAATCACGTCATAACAAGACCGGGGGTGGGGGATAATTATATCGGTTACCGTCATTGTCAGAGCATTCACCAATATTGTGTCTACCAAACGTATTTGGGGAAGAAATCAGGGCAGATATAACGAACTTACCGCGTTAAGGCCCGGCCTAGAGAAGTAGTGTGGAAACCTTTACACTAGATATGGGCATCGGTCAGTGACCTTAAACTCTCGGCCATCCTATTTGATAAAATATCATAAATTATATTACATGTAGCATAAATTTACCTGGTGGTGGTTCGTTGTATGTAGGCTGAACTGGACCATTCTTTGTTAGATGTGCCTGTTCATCAGACATGTTGAAGTCTATTTTCTCTTATCGCTTTACCTGTTGTTTGCTATATCTAATCACATGGTTGTGTAGATAAATACATATACCATAATCCCCTGTATAACGTGACCTTGTGTAATGTCTATTTTTAAACAGCATTAACCTTGTGCGACAAGATTTAAATTTGATACCTTAATTAAGTTTAAATAACCCAACATGTTTTTTTCTTTTCAATTACTCTATATTTTCTCTATATGTAATGTCATAATTTAGTGTATTATTTAATGACCAACAAATAACATGTGTAGATACATCCGAGACTTGCTCAAAATTCACGAAACACATACAAAGGGACGTAACTCGAAACTACATGTAATATAATGAAAAACAAGGAATACGTGATTAAAGTCAGAACAGTTCGAAAATCGAACATCCCGTACCAAAGATACACATGGCCGCTCACCTTTGCTGACTTGGTGCAGACACTTCAATAAAATTTGGCGGAGTTAATCTAGCTTTATGTAATTGAAATTTATACTCCAGAATTAGGAACTTGAATTTTTAATCTGGTTCAAGTTCTACCGGTCATCGACATTACGAGAATTCTTTTCACTTCAGGTGTAAACCATTATCAAAATATGAACATTTTTGTCTAGTAAACCATAAATGGTCTAAAATATTTCAACTCGAACCATTATATCGTAACTCTGTCAGAAAACTATTTTAATCTGAGTATTCCATATACTATTTATATACTTGTAGATATTATAGACAACATTTGTATTCATATTAATGACAATTGCCCCTGGAATATAAACATCTCAGAAATAAACTAGTACATATTATATTATGTTAATGACTGGTTTTGTCCGGATACCCCAGTTTCGCCTACAGTAAAACTGACCACCACAATATAATTAAAATGTTATTGAAAGTGTCGTTAAATACGTAAAACCATTTCATTTCCAATCAATAATTTGGTCAATTCTGTTGTTAGTGCGGTCTGACCGGTGGGTGTAGGGGGCTCTCAGCAACATGAATTACAATTTGGTTATCATTTTAAAATATTATCTGATTGCTTCTAAGTTGTGATTCCCATAAATAGTTTATCCAATAAGGCATACCTATTCAAAGGTTAACATATACAATAGAACTTTGAAGCTAAGAATCCGTAAATCGAAGAAAGACAGACAACACAATGGCCAAACGAAAAAGGACAAAAGGACAAACAACGATCTACAAAACATGCACATAGAATTAAAGATCGACTAGCATGAACCCCACTAAAAACCGGGGTGAATTCAGTTGATCCGGAAGGGTAAGCAGTTCCTGTTCCATTAGTGCCACCCGTTCTTTTAATATAGATACAAACCCGATGATAAGTCATGAATGAGAAAAGGACCGGGAATTAGGGTCATCTAATGTTTGAGACATACTCCCTGCCTCCATTTTACTACAACGATTATTATAATGTGCATGAGTCAAATAAGAACCATTTTGCTGTACGATTTCAAGACCACATTAGATTCTGGTATCATCGTTTATTTAAATAAATTGATCAACAATTCTTAATGATTTTTTCTCTCTAATAACAACATTACAGAGTACTCATAATTCTTGATGTTAGAGTTAGTTTCGTGAATCGGGTCAATGAGTCGTGTTTAGCAAATTGTTATGGCTTAAGGCAGGTGATAAACCTATGTCGTTGTACAAACTACGTAATGAGCACTGCCATCTGTCGCTTATTGATTCCTAAATTTTCAGAATAATTTCTGTCTTTACATTGGAGCGAGATGCCAGACTATGTTTGATCAAACGAAGTGCTAACAATTTTTATTAGCTCATATATGTGAGAAATACATATTCTTCTAAATATCTATTGTACTAGCCAATACAATAAAATGAATTCGTTGATTAAGACCAAGAAAGCAACATGGAACATATAATTTTCGATTTTGACGACGGCAAATGCTTCATGAAATATCCTTCCAAATTATTTAAGACCATTTTTATCAGCAGTCCAAAACGGTCTTACTGCGACACTAGCTACTCTAGTAGTAGTGTGAATCATATTTGGATTTTGATAAATTCTACAGGTCAAGGCTCCCAATACAATGTAATTTGACTTTTCTACCCTATGCACAACTATTCCCCACTCTAAGCTAAAAGACAGATGTAAATAATTTGTTCAACTTTGTTTCATGAAAAGAATGACCAGCGTTGAAATATAGAAAGGGATAAACATTATTTAGTATAAAAAAAAACAGTTCTCTGCAACTGACATATTAACAACATATTTGTTATGTTTGATGGACGTGTTTTTTTCAATAGACAGTCGGCATTCATATGAGTACCAGCTGTGTTCCTATGCTGACTAACTAATTGCTTTATTCGCACGAAGCAGACTACATACGTGAGATTCTCATGAAAAAAAAGCTAGCCTGGTCCTTTAATTTCATGTTCTGCTACGTACACATGTCCTTTCACTAAACAATTCCAAGTTTGGTGACTATTTTGATCGCATCTATCCACGAAACTAATGCTAAAGGACACCATAGTTGCAGATATGTCTGCTTCATACCTTGATATACACCTAGCAATTGACTGAGGGTCGATTAAGAACGAAATGTTACGACTAAAGAGATGATTTAGATTTTTCCCATTGTGAACTTTCCATTTATATGTAAAAAAAACATTTCAGCAGCACCTACTAATGGAATTTATATTTCTCAGGTGATACAATATCTCAGAGTTTGTGGTTAATGTAAGGTTATTGCTAACATGGGCGTTTCTGAACCAAGGATCCCTGGTAGTTAGGTTGAAGTCACCAATGCAAAATATTTACTGTCGCCATCATGATTTGGTTAAATGTTTCAGAATATTGATGGCCACGGACACAAATTCCGCTTGGCGTAGTAACAATCCCGTCCTCCTAGCCCTTTTCATGACTATCGCCTGACTTAACAAAAGTAACACGACAGATTCCACCAATGGAGCATGAACTGCTTACCCTACCGGAGAAACTGAGCTCGCCCCGAATTGTTATAGGGTTCATGTTGTGCATCATTTCCCTTTGCATGTCTTCACGTTTTTCTTTGTTCCTTGTTGTGATTGCCGATACGATTTGTGTGCAAAAACGATATTCGGTTCGTTTTAACAACCATTTGTTTTGTAGGGGTTGATGTTTTCGTTGTATTTATTTATATATATATATTGGCGACTAACATTATTTCCATATCAGATTATGTTCCTGTCGCTTTACAGTAACACGGCGAATACCACTAGAGAAACAGGAACTGCCACTCTTCCGGAGCACCCGAGTTCACACAGGTTTTCATTGGTGAGGTTGGTGTTTTTATTCTTTAGTCTTCTGTGTAGTGTTTCATCAACAAATGTTTGTCTGCTTGTCCTTTTTCTTCTGTCATTAGATTTATGACTTCTGATAGCCACTTTGTTATCATCAAATCTCTATATATTATTATTCGTATTGATGAGAAATATCCCCGTTGGTACCTTCTAACAAGTGAATTGGTAAAATCAACAATATTTAAGTTATATCATGGCAGTTCGTTTAATTGGCGGAGGAAACGCAAGTCATGCAGGTAGTATTTTTGTTTATTTTTCCTGTGTATTGGTAATGAATAATTTAACTTAGTATACCAAGACACATTTATTACCTTAGAAAACTTCAATATATTACAAAAACACAACTGTGTCGAGGTTGCTACTATTGTTCATTTTTATCTCAAATTTGATGTTTCTAGTGATTAATTACTATTTTCATTAAATAAAAGTAATAAATGACACACCAAATTATTTTCTTGTTCTTTTAACTCATTCGGTAATATCGATGACATTTTTATTTTCAAATACAGCACTTTTGTTTCTGTTATTTGTTCCATTTTACATTATTTGATGATTTATATAAAAACTATATTTCAGTACAAAAAAATCAAACGAGTAGAACTGTATTATAATTGGCTATCCATCATAATTTGTAATTATAGGATAAAAGCAAAAATATACCTCGCTTGTTCCAAGTGTCAATAAAAAAAAAAATTAATTTTGTTAATAATAACTATGGCACACAAATAAGATGTATATTTTCATCTGAACTCAGATTGAAGAATGCATAATGTTATTTTTTTAGTAAGCTATTTGATTTTGGATATATAATGTTTATTAACGTTGTTTAATCAAGGTGAAATGAACAGCTCCACGTGTTTGATGATAAACATGAAGATACTTGAAGGATATCACTAACAATGACGAGTGGTTATTAAAGCAATCAATGATGTGTTAATCAAACTGTGTAATACGGTATCTATATAATCACAGAGGGTAAAATACTAAAAGATCCACGTCTGAACAAATTTGATTTGTCGGCATTTGTGCACATAGTACACGTGATTTGTACCCATCTCGAGGCTACATCCGGTTGTATCTTCCAAGGGTACAACGACAACTTGGACATGAATGAACGACATCCTTGCAGCCATCAATACAGAATGGAATTAAACAACATCCCATAAATAACCTACAATTAGAAAACGAAAACACATTAACAAATTAAAGTGAACAAAATAACAACAATTTCATATTTTCTCATTCTATTAAACTTCTAATGGAATTCTGGTATATATATATATATATATATATATATATATATATATATATATATATAGGGAGTGGATGTGGTCGAGTGGTCTAGGGCGCTGGATGTAAGGCTAAGCGAATGGTGCTGCAGTGTATCAATGGTGTGGGTTCAAATCCCGTCGAGGGAAGAACAAAAATTTGACAGCTCTAAAATCTAATTCTAACACTGTTTGGTTTTCAGACGTATATAATATATACATGTATATATATATATATATATATATATATATATATATATATATATACGTCTGAAAATTAAGCCATATACGTCTGAAAATTAAACCAAACAGTGTTAGAATTAGATTTTAGAGCTGTCAAATTTTTGTTCTTCCTTCGACGGGATTTGAACCCACACCATTGATACACTGCAGCACCATTCGCTTAGCCTTACGTCCAGCGCCCTTGACCACTCGACCCCATCCACATCCATATATATATTTATATATATATCGTTAAAGCTGGTCTTTCCCCCCATTTCTAAGCCTCGCCACATAAATTCTATATTTAGCTTCAATACACCAATATTGTATATATATATGCGAAAACCCAATATTAAAAAGGAAATTTGCGTTGATGAAAACGTAGAAATAATATTCATGCTACTAAAATATATTATTGCAAGCTGATTTACAATAAAGTTTGGAACACATTTCATACATGACTGCTTGAATTTTACCAGGATGAATTCCAGACTAATGAAATGTTTTTCACGTGAAAAAAAGTACATTTGAATATTTTGGGTTGGTGTTTGTGATGTCCAAGCGGCTAATCATTAAAGATATGTTTTGACAAATATATTTGTATATATATTTTTCGAGAAGTACTTGATCTCTTTCCTAACAAAGTCATTCATATATTATACTACTATTAAAATATGTTGCCATACGTTGGCGACCAGTGTAAATATTGCAGAAATCATGCATACGTCGCCGAGGGAACTATTTACGGCATCATCTTGACAAGAAATCTCCCCCTAATGGTAATATGTATGTAGAACAAAAAAACTTTCCATAAATGAGGAACAAGACAACTGGGCAAATGACATATGACTGCCGCTGAAAAGGTATAGACAATTGGGAATGGGGGGAGCAATTTTTTTAGCATTGGTGACAATGTGCCTACTCTTTTTCGCAATCTACAAAATATGTCTTTAATATACATGGAAAGTGGCACTCTCTGGTCAATGTTCATGCTTTCCGTATTATAATCTGACAACTCCCTATCGAGATGATACCTCCTCCTTACCGCCACTTAGGGATGCAGTGGATAGCTTTGTGGGTTAAGCCTTGTGAACCGACACAAGTACCCAGAAGTGAAGACCAGGGCTTATTAAGACAGATATAAGATTACTTTAGACTAGAGTGTTGTATAAGTACTAGTGATTCCACACTAACCTACTTGTTCATTTCTGTTCTATTAATACTGAGCCGAAATGTCACATTAATGCTCTACTATATGTCTGCATCACAACAGAACATTCTGATATATCAATAAGACCTTTCTAATTGTTTAAACCTTAGGGTACAATCATTACGACACGATTGCCCGCTGCTTGTGCAATACTAATTATATTCATATTTCGTCCTAATAAAGCATCGCAGATAATTGTAAAGACAACTTGCAGCAGATAAGCATTAGCAACAGTTAGGAGTGGTAATCAGTTGCTTATTACTACGAAATGTCTATTCTTTCCATTATTACCCACAACGGGTGTCGCTAGTGGAGAAGGAACTGCTTACCCTTCCAGGATTTTAGTGGGGTTCGTGTTGCTTGATATTTAATTTTCTGTGTAATGCTTTGTAAATAATTGCTTGTACTTTTTTCAGCTGGCTATTATATGCCTATCCTTTGATTTACGGCTTCTGATTACCTCTTTGGAGTCTTTCGATTTTTCTTATATGTCGCATTCAAGCCATCACTGAATATATAGTTGATAAAATGCTTACGTGATGTTAACCGCAATCAATCAATCGATCAATCAATCAACCTAATATATATATATAATCAAATAAGATTGTCAATTGTAAACCAATATACACTATTTTAAGACGTTATTTACAATTCTTTCACCTATTTATTGGTAGTTGGTAGTTATTCTATTTTTGCCCACTAGTGTAACATCGATTGTTAGGCATCTGAACGAGTGCATTTTATATTTTATTTGTCCCTTATTAAATATGAAGAGCTTGACGATACATAAGGGGTTATCAGCATTAAATAATATATGCTGGTCGCTTCTAGCTGTTGTTTGTCTCCGCAACTACATTTCTTATTTCTCTGACTTGATTGACCTTTCGCAAAATATTGACCTTTGTAAAAAAAAAAGAAGAAAAAAAAAGGGAACTTTAAGAATGCAGTCTAAGTAAATGTACATGTCTCTTTAGTCTAATCGTATAACAATTTCCTTTCATATTCTCTATTCCACTGGGTTGTTCTGATATACCCATTTTTATTTACCAATTGAAGCAGAGACATATTATTCGTTGATCCTCTTTTATATAATAATCAACAGTCACTACTATCCTCAACATCACACAAACTCTATTGCATAATATCATTAAGGAGCTTGCGCGCAGATTTGGTGAATGTTATACATTTAGTTCTTTGCTTGGTCGGGTCGAACTACAACAAGTTTCGTTTCATATCCTCACCTCTGCTACATTCAATATGAATTGATTTTGCTTAAAAACTTTTTCAATGAACATTTAAACTTCCATACTGCTTAAGAGAGAAATTGAACATTGCTTAAAAAAAAGAACTGACACTTGGTCACGATAATACAACTTAAACGACACCAACTGAAGCATAGTTTGTGACAAGTCATGATGACGAAACGAACACAAAAAACATGAGCGCCCGTCGGGTCAAATCAAAAACATGAGCGCCCCTCGGGTCAAATCAAGAGCTATTAAATTGGAATTTACTGCTTCTCCGCTAAGCATGCATCAATATTGTGTAAGAACAAAGACTGTTGGTTTGGAATCAGAATAATAGGAAAATATGTCCGAAAGGAGCAACATGTCTGCCTGCAAATTGTTGCTTCAGTGAGCTAGCACTATAAAAATCCATCCAGCCGTATTGGTTTAGTACGAAGCAAACATCATCATCATCCCACCGAAATGCAACTTGTTCTTTCCATGATGTAGCTGAAATATTGCTCTCTTGGTGTTAAACAACAATGTACCTTGTTTAAGCCTGGATTTGCCACCCGCTATCAGTGTTAATATAGGTGTGTATGACCCCCGCTAACAGTGTTAATATAGATGTGCATGTCCCCCGCTAACAGTGTTAATATAGGTGTGTATGTCCCCCGCTAACAGTGTTAATATAGGTATGTATGACCAACGGTTCTTCACTTTGTACCTATATCTACTGTCAAGTTTTTTTTATTTGGGGGGGGGGGGGGGGGGGGGGGGGCTAACAGTATAGGAAATCGTCTAAATATTTCCACCATAGCATAACAAAGTTAGGTATCATGTCCCAAACAGGTCCAGTAATATTGTGATAATAGATATCAGTTCCAATTCTAGACGTGACATTAACCTCGATATCTACCCGAATTATAAAGAAAAAAGTATTACAAAAATAACTCTATAACCGTTAAAAATGCAGCAGGACTTCATGGTGGAAAATGTTTTAAAATTTACAACAAAACTTTGTTCAGACTGCTTAGAGCTATTGAGCTTGTATGAGTTTTTAATACACCTGCTTCAAACGATTTTCCGATTGGAATTTAGAACTGTTCTGACGGTGTGGTATTTCTTGTTTTTCTTGTGGTAGTGAGCTTTCGAAAAGTAGTAGGGAAAATAATGATTACTGATAAGACCGCAGCAATATGAAGATCATTTTGACTGGTCTCATATTTCAAAATTGGGTAGGGTTAAAATCCCAAAATTAATCGGAACCTTTATTCTGTACGTAGGATCATTGGGAATAAAATATTAACTTCGATTCAGAACTTCAGTTATTGTAAAAAATAAATCATACCATTGGACCTCTTGTTTGCAGACGGGTAGAAATCCCCAAATTCAATTAAAGAAATGGTTGAAGATACCAAAGAGGTAATTTGAAGCCTTAAATAGAAGGACAGACAACACAATCGTCAAAAGGACAAACAGTGATCTACTACAAACTACGACGAGGACACACCTATAACCATTAATACTACGACCACATAAATTATGCGGTCGTGAAAAAATTAATCAGAAGAAATGCAGTAAGGTCTTCTATTGGTATGAAAAAAAGACACTAGTAATAATAATAATAAAAAACAGTGTATTCTTATTTAAATCTTAAATAAAACGTCGATGGCGAATGCAATTACTATTTTCTATTGTATGTACAGTAGTTCAATAGAAAATATATAGAATATACTAGCAGCTCTCACTAATGGCACATGGGAAATAAAATATAACATATCAGTTTTGATGGAAGCACACTTTTACTTTTGATCATCTATCTCCAATGTTAAATCATTGAATGTCATATCGAATCTATCCTGATCGGTTGTATCGGTTCCACGACAGTTTGGACAAGTGTGGACTACGTCTTTGCAACTTTTAGTACAGAAGGGAAACAAGCCAATGAAACAAAGAACAAACCAGAAACTGAAATAATTAAAATATTTCAACACTAGACCCTGTTCACACTAAGCGTATTTAGATCGATCGTGATCACTTCGAGATCGATTTCAATGTTCACACCAAAGAAAGATCGATCGCAATCGGTCTAATTTGAGACCCATAAAATATGTGTTCTAAATTAGATCGCTCTAAACTAGAGCGCTTCACAGTTAGATGAGAACAACTAAATCGATTCAAGATCGGTTCAAAACGTGTTCATTAGGCATGCGTTGAATAAAAATGGCTGAAAAGGGACAGGAATCGCGCCCTTCACTTTCCAAAACAAACGAAGAAACTATTTCATCACCCTGAGGTAATACATGGGGGTAAGAGGAAACAGTATCCTTATTAGAGGTTTGGGCAGAGGATACCATTCAAAGACAACAGAAAATTGAATCGATTCGAGATCGAATCAGATGAGCAGTGTGAACAGTGGTTATTACACGGTCATTAATACAAAGTTTAAATGATATATACAAAATATGTATAAGAGAATAGTTAGAAAATCCATAGCCCCTTTATTCATGCCAATAGTCAAGAGAAAGGATTAAAATACCGACGAAATGAATAAACGACATAAATTGCACTACGACGACCGATTTACTCAAGTTGACCTCACAGGTGACCTTACATGTCAGATGCGCGAAAGTTGAATGCGCACCACGTGTCTTGATAACCATTCTGTTAAGTTTTTATATGAATTCTATATTTTCTTTTATTGAAGGACATTATTTCAATTGTAAATAAGACCGATGATTTTTAGTAGAAACATTATCAACGATAGCTTATGTTTATGACAGAACTAGTAAATTTAACTATCATATATAATTAAGCGTCCATGACGTTTGTGACAATAACAGGTACAATTCCAAATTTGTCAATATCTGCACCTGCCATAGACATATAATTAATTAGCTTCGATCGCTTGGTGTGAGAATAATATCAATGAACTGTGTCTCTTTTAATAAGCTTTGTGAAAATTAACCGACTTTTTATTACAGAACTATTACTTATTGAAACTGCTGTAACGTTTCTGATGGAAAACAAAATGACAAAAAATAAATTCATTATCAGTTTCATCTATTGAACATGAAACAGCAGCGTTATTGAGTAGGAACATAACAAAAAAGGTGTCAAAATTTGTATATAAGATTTACCTTTTTTATACTTTATCATATATTTTTTTTTAATTGACTAATTGTAACTGTGAAGAAATTTAATTGTTTGGTTACAGCCTTTCTAATTCATGTTGTTATGTCCTTTTTATATGAAAAACAATACATGGGACTGATGTTAAAACTCGGTAGTTAGCTAACGATGTGACAACGATGCTCCAATACCATCATACGATCACAATGAGTTAGTAACCCACATAATGGTACACGTTGGTAGTATCTGTTCCTTATGTAATCAGTGTCAGGATATTTCATAATCATACATATATACCTTACGTAATTTGGTCAAATGATATGTTATTAGGAAGAACAAATTCTAATATTACAACCTCTACCAATCCCATCTACTGTGTACATGCAAACAACCATAATGAAATCATTGCTGCAGCCCTATGCGAAATAATGCAAGCGGTCATGTCCAAAACTGAACGAGCCTTTACGCTATGCGTGCAAGTTAAGCAATATAATAAAGTATTCTTTGAGATTAGATATCTAACTTATATAATAATGTTTTTAATGAGAACTACAATATAAAACCAACAAATAAATATAATTTACAGTCGTGTCTCGTATAAAAGTTAAGTGTCTCGACACAAATTATTCTTTAACCTATTAATTCAAAACGTACAATTGACTCAGGTTCCTTTTAAAAGACAGATACAGTCGAAGGAAGTAGTACACTACTCTTTTGTTCAATTAGTTTATTAAAACATATAGCGATAATTTTATACCATTTTTGTAAGAAAATCTTAGGCGTTTTCTATATTTTGATAACACTTTTAAGGTTTTGAATTTCATTGTTGGTTGTTTATTGAGATGATATGGATACATACATGATAATAATACTAGATGTGACGTAATGCATTAATCTGAACGGTACAATTTGTTTCAGATTCCTACAACATATAGATCCATTCACGGTAAATAGTTCCACGTTTTTGTTACATTAGTTTTTGTAATGATAATATATGTTTTTAAGAGACGTTTGTATATCCTTAGCAAACATGCATATTTTATAATGACAGTTTCATTATATTATGCAAAATATGAAATATAATTCCAAGCAAGTAGCATTTCCTCAATTCACGAAAAGCTTGTAAACCAACGTAACTCAAGGCTCATTTTCAATTAATTAAGATCTATACAGCAGATTCATCGGTTTCAACAGCTTCAACTTCCAGTGCTGTATAATTGACAGGAATATCGATACATTTGAGGCTTATGAGGGTTTGGCTCTTTTGTGTGAGCAACCCATTATCAAAATATTGATATTTTTGTCTAGTTAATCCAAGAGACGGTCAAATAAAATTTAAAAAACTGAGAAAAAAAATTCCATCGTTGCAATCAGAAGTTCAACATTTTTTTTTGCAATATTATTAATTTATGTCAACATTGTCCAAAGTCTACTCAAAAAATTATTTAACACCTCTTTTTAATATTAAGCTGTCTAACCTAACTATCTACTGATATACATATGTCATTAATAAAAGCATCTTGTTCACCATGCAAAAATATATGCCTATAGTAGACATACCACAACTATATGAAATACTACATTGCACGTCTTATATAAAACAATGACTAAGAATTAGAAAGCAAAACGAATGCAAACACATAATATTGATGTACATAATATATATGATGATTATGCTTCCTATATATTATGATTTTCAAAGGTTTCTGTCACATGCATACCTGGATAGGGTAAATCCATAAAAGTGTATTGCACACAGCAAATGAGCCATCTGTACTTGTAATTTTATACTTATTTGGCGGTTATGATAAAAACGAGTCGTGTGCACTAAATTAGATATCTATATATATAACGCACACTTTTAAGTGAGTCTGAGACAAAATGGTCTGAGACTCCTCTAACATAGAGATAAGTGATACTCAAAACTTAAAGAAAACCCACATCTATGTTTTACGTCGACAGGTGGTGTGCTTTCAAACAGTTAGTCAATATTTGTAAAATAATCTCAAGTTAAAATTCAGTTCAACAATTGTCATGAATATAATCAGCTATTGTCCTCAACAGGAAAACAAACTATTGTTCCTCAATAAATATTAGACAGTAAATGTTTGAGGTCAGAGGCTTGCCTCCGTATTCAAATCATATTTAAAATGATTAACACAAGAAGATAATAAATGACATGATTAATTTATCTATCTAATTTTTTTTTATCAATTATGCATGTATTTGATGATTTATTTAATGTGACACAACATTCGGCATTATGATAGCAATTATTTATATTCGTTAACAACTTCCCGCAGAAACTGTAATTATGATGGAGACATGCCGGGATAAAACAAAAACTCTTAAGATCAAAAATTAACAAATCCCAAACACAGTGGATTGATTTTCATCTCTTAATTTGTAAGCTCTTTTCGATATAATGTACATGATATATATACAATATTGGTCTGTTGACGGTAAATATAGAATTTATCTGACGAGGCTGAGAAACGGGGTGAAAGACGAGCTTTTAGCGTTTCGCGTCGAGTCAAATAAATTCTATATTTACCGTCAACAGACCAATATTGTATTTATCCTGCAATCCAAATATGGTTTTGTGTTTCGTTCAGAAAATTTTTTCCGGACAACACAAGAGTTAGAATATTATTTTTTTATGTCCAGTATTTAACATTAGTTTATATGACAAAAACTCTGAATCAGATTATTTTTTTCTTCCTCCACCAAAATCAGAATATTTTTTTCAGCAACATTGGGAATCAGAATATTTTTTTAGAAAAAAACATATCCCCCCCCCTCCCCCTTCAAGTTAAATGGTCGTTCCCTTAGTAGGTGGGTATTAAATTGGTAATAAAACATTCATGAGTTAATTATAATGACAATAACTAATGTTTCAACTGATGATCTGTTCGATTGAACTTTCCAACAAAAAATCCTTGATGTGGATAAAATGATTTTCAAAACAAAAATAAAATTAGAAAATGAATGAACCGAATTTTAAATAAATAATTAAAAATATCTTAAAAATATCTTAAAAATATCTTAAAAATATCTCAATACTTCAGCAACTAAAAATAATTTGACAGGCATGTATTTAAAAGAAATTATGTAGCCGCGAAAATACAATGTATAAAAAATTAAACTTTGAATTAATGGACAACAAAACCCAATTTTGACAAAATCCTGTTAACAGTTAATTTTTTTTTTAATTTATCAAAGACAATTTGATATTACATATTGTCATCTTTAAGATATATATTTTTTTTAATTTATGTTTTGTTTAATGACACCCATTTGCAGCTTTTCCAACAATAATTATACACATATAAATATTAAACAATATTATAAAACAATAATACGGTCCGAGTTGTCTTAACATACGGGCCGACTTGGCCTCACTTACGGGCCGACTTGTCTCGGTCCGAGTTGTCCGCGGGCCGAGTTGTCTGGCATTCGTATATATTTACCTGGTTACTACTGCAGGCGTATTTAAGTATGACCCACACAGTTTGTAAACATGTGAAAGCAACACACACATACATGTATCGACGATTCGAGCATGTTTTAAGTAAACTAGGTAGAGTAGAGAAAACAGAAGGATTATCTCAACAAACTGAACTGATTCACGGAAATGTATTTACCAACGATGTCAAACACTCAAATGCTCAGTTATTGGGATATAAGTCATTTGTGATCTCCTGTACTTGGCGATCACTAGTATACAAATTTGTTCCAGTATTGTGAATTTTTTTCAAAATTTTGTACAATACTGGTATAGATTGCTTCATATTAGAAGGTTCATGTTATCAACTGTTGAAAAGCATACTAAAAGTACAAGTTCATTGTGTATCATTTTATTGGCATTTATAACAGTGTATCAGTAATACACA
This sequence comes from Bathymodiolus septemdierum, assembly GCA_963383655.1. Taxonomy (NCBI): domain Eukaryota; kingdom Metazoa; phylum Mollusca; class Bivalvia; order Mytilida; family Modiolidae; genus Bathymodiolus; species Bathymodiolus septemdierum. The sequence continues at coordinate 35,694,771 of OY726519.1, forward strand.
ATACACAACAATCCGTTATGGATAGAGTCAAGATTATTATACAGCGACACAAGAACAACTACTTCAAGAACTGGTCTACCCAGGAACTAAGATTTCCACAATACCTATTACAATACTTACTACAATACTATACACAAGTAAAAAATTATTTTTTTTAAAATCACAATACTGGTACAATACTGGTATACAATACTGGAACACATTTTATTCCAGTATTGTGCACAATACTAGTATACCAGTATTGTGATCGCCAAGTACAGGAGATCCAAATTGTGTACACATTCACCATTTGTTATGGATGACCACGCCGTAAAACATAGAACTAATTTGACTTGACATATTTGTATTGGAACTGTAAGAAGGAACATCGGGATTGCTTCGACACGATACATCAGAAGTGCTACTGGCTGTAGAATTTGTGGAGGTTTTACGAGGTAAGATTGCTGAAAAGCATTTCTGTTAGTTTCACTTTCAGTGTTGCTGAGAATGTTTGATATTTTCTTGTGTCTTTCCTCACTCAATGTTGAGTAATTATTAATAAATGCCACATTTTTATGCCCTGATATTTGCATAATATCTATAGATCCCCTCCACATTGTTTTCTCTTAACTTCTGGACGGGATAAGATATTTTCTGGCACTGATTGATTAATGTCTAATTTGCAACTTTCCTTCATTTTTTCATGAGACTGGAAAGTTTTCTTTCATGCACTTTTCTACCTGTTTCTAAAGCTCGTACAAATAAATTATGTATTTTGCGACAATGCAAGTATATAAAGGAGGAGAAGCTAATACCAATCTTCTGGACTTTACATAGGTTTCAATGGAAAATTGGAATTAATTTTTAAAGAATAAAATAAAACTTTCATATATACACGGTAAATTGAAGAAAATCAAAATAGAGATCTGATTTAGTGTCAACAAGCACCAGATATGATTTTAATTACTATATTTAACTTCTGTTTGTATATCATAATCAAATGAATTAATATGCATTGAAGTCTACATGTATGTAGAATCCCCACCAACTATTTTCTTCATATCAAGTTTGCTATTATTAAACCATAATCCATTGATTGGTAAATTACATAATGCGATGTCATAGGTTTATTGCATAAGTGTTGTGACCAGAAAAATATTAGAGTGAAGGATATATTTTTCTGGAATGAACAATATTTACATGATAATGTTGGCTGTTGCGAGTAATGATTAATGTGCGAATATATTTTCTGAGTCGGATCATACAAAAATGCATTATGAAAGCTTGAAGTTTCAAATATTCAAACATTGCTAATTTAGTCTGCATTTTGTTCCTTTTTTCTTGTTATTTTATTAGTAAATATATAATAACATGTATTTTAATTATAATCAATGCTATATTAATGTCTTTCAGATGAATGGCTGGATTAATGGTCTAACAGTGTACAATGTACATGTGATGTTTGAAATAAGTGCAAAGACTATATATATGAAAGAAATAATTGCATAAAATCCTATGAACGTTTTATAAAGATCTGATTAAACAAAAGACATTTTTCAAGAACTATCACTCAGTTGTTGCATACAGGCCAGGGGTATGTGAATCAGTTTCAAATGGAATTGCACAAAATAAAAAATGTACTGTAATCCTGATCAACAGTGAGTAGAATTCCAGCAGATAAAACACTAGTTTCAACTGACAAATCATACAACTTTGTTGGAATTTTGCAAAAGAAAAAAAATGTTTTAAAAAAAGATGCAAAATGATTGGAGGAAGTGACTGAATACAATTATTCCAAATGGTTAAAACAAATTATATAGATATTTTGTGGTGTCATAAAGAATTCAGAATATAAATAATTATCTATAATTTTAAAGTGACTTGATGCAATAGCAGGAATATGTGATCTTTTCTCCTTGAAGAAATCTACTATCTGATATGTTGAAGTAATTGATGTGAATTAATTGAACATTTAATATGAAGAAATTTTATAATAAAATATATGTAGTAATCTTAGATTTTGATGTTTAAACTGTACTGAGTTATTTAACCATATAAGTGTGTTTAGTAAAGATTGTGGTGTGTGACTGCCCAGAACGTTTCTGTTATAAAGGATGTTAATTTCCCCATCTGTTGGAGGGTATGCCCTCTTTGGTTTATTCCCTTTGTCCTGTAGTTTTAGCTGCTTTTGTTTTGTTTTCAAAGCTTCCCTGTCAAGTTATAAATGATTCGGATTTGTTTAAGATTTTTGTTTTGTTTTTTATTGACTTCTAGGATTTTTTTTATCGTAAAATATGTATAAAATATATGAAACTTTAAAATTATTAGTTTCATTTTGTCGGTTTGTAAATTTACAACTAGTGAGAACGAAAACATTTATTAGAAAAAGACGACGGTCGATTATTGACATTGGTTACGGTTCATATTTTAACTCCTTCACAGGAGAGCAAAAACACAAAAAAGTAGTTCCAGAATATATATAGGCGGGGCTTAAAAGTTTATTCGTAGGTTTAAAAGTTTATTCGTTGGCTGAAAAGTTTATTCGTCTAGTACGAATAAAGCAAAAATTTATTCGTATAGCATATTTGTACAGCAAATGTACTGATTGCAGGATAAAAAAGATGGCACGAAATTATGATTGTCAAATAAGACAGCATTTTATCGACCCCTGCTGAAGATGGACTCTACATCCGGTTATATCTGCCAACAGTACTGGAGCAATTAGGACAGGTGTGAACAACATCCTTACAGCCATCCATGCAGAATGGAATTAAACAGCAAAACAGCCACAGTCTAAAAAAATAATAATAAGCATGTAGTGATTTAGTGTTGTATAAACTCATGTGCTAAAAATGTGAAATGGCATTTAGATCCACTTGAGTGGATACTTTCATATATTAGATCTGACCTATAATTATCCCTACAGAGTAGATTGGATATTATTTTAACAACAATTTCGAAATTTTTTCACAGTACGGTTATTTCGTGGCGACTACCTCTATATATGAAGGAATCCGTACTACCCAGAGAAAACTACCGATCTTCCATAGTTCCCAACAATGCTTGATCACACAAGGTCATATCGACTGTGACTCGCTAAAGGCGGGAAATGAACTCGCAAACCTTATGATTGGTGATAGACACTGATGCATAAAGGGGTTTGATGCCAGTATAGCAGACAACGAAAAGATCTTCCATTTGTTTGCTGATAGTAATAACAAAACTTTTATTATCAATGCTGAATCTTGATTCAAGTGTCTCTTAATCTGTTCTGCGCATTAAATTAGATATCAACTTTTCTAAGTATTCTTTATTTTCCAGATTGTATTTACAAAATCTTTTGTCAACATATTCAGTCATCTTCTTTATTTACTTTTAAATCCACACCAAAACTGAAATCTATTGGTAATTGTTTTTCTGTAAGTTTATGACAGTGTTATTACTTTGGTGGTTAAATGTGCAATTGTTAGTGTGTAAGTAATGACATTAGAACCATCAGAAATAGCTAAATTAATATAAAAATCCATTTCAACATAAACAAGCAATTACTTTAGCACATATTTTATAATTATATTTTTGTATATGTTTTCCAAACATTATTACTATAATGTTTTATTTCAATTTGATATTCCACTTTCCAAAATGTATTATTTTCAAATGTGCATTGTAATGCTTCATTATGTTGAAAATAACATGTAAAAATAATAGACAAATATATTACTCACACGTGCTTAGGTTGTGTTAGTAGAGGAAAAACACATCAGTTGGAATGTGCATTCTCTTCTGTAGTTCATATAGCTTCTGCGTCTTTTTGAATAAATCTCCCGTTGCAATGTGAAAGAATGAAAGCACGTGGTTGTGACAAAACATCGTAAATACAATCACGTCCATAAGTGGACCGTGGAATTGTTTCTGAATCTGACCATAGGTGGTGCCTTGCTATGTTCGGAAGTCAAGCTAAAAAGCGTGCATTTTATCAATGAATGTCGGTTTTGGAAAAGGCAATTGGCAAGCTGCAAACAAAAGCACTCCCAAACTTGGAACATTTTGAATTCAGCCATTGAAAGGGGAATTCTAATGAAATGCCTGTCTTCTAAATACATGTATATACAAAGTTACAAAATCTAAATGTATGCAAGTACATTTTTAGCTACATATCTAAATAAGGACATCTAGCGTAATATACTAGTAATCTGTTTACAAAGATTTCTTCAGAGATTATTATTTATCATTTAAGTTGTGCATTGTGCATGTTTTTCCCGGTTTGTCCTTGTTATCAATAAATATACCTGAAGAAGAGGCAAGAGTTGTTTTGTAGCATCAGACAGAAGATAAAAAAGGACTTTCTTAAATTAAATGGAGTGATTGTTTGAATATAGTACATATCTTCATTTATTTTTGTTTTAAGATAAGGTAATTTTAGAACTTGTAACGCTGTAAAATAATGGAATGTTGCATGTTAAATGTTAGAAACTCTATTCCGTCTATCAATTCAAACCCTCCTTATAAAAAAATAGGCCCACTCCAAGTAAATATTATTACACTGTTTTGTTAGTTTATATAGAACGATAATGTGTTAAAGAATTGTTTTATATCAGTTTGGTAGCCAATGATTTGGTATATTCTATTTTTTTGGTGACACCTTTGTTTTTGAAATTTTGTCGTTGATACATATTAGAGCGCATTATCGCAGTAGCCATCTTGTCATTGTTGATAGATTAGCGAACGTAATAATAATAATAACAGCAATTATATTATAGACATTATTTCAAAACCTGCAATCGATTTCGGATCCTTATAACAAATAGGTTGATTGGCAGTAACATATACCACTATTATGTTAAATTAATTCATCAAATGATAATACATGTTTGAGAAACGTTTTTATCTTTACAATACATGCGACTCTTTCATTATCATATAAAATATAGTATACCAATTCAATAATATGTCAGTATTATCCCATTCTGTTAGCAGTACCACATATAATCAATGATGACCACCACTAGTACACATATAATCAATGATGACCACCACTAGTACACATACCACAACAATATGATATACTACTACATTGCACGTTTTCAACATCACCATGAAATAATCGTAAATAGTATAGGAGACAAACAAACCATAGTGCAAGTAGGGGAATTTGGTGTCCATCGATATATCATGAACATAGTGTCCCCAATACATTACAATTCATGACTTTCAACAGTTTCGACCACAATCATATATGATGGAGGAAAATCCATAAAACTGCATTGTACGCAACAGCTGGATTGCTATAGAAAACAGAGAAAATATTGCAGCTACTTCAATTTTCTCAGTCAAAGTAGGGGAAAAGGTTGAATTTTTTTTTTACCTAAATGCATTTTACATTGTACTTGTTTGATGTTTAATGGTTTAATTCAAATTAATCCAAGGGCCCGGGTGGCTCAATGAGTTAGGTAGTTGGATTACCTAACAACTCGTACAAGCCTATCACCAATACGGTGTGGGTTCGCGCCCGGCTTCGTAAATTACTAAAAGGGTGCACTCGACTCACAGCCGCAAATGATAAAGTTTACCAGTTGCTTGCCCATGGTCGGTGGTTCTCTCCGGGTACTCCGGCTTCTTCCACCACTAAAACTGGTCGCCATGATATAGCTGAAATATTGCTGAAAGTGGCGTTAAACACCAAAAATCAAATCAAATCATTATCAAATTAATCCAAACGTTTTTTTTAAATTATTATTACCAACATAATATTCAGATTTTAATTTTTTATTTTTTTTAGGGTCTAATTTAATGCTTATTCGCTTATTTTTCTTTCTTATTTCATACCACATGCTGCTTAAATTGAAATAACTGCTTTATGGTTGTAACTAGCAGGTGCAAGATCATGGAGAGTGACAGGACAAAGAAAAAGAACAGTGCAGCCAGTAGCTTACCCAACAAAACACAATATTCCTGCCACAAGCCATGTCATGGTTCCAGTCTCATAGTAGGTAGCTGTCAAGATATCTGCTCTGCATTGTGGGCACGTGGTACGTACAGGGCATTCTCTGAATTGCTGCACGAGAACTGTGGGTTGTCCAGCCACAACAACAGCGGTACTAGATTGTTGCTGCTGTTGATATCCACCAGCTTGTGGGTACCCAACTGGTTGCTGGTTATAATTTCCAGGGTAAGCTGTAACGTTTATGAAATTACTAAAAACATGGCATCATGTGTTACATGCAAGTTTTCTCTGAAAACTATTTGTTTTCCTATATTTTGACTTCGTGTTATATTATATGTAGGAAAGTATGAAAAAAACGTAATATGAAAATTTTATTAGGCGTATATTGGAGTCAACTGAATTGGGGTTGATCACAACTAAAGAAGTGAAAAAGTTGGAATCTGGTACAAAAAAAACCCCCACCTATATTTAATAAACACAATAAAACACATTATTACAAGCTTGCTAAGTTTATTCAAGTTTATCTGGTTCGTATAAATAGGCTAGCCGTCACCTGTCCATAAACTTTTGTAATGTTTATACTGCACCCTTCTGTATAAAATACGTGACGTCGATACCTTGCACATTTAAATGTACTAAGGTAGACGTACATGTGTGTATTGATATCACATTGTTTACCTGTCTTTGATATACGACATTTTTGTTTGGGTGTTTCCATAGCAATCTCTAATCATTGTTTACTAAATTTATTATATTGATTATCATTGAAACAAAGTAGAATTTCAGTTTTTTTCTTCAGATAATCCCAATCCTTAACAACATTTAAAAAAAAACATGATTAGTTATACCAACTTTGCTTTAAGGTAATATGAGGAAGTATTACATTCATAATCATGTGATATTCGTTTTTGTTAAATTGAGGTTAAGAAACAGGAATGCTTACATGTACAAATTTTGATATTTATTTACTTAAAGATAGTCTTATTATATATCGCTCCATGGGGTAAAAGAATAAATATTGTCTGACTAAAATGGTTTAAATTGTCAATATTTAAAAAGATTTTAGCTTTATCATATCAAAATGAGAAAATATCTACACGGAAATATTTCTTATCAAAACTGAATATTATTAAAAAAAAAATATTTGTATTTCTTGTATTTTAAACTTTTCCCCTTGTTATTTTTTTTAGACAAACACCAAAGACAGCAACATTAGTTTAATGTGTCAGATGTACAGTATAATTATCTAATTTCTGGGAAATAATAAATATTATTTAGAAAAAACCCATCAAATCGTGAGAAAACTAGGCATCAAATGATTTGACTTGTCTTTAAATATCACGTCCTTCACATTACACATATTTCTTGTTTTTATTTTGATCTAAAGATTTATTTGTGTACATATATCCACTCATGGATAAATATTTAAAAGGCCTTCGCCCAAATACGAGAACAAGCTACCGCGTTTTGCTCCGTACTCCGCCTTTAGATATTGTTAATTAATTGTAATACATTAAAACATATTCTTACCTGGTGGGGGAGGGTTGTACTGTAGTGGAGGGTTGTACTGTGGTGGAGGATTGGACTGTGGTGGATGACCTGCTTTCTCCATTTTATTCACTATGATAAATAGTTGCGAAACGGTCAGACAATGTAAATACTTGTGGATTTCGAAATATACATACAGGCCCGCTCTGTTGAAATGTACATGTATCGATCGTATAGCCGTCGATTACGTTCACATGTAATGCGATTTCTATATCGTTTTATTACTACAATGATTAATATTTAAATGTTACAAAAAGGTGGTTTGTGTATGTTTTCTGGTCGGTACGGAGACGCATTGCGTATCAACAATGTTGTATCGTATTAGTGACGTCATATTTCATTTGTGTAACTTTTACGGTATCGAGTTGGAGTGCGACGTGACTGGAAACAATCTGACATACATAAACATCATTTCGACAATAATAATCTTATTGGTTCTTTGAGACGATCGAGCATAAATGATAACTAATAAAGCCGTGTTATGTAATGGTTAGCACGATCGCCTCAAGTGCTGTAGTTCGTGGGTTCGAACCTCGGTCGGGTTATAAACTAATGACTATAAACTTGATATTTGCTGCTTCTCTTCTAAGCACACATCATTCAAGAGTAAGAGCAAAGATTTACTGGCTAGGAGTCAGGATAATATGTCCGAGTGGAACGACATGTCTACCTGCGGGCTAGCACTATAAAAAATCCAACTAAGCATGTTGGTTCAGTACAAAGCGGACATCTATATCATCTCATTGAAAAGTAACTTGTTCTCGTCATGATATGGCTGAAAAATTGCTGCTGAGTTGGTGTTATGTGGTACCGATTTAAAGGCGATTTTGACCGTTTCTACGTATACGATTTTCCAACTGTACTGTCTGTGGTAATTTTAGCTTTTCGTTTTTATTGATGTATACCGTTAACTAGCTTAATAAGTGCCTTTAGATATAAAATATGTGTAAAGATGCTTGGGGTAAATATGGTCAATTTGACATTAATTGCATATAACAGAATATCATAGACTATGGTGCTGATCAGTATAATTTGCAGGATCGTTAGAAAATTTAGAATAAAGAGCCTCAGTAATTAGATGTAAAAGATTTATTTGCGTAAGAAAATAAGATTATAGCTAATATAAATTATTATATATTTATAACCAGGTAAATACTAGTGTAGAGTAATTTATAAAAAAATAAAAATAAATGAGATGTTTTGTTTTGTAATTGTACATAAATACGGGCCTGTATTTTCCGCAATCATTCATATTGATCGTGGTAACTATATATATATATCTTATTTGATCTATATGTAATATATCCGTATTTTTTGTTGTATCTACTTCCTTATTGTGAATGTAATAAAATGATGTTTATATCCTGAATTCAAATAACGGAAGAACAACCTTTCAAGTTTTGACTTCCCCCTTGATTGTATATAATACAGTCAAACATGTATATAAATGGTACTTAAGTGAACATGAAAATGTGTCCTGTATTAGCAGTTACCATTTATATACAGGTTACAATTATATGCACTATTTACTAATGAAAAAAAAAAAGATTAATGCCCCATCATCATCTCTGAACCAAACTAAAAACCTTTTGTTTGGCTCTGGGCAACCCAAGACATAAATGTGATAACATAAATTCTGTTGAGTAGTCTATGAAGAGCTTCGGATTAGAAATGTGTATACCACCAATCTAATTGGATCATATTGAAAATTATATATTGGGCCCTTGGTATAGCTTGTATGATAAGTTTTCCTGGATATTAATTCAATTCGTCGATATTTGAGGGACTATCGTAAATTTGTACGAATAGAAGAACTATATGTTTGCGAAAATAACTTTTGACCATTTTCTTCAATAAGTGTATTATTAACAAATAGGTTTGATTTGGCTTATGGTGTTTAGAAAAATCCACAGACCTGTCGCAAGTCACTGACAAACGTTATCACATAATGTTTTATCGAGTACGCCTCGCCATGAATGGGGTTCAAACTCACAACTTAAGCGGTGATAGGCAACGATTGCACATGTAGTTGTAAATTCAACTACAATACGACCACGACGGCTCAAGTTCTGTTAAGATCAAAGGTAATTGTGTTATTGATATGGATGGAATTTATGATTATCACTGTTTATAAACTTTCTTTTCATATCAATCAATGAAAATAATTGGTTTGCTGAAAGTATGTTTTTTGTTGGGGTTCATTGGATGGAATTTGTATCTCATGTGAAGTTCCGTCAATTGCAGAACCAACGTTAGGCATATCAGAACAATACCCTTTCTTTTGCCACCAGACTGGGATGGTTAGCCACTGAATTTTACGATTACACACTTTCTATAAGTCTACCCATGTTGAATTTAAAACTCTGTGAACAGTTGAAACACTGACACCAAAGCATAAATAAATAAATAAATAAATAAATAAATAAATAAATAAATAAATAAATAAATAAATAAATAAATAAATATTGCACGGACCGTGTTATTTATCTTAGTGAATCTCATGATCATCGATGAGCTAAAACAATTGACGAAGGTGGTCCGTAGCTGAGCATGAGCAGTATAAAACTGGGGCTCTTAAAAGAAAACGACAAGTAAAACAAAGTGGAAATATTTTAAAATAACATTACTATCATTTGAAATATACATATGTATAATATGTATGTATAAAAGTGTAGAAAAGCAGATGAATGGATTTGAATCTGAGGATCCCTAACATTCACATCACCTTTTCATAAATTGTATAAAGTTTCCCCTTTTGCGCTCAAATTAAACTTTTAACTTCTATCAGTTCCATTCTCTTACATCAAAGGGAACTATCCATCCGGTGCCTTGAAAATTCGTTCTGTCATGTGCATAGGTTATTGTTTGCATGATTGACAGACAATATTCATCATATTGTTTTCTAGCTTCTGAACTGTCGATCGAGAAAAAAATGAAATATTCTAGACAGGCAGCATATAGCATATAGCCAGTCAATGGGGTTTGCAATTAATATTTCGCATGCACAATAGCGACCATTTTGACGATTTTAATTACGGATGACGATCACAACCATATTTTTTTTTAACAATTGTAACTCAGCTGGTTTTTTTTCATAGCCTATAATAAAATGAAATAATACATATCACACTGTCGGAACAGTTCCAACATTCAATAGAAAAATCGTAGAAATATGTAAATTCGATATCCCTAACACACATATAAATGACTCCTCCTGGCTTAGTTCAGGTACTTCAATAAAAAGTGACGGGGTTAAACTAGTATACAGTAGATTTTTCTAAGGCATTTCTCTTATTTAATAAAAACAATAGAAAGCGAAAATCGCACGAGTTTGCAAGACAATCGGTCAATGGTCGGGCGACCGTCGCCGATAAGGTATAAATAAGACTAAAAGGGATATTGTTTTATCATGGGACAGACAGGTTTTAGGAGAATGGAATCATTTATTTTTCTTTACATATGAAATCAGAAATGTTCCATTCAATATCCAGTATTACATAACTATTATACTGCTTGATTTTCCTTACTCAGATTATTTTTATTCTCCCAAGTCTGGCAAAATTATTCATTTGTGCGAAAATTTAAAAAAAAAATAAAAAAAAACAAATATATAAATAAATTTGAAAAGCACCCCTCCTTGAAGTATATCTATAAATAGCGTTTGAGGAAAATATGTAAATAGATCAATTGCCAATTCCAGATTTGATTCTAAAATTATACACTTTTAGCATTTAATTATTTGAGTTATTTCCCTTACAGAGGACAAACTGGTTCCCGTTCAATGCAAAGAGCAACAGAAAGGATTAAGAATTTAAGGTGTAATACGTAGTACGTAAACACAAAATAGATTCCTACATTGTTGGATAAAAAATAAACCCTATTAGATACTGCAAAATACTGAATGTCAGCAGAAACCTACATATTTTAGGATAATTTTAAGCCCATATTTGATGTCCTTGTGGTGTTAAATAAAAAAATCATTGCATTGGAAAGAAACCACCTGGATTTGTGTTAAATCGAAAGCGAAAGTAGAATTTTTGATGGTAGACATCTTCAGACTGTCTGTTTTTTCTTATATGCCATTAAATGTATGTTGATTTTCGGAGTTAAACTTCCAATTAGGTACTCCTTCCATGAGATATGAGTGTCACTTAGATTAAACTTAAGAGGAATCCTGTATAAAAGCTCAATTTTTTTAAATTAACTATAAGGCTATGAATAATTCTTTAGTGGTATTACACCTTGAGTATAATTTTCTTAAAATTTATAGATAATTGAACCTTGTAAAATTATAGAAGTTAACTTTATAGCAAATAAAAAATTCACAAGTTGTTACAACATTTAAATTTTGAATAAGTCAGAACATTTTTTTTTCTACTTGCTCTATGAAACATAAAACTAGACAAACAACCTAGGTTATCGTTCCTATTTCACGATGTGTTGACGTCAGTATGTCACTTCTACAATGCGGACACGTAGTACGCACAGGAGATTCCCTAAATGTGTGTACTATAAATGTCGGCTGTGACGTCACGACTACGTGGGTGGTGTGTTGTGGTTGGGAAGGATGACCACTTTGATGTTGATCATGAGTGCCTGGATAAGCTGTGAAACTTAATACTATGATCATTATAAAAATATGTTAACAGTGGTGGTCAACAATTCCATCAATACCAACAAAACGATAGCCACATCTCACCTCAAATAATAGGTAGTTTTAACCTTAGACCGTTGCATTATTTCGATATCGAATCTTTTGACTTTGAGAGTATCTAATTAAGGATAATCTAGAGTCGTATCGTGCACTCTGAATTAGATATCTACGTTTTTATCATATCCTGGTCCTTGCTTGTGATAAGCACAAAAATGTGGCGGGATCAAACTGGTTATTGGGATCCAAACCGTCTCCTTTAATAAATGAATTTCCAACAGCATTTGCAATAAAAAGTCAATGGAGAAGTTGACTAAATACAACTAAATGTCATATTATTGTTGTTCAATTACTTGGGTCGGTGGTTTGCTCAATGTAACCCGGTTTCCTCCGCCAATAAAACTGACTGCCACGACATAATTGAAATATTATTGAAATTGCATTACGCTCCATCCATTATTTAGAATCTAATAATGAATATAATCCGGGCGAGATCATTTAAGGTTTAGATCGACAACATACTTTCTCAGTTTGGTTGACAAGTTTTTCAAGACGATCGATATTCCAATGGGTACAAATTGTGCTCTACTAACTGATTTGTTTCTATAAGCTAATAAGGCAGACTTTCTTCAACGCCTTCTCAAGAATAATGCTTTACAATAATATGTTAAACTATATCTTGCGGTTATATATTATATGATATTAAATTTCCAATCTACATCATTTCTCTATAAAGTGGTCCCATACTGTCACTTTTTATTGAAGTGCCTGTACCATGCCAGGAAAGTGAGCGGTCGTGTATATGTGTGTTCCGACAGTGTGATATTTTTTCTTCATTGTATTGCAAGGTAGGTTTTGTTAGCCTGGGTTAGTGGCTACATAGAACAATTAAGTTCTGAACATCTCGAAAAACACAAATGTATCTAGAACTATAGTTATCATTAAAGTACAGTTATATTGTGTATTTACTATAATTTAAATTTGAGAAAATGTATAACATAGTATATACAATTCTAAATGATTCTACAAGGAAACAGGAAACATGTTTAATGAAAACAAAAACATACTATAATCTGACACTATATTTTTCTGTATTCTGGAGAACAGTTAACAGGCTATGTCTTTATTAACAGAAATAATATAATATAAAATTTGAAAAGTGTTTTACTGCGTCATCTTTGTCACATTTGAAGTCAGGTAAATTAATTTATACCAATTCGAATGGGAGCCATCGTGGTCGTGATTATATGGTAGTTGAATTTAGTTGTGAATTCGAATGCTGTTCATGGAGAGGTGTACTCGATACAACATTATGTGATAAAGTTTGTCAGTGACTTGCGACAGGTCAATGGTTTTCTTCATGTACTACAGTTTCCTCCACCAATAAAACTGATTGCCACGATATAACTGAAATATTGTTGAAAGTGGCGTTTAGCACCATAAAACAAATTAACATATTTATGATCAACTCATACCTATGTAAAAATGTGAAACGATTAAAAAAATGTTCAATTTTAATATTTGCTTTACGTCCTGTATATAGTTGACATGAACTGATCTTCAATCACATACTTAAAACTACAATATGGTTTTGACATTATGCCAAGTCTGTTAATACCGGTATTTAATAATATTGCATCGATTTCCTTTAAATTGAACAAGGTAGAATATACAATAAACTGGTCAATACTCTCGAAAATTGCGTAACTTGAACTCAATTATGTTATTGTTGCAAAATAAAAACGGTTATCGATTGATTATGATTTGTTGTTTAACATTTTGTGACTTTTATGTAAGCTATTCAAGACGAGATTAAGCTTACAAACAATGAAGTAGCATGTGCATGAAAAGGGGGCACTGTGGTGATATATAGACACAATATTTGACTGTTTATTTTCCATATATTTTGAATGAGAAACGTCATCATGTGTGTAAACATTGCTTGGTGATGGACGAATTGTGTCACCAGCCACCACCCCTTTGCTGCAAGTTCTCTTATGCATACATTCGCCAACTGTGGAGCACTCACTGGCTTCCTGTCTGTTGGGAGAGTATTGTATTTTTATTAAATTCGTACAATTAGTAGCTGATAGTGAAAATGAAAGCACTATGAAATGTTTGTGTCGAAAGGGGGAGGGGTTATAATTTGATTTGATTGTTTATGGTGTCTAACGCACTATCAACAATATTTTAATATAATTATGTTCTACTTGTTTTTGTTTAAGTTACTGTATTTTTGTGTTTTCATACTTTTTCACTAAGTTTTTAGAAAGTTTCAGTGTCGTTAATCTTTAACATCAAAATCATTGCCCTTAATTCCTTCAGTCACTGACAAACCTGATAACATTATCGAATGCACAAAGAAAAGTTGGTGGTGTAATGGTTAGGCCTAGCGTGCTTGCCTCGAATGCTGTAGATCGTGTGTCCGGGTCCCGCTTTGGTCTAACTAAAGACTATAACATTGGTATTTGACCCTTCTCCTCTAACAATGCAACTTTAATGGGTAAAAACAAAGACGGGATAGCTCAGAATCAGAATACTGTGTTCGGGTGGAGATACGTGTCTCCTCGCGGACTGTTTCAGTGAGATATCACTATAAAAATCCAATTAAGTACAAAGCGGGCATCATTATCATGTCATTGAATGTAACTTATCTTCGTCAAGGTATAGTTGGAAAATTTGTCATTTGGAGTTGAACAAGAATCCCTAATTCTTTGCTTTGCCTTCATAAACTTATATTGCAATATTGCAAGTTTCATTTGAAAGGTTCGGTTCTCATATAAACCGTTTATGTCTCTCTCAGCTCAGTGTAAGATCTCTTTGTGTGTAATAAGCACAACTTTCTACTTACCTGGCGGTGGTTGGTTATTCTTCATAATTGTTTCTCCTTTATAAATCACAGTATGTTGGATATATTATTCCAAATATACTTTTCATCGAGTAATTTATTAATTTTCCCGCTGATATTGTTAAATATATTTAAAATTATATTAAATTTAACATGTTAAGTCGAAAAAAGATATCAGTGTTGGCATTGCGACGACTATTTTCAATAAAATGAAATTGTATGTTTTGATTATAGTAAAAAAAAAGTTCACATTTAATTTGTTATGTAATTTTATGATGCTTACAAATTGAAAATAAAAACATCATCTTGCATATATTGCTTTTCTGTATATTTAATTCAGGTTTTACCTTAGAATGCCGGGTTCATTTGGGAATACAGTGCAATTAAACCATTCTTATTCAAGTAAATATAAACTATTTTAAATTGGGGTTAAAGGTTTTTCATTCTTATATTCTAAAAGTTTATTTCATTTTTAATGTTATTCTCTTATTTTTTAAGTTTTTTTTCCCATTTTAATGCTATTCCCTTATTTTTTAAAGTTTTTTTTTCATTTTAATGTTATTCTCTTATTTTTTAAGTTTTTTTTTTCATTTTAATGTTATTCTCTTATTTTTAAAGTTTTTTTTTCATTTTAATGTTATTCTCTTATTTTTTAAGTTTTTTCCCATTTTAATGCTATTCTCTTATTTTTTAAAGCTTTCTTTTCATTTTAATGTTATTCTCTTATTTTTTTAAGTTTTTTTTTCATTTTAATGCTATTCTCTTATTTTTTAAGTTTTTTTTTTCATTTTAATGTTATTCTCTTATTTTTTAAGTTTTTTTTCATTTTAATGTTATTCCCTTATTTTTTAAAGTTTTTTTTTTCATTTTAATGTTATTCTGTTATTTTTTAAGTTTTTTCCCATTTTAATGCTATTCTCTTATTTTTTAATTTTTTTTTCTTCATTTTAATGTTATTCTCTTATTTTTTAAGTTTTTTTTTTTCATTTCAATGTTATTCTCTTATTTTCTAAGTTTTTTTTCTTCATTTTTATGTTATTCCCTTATTTTAAATTTTTTTTTATTCATTCTAATGTTATTCTCTTATTTTTTAAGTTTTTTTTCATTTTAATGTTATTCCCTTATTTTTTAAAGTTTTTTTTTTCATTTTAATGTTATTCTGTTATTTTTTAAGTTTTTTCCCATTTTAATGCTATTCTCTTATTTTTTAATTTTTTTTTCTTCATTTTAATGTTATTCTCTTATTTTTAAAGTTTTTTTTTCATTTTAATGTTATTCTCTTATTTTTTAAGTTTTTTCCCATTTTAATGCTATTCTCTTATTTTTTAAAGCTTTCTTTTCATTTTAATGTTATTCTCTTATTTTTTTAAGTTTTTTTTTCATTTTAATGCTATTCTCTTATTTTTTAAGTTTTTTTTTTCATTTTAATGTTATTCTCTTATTTTTTAAGTTTTTTTTCATTTTAATGTTATTCCCTTATTTTTTAAAGTTTTTTTTTTCATTTTAATGTTATTCTGTTATTTTTTAAGTTTTTTCCCATTTTAATGCTATTCTCTTATTTTTTAATTTTTTTTTCTTCATTTTAATGTTATTCTCTTATTTTTTAAGTTTTTTTTTTTCATTTCAATGTTATTCTCTTATTTTCTAAGTTTTTTTTCTTCATTTTTATGTTATTCCCTTATTTTAAATTTTTTTTTATTCATTCTAATGTTATTCTCTTATTTTTTAAGATTTTTTTCCCATTTTAATGCTATTCTCTTATTTTTTAAGTTTTATTTTTCATTTTAATGTTATTCTCTTATTTTTTTTAAGTTTTTTTCCCATTTTAATGCTATTCTCTTATTTTTTAAGAGTATTTTTAATTATAATGTTATTGTCTGATATTCTTAAGGTATTTTTAATTTCAATGTTATTCTTTAATATTCTAAAAGTTTTTCTCATTTGATTCTTATTCCCTGGTATTTAAAAGTTTTTTTTTCCATTTTAAAATTATTCTTCTAGGTTCAAAGGGAAAGTTTGAATATACCAAAGGGGCAAACAGAAGACTTAAATCGAAGAATGACATACAACACATTGGCCAAAAGAAAAAGGACAAACAATGATCCACAAAACGTTAGACGGGGGTATTCGGAAGACCCTGAGAAATGTATGAGTTTAGACTGAAAATCTGCTTAAATGCACTTCTTATTAATATTCGAACACATGTCCGTAGTCATATTTGATTTGAGTCAGATGTGAAATAAAATAACCTCCTAAAACGCCAAGTGAACAATTTTTCAGTTATATCATGGCGAGAGTAATTTACATTTTGATGGTATGATGCCAATGATGCCCGCTTTGTACTAGACCAACATGCTTAGTTGGGATTTTTATAATGATAGCTCAGTAAAATAACTGTTTGTGGATAAATATGTCGTTCCACTCAGACACATTATTCTGAATCCGAGCCAACCAGTCTTTGCTCTTACTCGTTATTGCTACATGCTTAGCAGAGGAGCAACAAATATAAATGTTATTGTCTTTGGTTTGACCCGACCGGGGCTCGAAACCACATTCTACCGCACTCGATGCCAGGATACTAACCATTACACCACCGATGAGGATACCTCATAAAGCAAAATCCCCGAAACCACATTCTACCGCACTCGATGCGAGGATACTAACCATTACACTACCGATGAGGATACCTCATAAAGCAAAATCCCCGAAACCACATTCTACCGCACTCGATGCGAGGATACTAACCAT
Organism: Bathymodiolus septemdierum; assembly: GCA_963383655.1. NCBI lineage: Eukaryota > Metazoa > Mollusca > Bivalvia > Mytilida > Modiolidae > Bathymodiolus > Bathymodiolus septemdierum. Next base: position 35,712,489 of record OY726519.1, read on the forward strand.
TACACCACCGATGAGGATACCTCATAAAGCAAAATCCTCGAAACCACATTCTACCGCACTCGATGCGAGGATACTAACCATTACACCACCGATGAGGATACCTCATAAAGCAAAATCCTCGAAACCACATTCTACCGCACTCGATGCGAGGATACTAACCATTACACCACCGATGAGGATACCTCATAAAGCAAAATCCTCGAAACCACATTCTACCGCACTCGATGCGAGGATACTAACCATTACACCACCGATGAGGATACCTCATAAAGCAAAATCCTCGAAACCACATTCTACCGCACTCGATGCGAGGATACTAACCATTACACTACCGATGAGGATACCTCATAAAGCAAAATCCCCGAAACCACATTCTACCGCACTCGATGCGAGGATACTAACCATTACACCACCGATGAGGATACCTCATAAAGCAAAATCCTCGAAACCACATTCTACCGCACTCGATGCGAGGATACTAACCATTACACTACCGATGAGGATACCTCATAAAGCAAAATCCCCGAAACCACATTCTACCGCACTCGATGCGAGGATACTAACCATTACACCACCGATGAGGATACCTCATAAAGCAAAATCCTCGAAACCACATTCTACCGCACTCGATGCGAGGATACTAACCATTACACCACCGATGAGGATACCTCATAAAGCAAAATCCTCGAAACCACATTCTACCGCACTCGATGCGAGGATACTAACCATTACACCACCGATGAGAATACCTCATAAAGCAAAATCCTCGAAACCACATTCTACCGCACTCGATGCGAGGATACTAACCATTACACCACCGATGAGGATACCTCATAAAGCAAAATCCTCGAAACCACATTCTACCGCACTCGATGCGAGGATACTAACCATTACACCACCGATGAGGATACCTCATAAAGCAAAATCCTCGAAACCACATTCTACCGCACTCGATGCGAGGATACTAACCATTACACTACCGATGAGGATACCTCATAAAGCAAAATCCCCGAAACCACATTCTACCGCACTCGATGCGAGGATACTAACCATTACACCACCGATGAGGATACCTCATAAAGCAAAATCCTCGAAACCACATTCTACCGCACTCGATGCGAGGATACTAACCATTACACCACCGATGAGGATACCTCATAAAGCAAAATCCTCGAAACCACATTCTACCGCACTCGATGCGAGGATACTAACCATTACACCACCGATGAGAATACCTCATAAAGCAAAATCCTCGAAACCACATTCTACCGCACTCGATGCGAGGATACTAACCATTACACCACCGATGAGGATACCTCATAAAGCAAAATCCTCGAAACCACATTCTACCGCACTCGATGCGAGGATACTAACCATTACACCACCGATGAGGATACCTCATAAAGCAAAATCCCCGAAACCACTTTCTACCGCACTCGATGCGAGGATACTAACCATTACACCACCGATGAGGATACCTCATAAAGCAAAATCCTCGAAACCACATTCTACCGCACTCGATGCGAGGATACTAACCATTACACCACCGATGAGGATACCTCATAAAGCAAAATCCTCGAAACCACATTCTACCGCACTCGATGCGAGGATACTAACCATTACACCACCGATGAGGATACCTCATAAAGCAAAATCCTCGAAACCACATTCTACCGCACTTGATGCCAGGATGCTAACCATTACACCACCGATGAGGATACCTCTTAAAAATTAATCAAATGTTGGCATCTTCAAACTTTTCTTCTATTGCGAAAACATGTGTTAAATATTCTTAACCTACTATACAAATTAGCATTGGTTTTCAGAAAATGCAAGGAAACGTTCTTTTGAAATATATAAGGTGTTGCGATCACCACGGGCAATAAGCTTCAAGTTATTGTACGACACGTTCATTAGTGAGGTTGGTTCGGCTCAATTATGATTTTCATCAATGTAAATAATTACCTCGTCAAAATCTTAAATAATTATATACTTGACAACCATAATTATCTGGAAGTATTAAAATACTCGAGGGATCATTGCTTTCTGGTATTTGTTCTGGAGAAAAATAGCATGTAAGAAAGCTAGGTTGGTTTATGGTGTATAACGCCACATTCAACAATATTTCAGTTATATCGTGGAGGTCAGTTTTATTGGTGGAGGAAACCAGAGTACCCGGAAAACCACTGACAAACTTGATCACATAATGTTGTATCAAATACTCCTCGCCTAGATGTGTTGGAGAGGTTAACATGTGTAATATTATTTGTGTAAAAATGTCATCCCGACCGATAGCGAGGTATACCATGTAACGAAAATAATAGACGAGTAGATTGTACCCAAATTAAAAAAAATATATATGTTCGAAATGAGGTAACTCTAGGATCGTTTTCATTTAATTGAGATTTATACAGCAGAATCGTGAACTTAATACAACGTTTTAACATAAAGTTGTCGAACCTGAATGTCTCCCTATATATCCAAAGAATGTTAACCGAATCGTACAGACTTATGGCTTCCATGAAGTATTTCGATTCTAATTGGAAAAATCAAACTCATTTTGTTTAATTGGAAGGCAAGTTGGGATACAAATCCACGAGCCTTCACGTTTACCGTAGTTTTTTTTAATAAAGGGAAATAAGAACATTGAGTTGCAATTAAGTTACTGATATTTTTCAATCTAATCGGATTTTGATTTCAGAGGTGAAAACAAGAAAAATGCTGAACAAATATCGTACAGCAGTATGCAATTTTACAAAAGACTAAGCTGATCATATTATTTTTTTGTTTTCAGAAAGTGAATATGTAGACAAAACAGCACGCACATTTTAATGTAATTTTAAGCATATATAAGTACAACAGTCATATATAAATACACGAAATTGTTCGGGAACGATGGTCACGCTTGGAAATACACATGTTCGAAGCATAATATATCGAAGATTTGACCACAGCATTGTTTACGTAGTCAATGAAAGGCGTCGTATTAGAATTTATATAAATAGTTGTGTTTAAAGGAGTGAGTATGATAAGGGTAGATTTTGGCCCAATCTCAGAAACTGTTTAAATAGATAAAATATTAAACACAATCATTGAAAGGTAAGGAAAATAGTTTTTTTTTTATGATTTCACTTTGTCCTTTGTTGCTTAGCAACGTAAATGGAGGAGGGTCCAATTAATCATTGGAAATTCAAATATGGTGGTTTTATTTTACATAGCTTGCATAGTCTTTTCGACAAAATGTTATATTCTGTGTATGTACACTCTAAAAAATAATATTCCAATTCTCTATGATAGCATATAGTATTTTTGTGTAGTTTTGTCACCCTAGCAACGGTTTTGTAAACATTAAATTAGCCTATATTATTGCAATTAATGGTTGAATTTTGACATCTACGATCTTTTGATTTGATATTTGATTAAGCGGTACATTTTTGTCAAGCTATACACACTACAAATGTCATTTCATATTTCAAAAATACATTTTGATATTTTTATTCATAGTTATGCCCCGTCCATAACAACAGGTTTCCATATGCACAGTATTTTCCTGTAGATCTCGTGGACCTTTTATTTAATCAAGAAAAATAATTCTACAACAGCACCTTAGCAGATCTAGAGACATCTTATCATTTACTAACCAGTATATATTATAAGAATTCCTTAAACCTTACAATGTCTCTAGTAACCAAATAGTGTCCCTAGCAACCACAGAAACTCGTCAATGCTGAACTCTGTAAATTGCTTCTTTTAAATCTTGTTATAACCGAATGTTGATCTTTTTATTTTTTAAATCATGAGAGGAAATTATTCTCAGTAATTAGAATGTCAAAGGAACCAAGTCAACTGCATAACATGGTAAAGCAGCGCTACAGCGACAGCAAATGGACAGGAGAGGACATAATCCATGTTGAATAATTAAGAAATAAATCATGGAAGCCAGAATGTGTTGGGAGTTTTAACATGGATTGGCGGTTGTTATAAGTTATTAGTCTCGAGATGTTATATATCCCGTTTTAAAGGGCAGTGGTTTTGTTAAAAGGTGAGGCGTCACTTTTAACAAAACCACTGCCCTTTAAAACGGGATATATAACATCTACAGACTGACAACATTTTTATCTGAATGTTTCAACATTAATAAGTATGTCCTTATTATAGGAAAAACATAAATACGTGTATCTTTTGACAAAGATCACAGAGAGCGATTATTGATTTTCTGTCATCTGATGAAATGTGTGTCGTCTGCTGTGCACAATGTAAATGGACAGCACATAGGTGAGAGCGATTATTGATTGTCTGTCACGCACGGCTTCCCTGAAGTTTTAAAAGTACCTTGTTAGCCAATCAAAATTCTACTTGCCACGAGAACATCAGAGAATAGTATTTTATCCCGAGTCAGAAGCGAGGGATACAATTTACTAATATCCGCCAATCCATGTTAAAACTAAGAACACATTCTGGCTTCCATGATTTATTTCTATTCTGATATGTCTAAAAGTACAAATACGGTAGTATACTTTGATTGGAAGACGGTAATTTATATTTACGGTATCTTCAAACTTTTTTTTGTTGAAAAAAGAAAAACGTGATAGATTATATAAATAGAATGCTTGGTAATACTGTATTATCGGTCATGGCCCATTAAAGTAAAATCATACCACTAAAATTCTAAGTAATATTACACATTTACCACTGACTAAACGATAGACTATATCAATGAAATTCTTAGTAAGGATAACAAAAGGACCATTATAAACAAAACATCGAATATTTAAATCAAATCTTACATCCGTGTACTATGTTAAAACATGCACGTTATATCGTTATATGTACTGTATTAGATGAATTATGAATTATCAAATATATTGTTTGTTTTTCCATACTTTATTGAAATAAGTAAGAATAAAATATTGATCTCACGATGTTGTTATCGGCAGTCATGTGTGCTAAACCATTACGCCACCACAACGTTAATATTAAGCTATATATAAATAAAATTTACGTTAATACAATTATTCATCGGGAACTCACTTTGCGAAAGAGCTAAATAAAATATATTTGTTAAGAAAAAACAAATAATGAAAAGTAAAGGGACTACTAAAAATAGAAATTTCCGATGTGTTTACATGTCCAATGAATTAATTTCTAAGACAATCTGACGTTCTAATTTTCTTTTTGGTTTATTTGTTTTGTTTTCTGTACTTTTTGTGAATTGTGGGGATAATATTAAAGTATACTTTAGCATAGTAACACATGAAATTCCACTGAGGGTTAGAAAAAAAACCACGTCGGACTCAATGCACAATTAGGTCGGCACTAAATCACCTCCAAAATTTATTTAACGTTAAAACTGTTTCATAAAATTTGTTCAAGTTTTACTCCCGAAGCAAAAAACTACGATAACCAACTTTATTTTGGATGAGATTAAAAGGTCGATTTCTATTTCTGTCTATTACGGATGAAAACGGTCAATACAAAATGGCCGCTGACGAGAAATCGACCTTAAAATTATTTTTTTATTGCAGATTTCATACTCTCCACACTCGGGTACCAACACAAAAAGTAAATGAGATATGTGTTTATGTATATTAAACATCATACTAAAATATGCCGTTGGTACCTGCTTGTGATTATACTGAAAATTGACATTACATACACATTTCTTGTTAGATTTCATATATTTTCACGAAACGATAGACTTTTCATTGACTAGTGTGACGTCATCGCACGTGCAAATATGGAAAATTGTTACCAAAATAGTAGTTGGGGTAAAGGTCTTATAAAATCAAGAAACAACGAAAGCTATACGTTTCATTTATAATTTGTCTGTTTTAGGCCAATTTCTGCCTTAATCATACCTACTCCTTTATAAACAAAGCAAAAAATAAATAAATAAACAAACACATAAAGATTGTTAAAAACCATAACAATTTGTTAATAGTTTCGATATTGCAAAAAAAGATATCGTAGATACATTGAAAAAGAATATTTGTACTGGAAATTCTGATTTAAAAATGCATTCTACTATATTTGGTAATAATTTAAATTCCATATGCAATATTTAACATACGATATATAATAAATGTTCACTTCAGAGGCAATATTTAACATGCGATATGTAATACATTTTCACTTCAGAGGCAATATTTAACATATGATATGTAATAAATTTACATTCCAGAGGCAATATTTAACATATGATATGCAATTACGTTATATTTCACATGTCATATCTTACATCTTATTTGGAAACTTTAGAGGGACCATCGTGGTCGTGATCGTTTGGTAGTTGGATTTATAATTACTTAGTCATTCAGAGCATATCACCACTAACGTTGTGAGTTCGAATCCCGCTCTTGGTGAGGTGTACTCGATACAACATTATGTGATAAAGTTTATCAGTGACTCTCCTCAGGTCGGAGGTTTTCTCCGGGTATTCCGGTTTCCTCCATCAATAAAATGTACCGGCCACGATATAACTGAAATATTGTTGAAAGTGGCGTTAAGGCACCATAACCCTAACCCTATATACATGCAAACTTTGGCATTTTATATGCAATATTTACATTTTATGAATGCTTTACATTATCACACAGGGAGTTAAAATACGTCTGAAGTTGTCAATTATTAACTTATATGCAAACGAAGCTTATACAGAAAAACATGTCTAATATGGGTTGAAATAGGCCTGATACAGACTGAAACGGGCTAATACAGAATGATAAATGAATGGGATAAAACAAGCGATCTAATAGATCCAACCGATCAAAGATCTTCAAATATAAAGTTGGACCAATTAGACCGCTCATTTCATTCTTTTCATCTATTCTGTAAGGTGGTAGATGTGAGAGAAAAACGTAGCTTTCATGAAAAAAGACGATTAGACAATAGGATTAAAAATAGATTTGCTCTGAGTGGGTGATTGCTGTTTAACGCCAACTCAGCAATATTTCTCAAATATATCATGGTGAGAACAAATTACATTTGATCAGATGATAATGATGTCCGCTTTGAACTAGACCAACACGCTTAGTTGGATTTTATAGTGCTAGCTCACTGAAAGAACAGTCCGCGGATAGACATGACGCCCCACTCGGACACATTATACTGATTTCGAGTGTATCCATATTGTATTGTTATCTACATGTAGGTTATTATGTAAATTAACTGAACTGCTGATGGAATTTCTTCATATTAACATTTATTGGAGTAAATTAAAAAAATTGTCATTAAATTGGTATGATAACAGCAGTCCTGTATTACGTCCTCTACTATGTTGTATTAGATCTCTAAAAGCTGTATGGGCCCTCGGCTACATCGCGGTCCAATACATCTTGTGTCGTCTTAATACGTTTTCTATTGAAAATAATGTAAGATGAATGTTATGAAAACACCTATTCAAGAACGATATATGTCATATACTATAATGTTCTTGCTCAATTAATACATGCATATGACAATTTACTTTCAATTCTAACAATTAAAATGTATAGATTATCCGTAAAGCAAATATATATTCTGTCGGCCAGTAAAGAACAGAGAGATAAGTTCTGTTCACAGAACCTTAGCATCATAGAGATGGATAAAGCATAAACACCAAATGAATCACTAGTAGTTATGTCGGAATAATGCAGCGCACGCAACCAACTATAGACAATAATAAATGAATTCCATAAATGTCAAGACTAAAATCAAACCAAATATAGCCATCGGTTTTGTCAATCTCTTATACAGAGTTATCTGTCCTTAGATTCGCTCACTAATCTGTCAATGCCTTAGACAATTCAAGTTTTTTGCGCAAGAATATCACAATAAAAACCAGAAAAAAGCCGGACGGATATGAAATTAACATTGTCCGGATGATATTCCATTCAAATTATAGTATGTTTTAAAATACCACAAACTTTAATCGTGCACTGTAGCAAAATAATCCATGTAAACAATTGAAAAATTATTGAAATCCGTGATAAAAAGTGTAAGATAAATATATAAATGTTTGAAATTTGAACTTCGGAGACTACAAAAATAATGAGTGATTCGTTTGGATTAATTTAGCTGTAGTATTACAAGAATCTTATACAAGTTGAGACGTTGATAGAAGTATAAGACAGTGTAAGGTCTTATAACCATGTAAGAAAATATAGTATATACACAAAACATTTGATGTTTGTATTTTCAAAACTAGTCACATGTTCACAAGCTAGACAAGTATGAGTTCAATAAATAGCTGTTGTCAACGACACGCTTGACCTGCTAGCTAGAGTCTGTCCTTTCGGCCAATGGTATGATGACAATTTGGACAACTGTGGACTATGTCTTTACAACCATTTATGCAGAATGGGAACAAACAGCAACCAATCCAAAGTCTGAAATTAGTTAAATATATCTAACATGAATTTTATACTTATATGTAAACACAATGGTTGTCTAAAACTGATATTTATATATGTAGACTCGTGTTTGGCGTCTGATGAAGAATAGTAATACAATGATTGTTTCTTAATTCTGGAATTTAAAAAGTAATTTCTATTGCATTTTTAACATAGTACCGCAAAAATGAAAAAGAAAGTGTTTCACTAGAATTGCTACTTATAATGCAATATGTAATATTATTTGTAAAGTTGTTCTGGGTATAAACATAGCTGAAATACTGCTCGCTTGACGTTAAACAACAATCAATCAACAATATATCATGTGATAAATAAATGAATACAAGTGACATTCGTTTTAAATCACGATTGATTGATTGATTATTGCTTAACGACCAGCAAGCAGTCAGTTATATTGAGGGTGATAAGTTCAACAATATTCGAAAAACTATACAGAAATGAGGAAGAGATGGGACATCCGGGCAACGATTGATGATTACCACTAGACAAGTATGTAGATTTGGACAACTATAAGGGTTGAGCCCAGGAATCCGTCACTAAACACGATCAAATGTCTACAATAATAATATCTTCAATTATATTTAAACAACATAAGGTTGAACAAAACAAGATATATAACGTTCGAATTTTTTGGTAGTTCTCATAAAAAGCATTTTATACGTTTTAAATGTGTACAGTGTGTCATAAATTCACTGTGATACATTCTAACCAGTCTGAAGAATAATTAAACATGAGTTTATAGGACGCCCCGTCTGTGATGTTCTTTTCAGTTAGAATGTGGAATTTGATTGATAAATATTTTAAAAATACCTCGTACTTACTGCGAAATATTGTTAACAATGGTAGTTGGATGTACAATTACCTATGAAATAAGTGTGTATCACCACTATCGTACATGGAAGCGATTCCTTCCCATGTCGCGGTGTACCAGAAATATTTTGAGTTTTATCTGATAGAGTTTAGAATGACAGAGGAAGTTTTGATTGTCTTATCAAATATCGCCAAATACTTGCGTTAGGTGGATGGTTTTATCTTTCAGCTGTCACTCATATTTCCTCCACCAATTAAACTGACCGCCACGATATAACCCAATATATTTTTGAAAGTGGCGTTAAACACCAATAATCCAATCTATCAATTATCTCCCTTTTCCATGACATACAAATGTTCACCGGTCTTGGATATTTCGATAATTCAATAAACCACGTGGTCTTATTACTACACAGTTTAAGGATTTTCTTCGTGGGTAATGGATAACACAGTAATATAACATTACCCGATGACAGCTAGAAAAATGCAAACAACCCAGGCCATTACTCCTACTTCATAGTGGATAGATGTCAGAACGTCGGCACTGCATGCTGGACACCTGGTACGCATAGGAGAGTCTCCCACTGTCTGTACATTCATAACTGCTGCTGTCGGTTGTCCAGTAATGATAACTGTACTCTGTTGCTGTTGTTCATTGTAGGCTATTGTAAATTTAAAAAATGAGAATCATAGCAAATTCGTTGGAGCCATGAGAACATCATTGCCATTTTTAGGCTTGATGTGTCTGAACTGTTAATAACCAAATGCAACGTTACAGCTCATAAGGAAAGTCGGCCCTAAAGTTTAATTCCACTTAATTCTATTGTACGCACTATTGCTAGCTAAAGGGGTTATATATTTTTTTACCAAGTATACTTTTAAACGCTTAAGATACTTGTAATAAAAGAAATAATCGCTAATAAATTAAAATTTTAAAGGAGAAATTTCTTGTAAAAAATTTTGAAGATACCAAAGGGGTAACCAAAAGCCGTCAATTGACAAAACACTACACAGAAAACTAACTATAGAGCTACACGAACTCCACTAACAACCTAACGTTCGAGCAACACGATCCCTACTACAAAACGGGGGTGAACTCGGGTGCTCCAGACGGTTCAACAGTTCCTGTTCCACATATAGCACCCGTCGTGTAATCGTCAGCATTACACTAAAAAATGCAGGTCCATGCATCATATTTTTGAAACAAATCATATTTAATGCGTCAGTATTATGGACATTCGTTCTAGTATAAATAAAAATATTCCATGTTAACTTACTTCACCCGTATCTTGTTGTGATGCGAAAGAAAATTATATACACCAAATATCATCTAAACGATAATGATGTCAAGATGTAGCGTTTATCGACAGTAGTAGAGATTACCGCTCAAAAATGCAGGCCAGTGGCGCTTCACACTCATTTTGGCGTATTAGTTTTGCTCATTGTTGAAGACTGTGAAATGTAGAACAGCAATAAAAGCGTTGTTCCTTTACTTTAATGTATGTCTAAGTGTAATGTTGGATAGTTTCTCGTGTTCCTTTACTTTAATGTATGTCTAAATGTAATGTTGGATAGTTTCTCGTGTATCCGTCTTACTAATTGTTAACTTTGAATTAAAACAATTCAAAGTTAACAATAGAAGTATAGAAAAATCGGTGCCATTTCCATTAATACACCAAACAATTATTTAAGATTTGAAAAGTAAAATATATAACTGATAATTATTATATCAAAGAAAACTCTTATTTAGCTGGACATTTTTATATAGATACATGTAACAGTGTCTGTTAACTCTTTCTTGAGATAGTTTTATCAGACCCGCAAAACATATTCCAGTATTATTATGGTATGGGTGTGTCGCCGTTATTGTCGTTTTCCGTCTGTACATTTTTCACAGTAATTTAATCTCTATTTGACGGATCTTTTTGTTTTTAATAAACAATTTTTTTGGATCTTTTGCTGGACAATAATCATGTTAATAAGTAAAACCTTGTTGGAGGAATCCTTGTCGACTTGTGGCTGTTTCATGCTACGTCTGTTCGAGCTCTTTATTGTCTAATCTGTGATTCTTTAGTTATTATTTTAATGTCATATTGATTTTAGTTTTCTCTTGCTACAGGTAAATCAGGGAGGTGTACAAGATTTCTCCAACGACTTGCCATCTAAATCAGTCTTTTATTCTGTTTCAAAAAGTAACCAAGAGAACAAATAAACGTTAGCGGAAACCGAAGGTAGCAATCAAGAATTGAAAATCCAGACAAACTGGCACCATTGGGTACACAATTAAGACACAAGACGAAGTCAAACCAAGCAACAAAAAACACAACACAATAGGTGTTGGACACCACACAAAGTTTTTAACATTGTGAAAATCTAATTAAGATTTTTTTAATTATATTTTTAATTTAGCATAGTTTTGATACAACACATAGATAGCACAGTAATGTTTTTTTAGTTGTTTGTCATAGCCGTTAATATTAAGATATTTGAAACAATAAAAACAGATCACAGTGTCATGCGTTACGTTAGAATGTTTATTCAAGTTTCAATAAATAATCAATACTGGTGTCCGATTCCACACTTAATCAGATTTGAGTGGTGTTTGGTTACTTCAGCTTATTTGGCAGTATTTCAAAAATATTCTTTTGAATTATTCCCCGTTTAGGAAAACATAAAATTTGTTTAAATGCATTACGCAATCAGTAGCCATTCTTCAGTATTCACTAATACTAAATGTCGAGTAATAAAAAAAAAATTAAATAAAAATTCAAAATGGTTCTCAGTTACTAGTATTGTGCTACACATCAACAAGGTGCCCTGACAACATTTAAGAAGGTTGCACCGAGACATGCCTATGGCTGATATTTTTATTATTATTTTATTTTGCCCCAGGGAAAAAAAACCAAGATTTAATAGACTGGATTGTATAATTTTGCCTGTCAACGTACCAACATCGAACACCCCCAACTCATAGGGTGTTGATGTAAGTTGTAAACTAAGTGTAAAGAGTGTGACATTCTCCATACAAAATTAACTCATTTGCGTCCAGCCCTATTTATAGTGAGTTTGTGTATCTGTTTCATCCCAGGTAGTTAGCGGTCACCCTTTTCAGAAAATGTGTCCTTCAGCATATGCCATGACCCCCCCCCCCCCCCCCGGGCGAAATGTGAGAGAGACATTATAGTACCAAAGCAGTTTTAAGACCATATTTTTCATTTATACAAAATTTAATTTTAATATTTATTTGTGGAAAACGCTTTCTAGTGTCATGTATTCTTGTTCATAATTCTTTGGTTTGAAGAGCTCTATAGAGATTATGTTTTACTTGTTAAACTGTTTTACCGATTTTAAATAAATATTACTTCACCATACTTGACGTTTCATATATTTAGGTTGTACGTGTTATAGGAACTATTTTCTATTGAAATATTTATTCAGAAAATAATTTTCAAGAAATACTAGGGGCCGTCGTGGCCGTGATCGTATGGTAGTTGGATTTACAACTACCTATGCAATCAGTGCCTATCACCACTGATGTTTTGAGTTCGAATCTCGATCAGGGCGAGGTGTGCAATATTATGTAATAAAGTTTTGTCAGTGACTTGTGACAGGTCGGTGGTTTTCTCCTGGTCCTCCTATTTCCTCCACCACGATATAACTGAAATATTGTTGAAAGTGGCGTTAAACACCATCAAACAAGCAAACAAACAAACAAAAAATACTGACCTGGAGGTGGTGGCGGATAGTACGACATATTTACTGCACGTTTAAAATCCAAAATAAAAAATATCTACTTTGACGATCCTTGTTTTTTTTAGCCCCACTGAAATACAATCACTTCAGTCTCGTAGACTAAACCAACCTATATTAAACTTATTGCTTTAATCGTTAGCCCAATACTGTATTAACAAATACAAATTGACGATTTATATCTATCTTTAAATGTATATTATACTGCTTAACATGCATGTATATTGAATACAATTATATAATAATTTTAATCATTGTCGGTGTATATGTAAATATAATTATCTGTAGATCTAGACAACTTTGTAAACTGAGACAAGTTGTGTTTCGGTTTAAGCAGTGTATTTGCTCAAATGTGCAAAAATGATAAGACACAAGATAAACAAACTTATGAAGTCTTTTCCTAGATAAGTTGTGTCCGATCCACTTGTTAAAATGTTGAGGAATAAAATTTAAAATAAGTTTAAGCTTTTTTCATTCAAGTTTCACAATTAAATCAATTTGATACAAACTTAAATGATTTTGAACGATATTTTTTGTACCGTCTGAGTATGTGGGACCGTTTATCTGTCCTCTTGTCGACATTCGCTATTGCTAATCCGTAGCTATCGGTAGTAGAATTCTCGTCAAGATATATAGAATTATAAGAAAGTTTAAGCAGTACAGTGATGATCAACAATTCCACCAATATCAACAAATACGAAATATCACCTCTCACCTAAAATCATTGATCACAAAAACATGACAATATGGCGTTAGAAATCCAGGTCCTGGTGTGGGACAAACACTAAATGTGGCAGGGTTTTGTGGGGTTTTTTTTGTTTTCAAACATATTGCAATAAATTACAAGTAAATACCATATGAGTAAATGATTGTTTTTTTTTTTTTTAGCTATTTCATGATGGAAACAAGTCAACTTTCAATGAGATGATGATGAGGTCCGCTTTGTACTAGACCAACACGCTTGGTTGGATTTTTATAGTACTAGTCCACTGAAACAACAGTCCGTGGATAGACATGTCGCTCACTCGGACACATTATCGTGATTCCGAGCCAACCAGTCTTTGCTCTTTCTCCCTGTTGACATTGCCGGAATTTTGACCGTACTGAAAAGGAGGGAATACCAACCAATCACGTAGAATCGATATTGTAATGACTGAGCATAGAGTAAATGCTGTAACTCTTCGCGGCAATTAATATTTGATATTGTCGGTTAGCTCTGCAATATTACATAATAAAGGTACGAGAAAACTGAAGGGACAATCAAGAATGGACATTCCAGAAACACAGGCACCATTGGGCACTAGACACATATCGAAGACAAACTAAAAGACGATCAGTAACACTGGCCCCACCATAAAAATATGTGTCAACTCAGTTGCTCGCGACTGGTAAGCAGTTGCTGTTTCTTATAAAACACCAACCACATCGGTGGTGTAATGGTTAGCGTGCTCGCCTCGAGTGCGGTAGTTCGTGGGTTCGAGTCCCAGTCGGGTCAAACCAAAGACTATAAAATTGGTATTTGTTGTTTCTCCGCTAAGCACGCAGCATTAAGGAGTAAGAGCAAAGACAGGTTGGCGCGGAATCAGAATAATGTGCGCGAGTGGGGCGACATGTTTATCCGTGGACTGCCGTTTCAGTGAGCTAGCACTATAAAAATCCAACTCAGCGCGTTGGTCTAGAACAAAGCGGATCTCATCACCATCTCATTGAAAATTAACTTGTTCTCGCCAAGATATAGCTGACAAATTGCTCAGTTGGCGTTAAACAACAATTAATCACTCACTCACTCACTCACTCACTCACTCCTTATAAAACACCCACCCTGTTGCTCAATGTCAAGTGCAGTAAAAGGTTTGTCGATGATAGATGAAAGGAAAAAATATACGTGAAAGCAAATGAATCGATTGCCATTTGATAAATTGATATTTCGTAACGGTCAACTAATTCGTGATGACAATACTAGCTTATCCGAAACAAGCTGTAATAAACAAGCAACCCAGGTCATTGTTCCTACTTCGCATTGTATCGATGTTAAAACGTTTGCTTTACATGCTGGACATGTGATAGACACAGGAACCTCTCCATACGTCTCTATATGAACAACTGGCGGTACCATGACAACAGTGGTGTCAGCATAGTTCTGTTGAAATGGGTGTGCTGAAAATTTTTCAAATAGAATAATTGAGTGAATGTTGCTTAACCTCAAGTGTGTATATATCAATGAGGAAAACAAGCTTACATATAATATATGATGTAGGTAGGTGACCGGTGCCGATTTGGCTATCCTGTTTGGGCCCATTAGTTTTATTGCTCCCAAAACTTTTAATTATTTGGCTTTCCAATCTTTCGACGTTGAGCGTACCTGATGAAGGTTATTCTTATTCTGATCCTTTTTGCATATTTGAGCAAATAAAATATGTTTAAACTAAAGGTTATTCCAGAAACGCGCCGTGCGCACTAAATTTGATATCTACGTTTTATTAAACACGATTGGGCACAGGAGTGTAGATGCGTTTTGAAAAAACCCACGTCATTCAAATGCTCATTCAGCATGAAGACCCTACCCGTTCATATATATTCACAGGACGAAATACTATAGTCATTCATATATTGTGCAGTTGATGGTGACATATTCGTATATATATATAGCTGTACACATAAAGTGACCCACTAGACATAAATACGCATATGTTTAATATTTGTTTTGCTATATCCATGACGGTCGCCTATTTAAAAAAAAACGTCATTCGTGATTTTTAGCAGAACAATTATTTTTTTTTAAATCCAACAATGATTGGCGATTTAAATTGATTGACTGACAAAAGATATGCACCTATACCTACAATGCACACCATGACACACAATTATACCGATGCAATAAGTATATAATTATAGATCAAAATATTTCATTTCAATATATAAGGAATTTACCACTTGTGGCAAACATTTTTTTCCCCTCTGTGTTCTTGTCTGCATGATTAAAAACAATACCAAAACTATCTATAGTTGAACATCGTCATATAATGTGGGCTTAAATTCGAAATAAAATCGTATGTCCCTACAACTTCGGCATCAAGGCCTATGAGAATGGTGTTCAGCCGGTACATCGGTCGGGGACCCGGAGAGCCAAGAATGGCCGGGAATCTCTAAAAGGTCCCATAGCCTTAGCCATTGAGGTTTTATTTTGATTTTTTCATTATTTATTTTTGGTATTTTCAACTCAAATCCGCAATTGTGAGAGAAGTTTCAGCCTGTCCTCCGGGGCCCAGAGCAGTCTTGTTCCGCCTTGCAAAATTTCTCTTGAAGGCCCTGTTCTGCATAACCAGGCCCAACTGAATGCACTGATTTGTTACTTATACACGTGGTAAGCATAGAATTACAACTAACTCGTTCTTAGTGTTTTTAAGTAATCGTACGAACACCATTTACCAATGTAGGAAGATATTTACTGGTAAAGGAAGGGGGCACATGCACCTGTCTCAATCAACGTATCTTTTCTATCCATAATACTATCTGTATAGTAGTGTGGATAGCAAAGATCCAGACAAGTGCCTGTGAAAGGGGTGGTCGGTGTACACATACAACAATGATAACACGAAAGTGAAATGGGATAAATGGATGTGAAACCCAACTTTTAAAAATATCCCAGATAGTTTATATTATTTTGTCCCTTCATTTCAACTTTTTAATTTGTTGATATAACTTGACGGTTTTTCTTAATAAATGTTATGTAATTCATTGTCAAATTTTAAAATATTTAATAAAAAATCATTGATTAATATTCACGCCACAATATAGCTGAAATATTGGTGTTCAATAAATTTTGGTTGATCGCTTAGCGTGAGTGTGTGTGTGTGTGTGGGGGGGGGGGGGGGGGGGGGTAGTAGTAGTCATGTGTGGTATCGTATTACTGGTATTTGGAATTACATTGAGATAAGTAGCCAGTGCTTATCACCATTAAGATGAGTTAGATTTTTCAACTCGTGGTGAGGTGTTCTCGATAAAGTGTGACAGTGACTTAAAGCGGTTTGGCCGTTTCCTTCACCAATACCCGGATAAAACATGACTGGTTTACATTTAATACGTAGGAATGTGGATGTAATTTTAAAACTCCAAAAATAACAGAAAAAGTATGGAACAACGTTTTTAGTATGGTACTATGTCGACCGATGAGCACAGCTGGTGCCACATAATGAGAGCGAGGTAGCCCTCAATATGCAGACAAGTGGTACCTGTAATCCAATTTCTTAGTTTGGATTTTTATATTGCCATTCACTGAAACAACAGTCCACGCTTAGACATGTCGCTCCACCCTGAAACATTATCATGTATCAAGTATGTGATCTTACTCCTCAAAATAATACACTAAATTTTCTAATAAACAATGATACATTAGTAAGTAATTCTGTGTGACAAAGATTGAAAAAACCTATCATTTTGTTTTCATTTGGGTTATTTATATAGTAATTTGGAAAGTAACTGAAACATTGTTGTTCTCTTTTTTTTTCTTCTATAGAATCTGTGTAAAATAATTACAGTGTATTACTTATATTCAATAAAGCAACTGAAAATGTAATGCATATATTGGTTATGATATAATATATTTTCGAAAGTGATATTTTGATACTCCTTCCGAATTCCGTATATGCCCATCAGCGTCAGTGAGTTAACACTCGGTTGAATGGTTCAATGTAGTAAATGCTTTTAATTAAAGAGTCAGGAAACTAAGTCTTCTTTTCTCATTAAATATTTCCAATTTACGAGTGAAAAGGTTATTGTTGAAGAAACAATGTGTCTTTGATATAACTTTATGTGATAAAGTTTGTTAGTGACTAACGGAACTTGGGTGGTTTATGCGGGTTCTCTGGTTTCCTTCACAAATAAACCCATAACCTACTATTATGCATTTCGCCAGATTATAAAACATAACAACTAAACCCCACGCTCTGCAACCCTACGGGGGTATAATTGGGATGTAAACTCATGTATTCTTAATTTTAAATATCTCGAGCGGTCGAAATATTACCAGAATTAGGCATTGCAATAGCGAATTTATGGTTTTGCTAGATTTGCGAGAAATGACATCCACGTTTTTAATATGAAACGACGAAGCGATTTTCTATAAAATGAACTTCCATATATTTTACTTTTGAATTCATTCTTTTTTCATTTTAAGTCATTTACATCTTATCGTTATATTCATTTTTTTTATCCTAAAAATCTCAAGAATGCTACATTACCAAAAAAAAATCAATGGCAGTTTTTCTATGTCAAAACTAAGGATTCAGCTTCAACTTTTCATGATAATTTAAGTCTTTGTAAAAAGTATTTTTTTAGGATAAAAAATAAAATCTAATATATAACATAAATTTAATTAGCCAGTGTATTTATTTATATTAAGTATAAGTAGCTTATATATCGATCGTCACTTTCATCAATATTTTGTGACAACTAGACTTAAATTGGGAAGGATTTTTACATAGACATATGTAATTGTAGTAAACTGACCGATGAAAAAACCCGACCCTTGAGATTGTCTAAAAACTAAACCACGTCAATGGTGTATATGATAGTGATCTGAAAGTGACAATAAACACACACAAAACAAGCTACGGATTTCACCGTAAACTTATGGAAATCCCGACTCTAAATGAGGTCGGGCCTTTCGAGTAATATGAATTAGTCTTGTTTGGCAGTTGGGTAAATTGCTATTGTTTAGTTCGTTCAATATTACTTTTACTGTCCTCCATATCAAATCACCTTTGAATATACATATATATATATATATTTAGTTTGAATTTCAAAGTATTGATCCAAGGGGGTAATGAAAGCTGCCTTCTTTCATTTACTTATTAATACATATATAGAAACAGATATTTTATTATAAATACGTGCGAAAATCACTAAGCTTTGGAAAATTGGTTCATTTGTAAAATATAAAGCAGTCTTATAAGATGCGTTTGCTAGATGGGACGTCAAAATTGCATTCATTTTATGTTGTTATCTTTGAAATTGTGAAAAGGCGATTAATTCACTGCATTCTTCATTGCTTAATTGTGCAGTTTTTTTATTCCAGAAGCTTTATGGAAATTAAGGGCCTGGCTTGGGACAGTCACAACAATATGTAGTGGCTAAACATGTTAGTGAGATAAAGTATAAATGGACCCTTACAACATAACTTCATTTATTAGCAGTATTTCGTCATGAAAAATTGTCAGTCTCTTTTAATAATTTCTGTATTTGATATACAATATATGTATAGTCTCTTTAAATACGAGATGTATTTATATGAGGGCGAGAAACGGAGGAAAATATGAGGTTCCCGAGAATTGATATACTACTGCTTTGTGTAGACCACAACCATTTACTTTCATTCTTAAGATTAAGTCTGTGAATCTGATTCGTCGTCGCTCAACCACTGGACGCCACTTTCGGAGTGATTGTAACCCAGAGGAAAGAAATTAGGAACTATTTGTTTATGCCGGTGTTTCCTGAGGGAGGGGTTGTTATTCATTACAACATATCATACAGGTGGTAAAAAAGAATTATATTGAAATACAAAATGTACACTGTAATTATTTTACACAGATTCTATAGAAGAAAAAAAAAAGAGAACAACAATGTTTCAGTTACTTTCCAAATTACTATATAAATAACCCAAATGAAAACAAAATGATAGTAGCATCAACTATAACGTCTAAATGTAGATGACAATAAAATCAATTAAAAATACAAACATCTACTCTTTAAATTTAAACAAGTAAACATTCTTTCTCAATAAAACAAAGAAATGTAGACGTAAGCAATTACAATATATGTTTACCTTCTAAGCATCATCTGGAGACAAGGTTCCACTATACACAAGGCGCTCGCAGTACTACAGACACTTTGTGGACATATGACGCTTTGGTCGGGAAGATGTGTATGCACTTTTTATAACGATATTATGATATGTCGAACTAAAATTAAATCGTGGACTAGTTGGATGTAAAATAGGCACAGTTTTCCCGTGCGATCTGTTACCCCCACCCCTCCCCCCTTTTCCCCCATCAGTGTTTCACTGCTAAGCTCACTTCATTAAGGAGTAAGATCATATACTTGTTCAACCGGAAGCATGATAATGTTTCAGGGTGGAGCGACATGTCTAAGCGTGGACTGTTGTTTCAGTGAATGGATTACAGGTACCACTTGTCTGCATATTGAGGGCTACCTCGCTCTCATTATGTGGCACCAGCTGTGCTCATCGGTCGACATAGTACCATAATAAAAACGTTGTTCCATACTTTTTGTGTTATTTTTGGAGTTTTAAAATTACATCCACATTCCTACGTATTAAATGTAAACCAGTCATGTTTTATCCGGGTATTGGTGAAGGAAACGGCCAAACTGCTTTAAGTCACTGTCACACTTTATCGAGAACACCTCACCACGAGTTGAAAAATCTAGCTCATCTTAATGGTGATAAGCACTGGCTACTTATCTCAATGTAATTCCAAATACCAGTAATACGATACCACACATGACTACTACTACCCCCCCCCCCCCCCCCCCCCCCCCCCCCCCCCCACATACACACACACTCACGCTAAACGATCAACCAAAATTTATTGAACGCCAATAGTTCAGCTATATTGTGACGTGAATATTAATCAATGATTTTTTATTAAATATTTTAAAATTTGACAATGAATTACATAACATTTATTAAGCAAAACCGTCAAATTATATCAACAAATTAAAAAGTTGAAATGAAGGGATAAAATAATATAAACTATCTGGGATATTTTTAAAAGTTGGGTTTCACATCCATTTATCCCATTTCACTTTCGTGTTATCATTGTTGTATGTGTACACCGACCACCCCTTCCACAGGCACTTGTCTGGATCTTTGCTATCCACACTACTATACAGATATTATTATGGATAGAAAAGATACGTTGATTGAGACAGGTGCATGTGCTCCCTTCCTTTACCAGTAAATATCTTCCTACTTTGGTAAATGGTGTTCGTACGATTACTTAAAAACACTAAGAACGAGTTAGTTGTAATTCTATGCTTACCACGTGTATAAATAACAAATCAGTGCATTCAGTTGGGCCTGGTTATGCAGAACAGGGCCTTCAAGAGAAATTTTGCAAGGCGGAACAAGACTGCTCTGGGCCCCGGAGGACAGGCTGACACTTCTCTCACAATTGCGGATTTGAGTTGAAAATACCAAAAATAAATAATGAAAAAATCAAAATAAAACGTCAATGGCTAAGGCTATGGGACCTTTTAGAGATTCCCGACCATTCTTGGCTCTCCGGGTCCCCGACCGATGTACCGGCTGAACACCCTTCTCATAGGCCTTGATGCCGAAGTTGTAGGAACATACGATTTTATTTCGAATTTAAGCCCACATTATATGACGATGTTCAACTATAGATAGTTTTGGTATTGTTTTTAATCATGCAGATAAGAACATAGATGGGTAAAAAAATGTTTGTCACAAGTGATAAATTCCTAATATATTGAAATGAAATATTTTGATCTATAATTATATACTTATTGCATCGGTTTAATTGTGTGTCATGGTGTGCATTGTAGGTATAGGTGCATATCTTTTGTCAGTCAATCAATTTAAATCGCCAATCATTGTTGGATTTAAAAAAAAAAATATTGTTCGGCTAAAAATCACGAATGACGTTTTTTTTTAAATAGGCGACTGTCATGGATATAGCAAAACAAATATTAAACATATGCGTATTTATGTCTAGTGGGTCACTTTATGTGTACAGCTATATATATATACGAATATGTCACCATTAACTGCACAATATATGAATGACTATAGTATTTCGTCCTGTGAATATATATGAACGGGTAGGGTCTTCATGCTGAATGAACATTTGAATGACGTGGGTTTTTTCAAAACACATCTACACTCCTGTGCCCAATCGTGTTTAATAAAACGTAGATATCAAATTTAGTGCGCACGGCGCGTTTCTGGAATAACCTTTAGTTTAAGCATATTTTATTTGCTCAAATATGCAAAAAGGATAAGACTAAGAATAACCTTCATCAGGTACGCTCAACGTCGAAAGATTGGAAAGCCAAATAATTAAAAGTTTTGGGAGCAATAAAACCAATGGGCCCAAACAGGATAGCCAAAATCGGCTACGATCACCTGCCTACATCATATATTATATGTAAGCTTGTTTTCCTCATGGATATATACACACTGCTCACTTGAGGTTAAGCAACATTCACTCAATTATTCTATTTGACAATTTTTCAGCACACCCATTTCAACAGAACTATGCTGACACCACTGTTGTCATGGCACCGCCAGATGTTCATATGGAGACGTATGGAGAGGTTCCTGTGTCTATCACATGTCCAGCATGTAAAGCAAACGTTTTAACATCGATACAATGCGAAGTAGGAACAATGACCTGGGTTGCTTGTTTAGTTACAGCTTGTTTCGGATAAGCTAGTATTGTCATCACGAATTAGTTACGAAATATCAATTTATCAAATGGCAATCGATTCATTTGCTTTCACGTATATTTTTTTCTTTCATCTATCATCGACAAAACTTTTACTGGACTTGACATTGAGCAACAGGGTGGGTGTTTTATAAGGAGTGAGTGAGTGAGTGAGTGAGTGAGTGATTAATTGTTGTTTAACGCCAACTGAGCAATTTGTCAGCTATATCTTGGCGAGAACAAGTTAATTTTCAATGAGATGGTGATGAGATCCGCTTTGTTCTAGACCAACGCGCTGAGTTGGATTTTTATAGTGCTAGCTCACTGAAACAACAGTCCACGGATAAACATGTCGCCCCACTCGCGCACATTATTCTGATTCCGCGCCAACCTGTCTTTGCTCTTACTCCTTAATGCTGCGTGCTTAGCGGAGAAACAACAAATACCAATTTCATAGTCTTTGGTTTGACCAGACCGGGACTCGAACCCACGAACTACCGCACTCGAGGCGAGCACGCTAGCCATTACACCACCGATGTGGTTGGTGTTTTATAAGAAACAGCAACTGCTTACCAGTCACGAGCAACTGAGTTGACACATATTTTTATGGTGGGGCCAGTGTTACTGATCGTCTTTTAGTTTGTCTTCAATATGTGTCTAGTGCCCAATGGTGCCTGTGTTTCTGGAATGTCCATTCTTGATTGTCCCTTCAGTTTTCTCGTACCTTTATTATGTAATATTGTAGAGCTAATCGACAATATCAAACATATGTAGAACAGCAATATAAAAGTGTTGTTCCTTTGCTTTAATTTGTGTCGAAGGGTAAATACTGTGACTGTGGAATGTAGAACAGCAATATAAAAGTGTTGTTCCTTTAATTAATTTGTGTTTTAGTGTAAATCATGTGACTGTTGAATTGCAGAAGGGCAAACAATCAACGCAGTTCCATAACATTAATTTGTGACTGAGTGTAAAGTTGAATAGTTCTTCCTCATGTTTATTTACATCCATATCATTTCTTACTATTTGATCAAAATAACACTAACAAGGCGACGAAGCCCTGATAATACCAACTATGTTGGATCTGTTGTATACATTGGTAATTACCAGCATTTGAAGTAAAAAAATATTTAAAATTTCACCTTTATTTAAATAGAAAACAGCAAAACAACCAATCAGATTTGGTCTACAAAACTGATTAATTTTGGTTTTATTAATTAATATATAAAATTTAATATTTAGGTAAACATTACAATTAAGTTAGTGTACAATCCATAGAAATAAACATATGATTAAAAAAATATGAACAAATATAGGATTAGGGTGTTTAACGCCACTTTCAACAATATTTAAGTTATATCGTGACGGTCAATTAATTTTAAAAATGTTGGTCCATTATTAAAAAAGTTACCCATTAGGTCTCTATGTTAATTATATTTTCTGAAGTGTAAAAATCTGCATGGAGTGAGTACAAATAGTGTAAGAGCCCAACCATCAAAACAAAATAATAACAGACATGTGCTTTCAATGTATATTTTGTATATTTCATTGTACCATATGACATAGGGCATTTAAATATTAAAAGGCTACTCATTAACTAACTATTAAGGTGATGGTCAATTGCTATAGATGTCCTTTAATATTTAAATGTCCTATGTCACATGGTACAGTCTATTAATTGTACTCACTCCTACCAGATTCTTACACTTCAGAAAATATAATTAACATAGAGACCTAATGGATAACTTTTTTAATAATGGACCAAAAATTTTGAAATTAATTGTCAGAGTTCGTATATATCATATATTAATATACATCTAGAAAAATAAATGTTGATTTGAAAACTGGATTTTTAAGAATTTTTTTCTGAAGATTTATAGAAGTCAAACGGACTACATGCACCGGTTCATGTGACTGACTTTCCCGGCGTAAATGTACATGTTGATGAATTATCGTCTGCTCGAATTTGGTAGCATAAATTGTGTGCGACATTGTCCGCAAACATAAATATAAATTACCGTCTTCCAATCAAAGTATACTACCGTATTTGTACTCTTAGACATATCAGAATCGAAATAATTCATGGAAGCCAGAATGTGTTTGAGTTTTAACATGGGTTGGCGGATATTAGAGGCGAGGGATAACATTTTATTTCTTAATTAATTCTCAAGAAACTAAGATTAGTCTACGGAAGGAAGTTAGCACCACATTATTCAAAAATTAATTCGCATTATTTCGCTTTTTTGTTTGGCGACATTTCGAAAAAAAACTTTGCATTATTACTCAAACATTCGAGTTATTTCGCAAACTTTTGCTTAATTTCGCAATCATCTCTGAATCGTTTGGTCATTCTACGTGAGGTCATCAATGCATCTCAAGGTCAAAGATGACCTTTACCTTTGGTTTGAAACATTGTTTTTAGGGAAACTCATGGAGAAACCTTAACAAATACAAAAGAATGAAATAGTGTAAAACGCTATATGTAAATGAAGTAACAATTACTTTATACCAGCAAAATTTAACACAAAGTTTCAGAAACAAAAACAGTGAATCATTTTATGACATGTTAAATATATAGAGTCATTAAATTAAGAAGCACAATAAAAATCAAACTATTTAAAAAAATATATTAAAAATTCATCACTTGATTGAGTTGATTGGTTTTCAGTATACACACGTCGTCGGTAGTTTATCCTGCTCTGTTGTATCGTCCCACCGTGTGTCGACAGTTTGGACAAGAGTGCACAACATCTTTGCAGGAATTCAAACAAAATGGGAGCAAGCAACAGAATAACCACAGTCTGCAATGTAAATTACATGGCATTTTTATCAAAAGCTACTTTCAAGTTTTCGTGTAAATTCTAGGAAATGTTAATCGACGAATACAAATTATTGTTCTTTTACTAATCAATAGCTAAACATTTCATAACATAATTGCTGACGACGTGTGTTCGCGTCCGGTTTTGTATATTACAAAAAGGGTGCACTCGACTCGCATTCGCAAGTGATAAAAGTTTACCCGTTGCTTGCCCATGGTCGGTGGTTCTCTCCGAATACTCCGGCTTCTTCCACCATTAAAACTGGTCGCCATGATATAGCTGAAATATTGCTGAAAGTGGCGTTAAACACAATCAATCAATCAATCAATCAATCAATCAATCAATCAATCAATCCATCAATCAATCAATCATAATTGCTGATTGTTTGATAGAACTGTGACCTCTGAAATGACCTTGTTCCGAATATGTTTGTCTCAATTCGACAATCTATATGCTGATAAATTAATCAGTGTAGAGGCAGTTATGTGATTATCTACTTCAGTATTTACAACTCTATTTTGAATTTTTAAATTCAAATAATTGCTTTTATCAAATACTGTATACACCAAAACCACTAGTAACTATTAAAGTCGGTGCCTTAGGCTTCAAAGTACACTAGTATGTAATTGGAAACAGATAAAGGTAGTAATAAGGGGCTAAACATTGGAAAAATATCATGTTGGGTCCTGCCAGACACACGTTGACGATAACTATTGTATATCGGCAAAGTCGTTGGAATCCTAGCTATGGTGCATTAAGATAGGGCAATACATACCCAATAAATGCTATGATAAGACATGCAACCCAAGTGAAGGTACCAGCTTCGTAGTAAGTTGACGTCAAAATCTCAGCTCTACATGAAGGGCAAATAATCCTTACAGGAGCTTCTCTGAATTGTTGATAAATTTGGAATCCTGGCTGAGAAACAACAATTGCATTTGACGTCGCTTGTGAGTAACCTGAAAATAGATATGAGAGAGAAAAAAAATGGATAGAAAAAAATGTAATTTTATTTAAAAATAGGTATTATTGTGACTGTCGTTTTTAAGTATCAATAAGCTTGAAGGTTATTTCAGAAAGGCATCGTGCTCACTAAATTAGATATCAAGGTTTTAATTACCATCACCGAGTCGATACCGATGGTATCATCAGCACAGTGATAAGTGCTACGGCACTGACATCGTTTATGCTTGCTTTGGTTTACTTGTTTTCAAAGACTTTTAAATTAATTAGCTTTCCAATCTGTTGACTATGGGCATACCCGATGAAGGTTATTCCATTGTGTGCTAATTTATATATAATAGGTCCCTTCTTTGTAAGGACAGTATCTCACAGCTGAAAAGTTAGCTCATATTTCCATATCCTGCATTTCATCCGGTCATAAGTTGTTTTTAATTATTGATAAGAAAAATGATAGAAAATCAATGGTTTTTTTATAGATATATTCATAGAATTTCTAATCACATACAGTACTACAAATAATAATTATGAATTGAAAATTAAATTGTACCATAACAGAAGATTATTAAGACTATGTAAACAAATATTCACTGATATTTTTAGTTTGAATTTTAACTTTTTAACTATTCATAGAATAAAAACAGAAAACCAGCAGTTCAAATTGAGATATAGTTAACATTACAATAAACATCATACATGTACATGTATTATCATTGTGTTTTTTTTATATTTTAAAGAGTTTTTAATGTACAATGGGAGATAACCCCAGATATTTTACTCCCTGTAAAAAGAATCATACTGTCAGAACATTTCCAAAATTAAATTGGAAAATCGTAGAAACACACAGATGAGGGTAAATTGTAAACTTTCACATATAACTGGATGAATAGTGTTCTTGTAAAGAACATTTAGTTCTATTTATTTTATTTGTTAACCATACATGTAATCTATTTTTTTTATTTGTTAACCATACATGTAATCTATTTTTTTTATTTGTTAACCATACATGTAATCTATTTTTTTTTTATTTGTTAACCATACATGTAATCTATTTTTTGTATTTGTTAACCATACATGTAATCTATTTTTTTTTATTTGTTAACCATACATGTAATCTATTTTTTTTTATTTGTTACCCATACATGTAATCTATTTTTTTTATTTGTTACCCATACATGTAATCTATTTTTTGTATTTGTTAACCATACATGTAATCTATTTTTTTTTATTTGTTAACCATACATGTAATCTATTTTTTTTATTTGTTACCCATACATGTAATCTATTTTTTGTATTTGTTAACCATACATGTAATCTATTTTTTTTTATTTGTTAACCATACATGTAATCTATTTTTTTTTATTTGTTACCCATACATGTAATCTATTTTTTTTATTTGTTACCCATACATGTAATCTATTTTTTTTATTTGTTAACCATACATGTAATCTATTTTTTTTATTTGTTAACCATACATGTAATCTATTTTTTTTTATTTGTTAACCATACATGTAATCTATTTTTTTTATTTGTTAACCATACATGTAATCTATTTTTTTTATTTGTTAACCATACATGTAATCTATTTTTTTTTATTTGTTAACCATACATGTAATCTATTTTTTTTTATTTGTTACCCATACATGTAATCTATTTATTTTTCGTGATGCAAAACACTAGTTCAGTAAAAAGGACCCGACGGTCTTAAACGTCACTTTAAATGATAGATAGTGCAAAAGACAATCGGAAGACACAATAATGAAACAATGGTAAACCTTTGAACCAAAATATAGATGTTAATATCTTCCGAAAAACTTTTTGAAACATAAAATGAGACGATTCTTTAAAAAATACTGTTACTACATGTACTAGTATATGTATAAAGGACCGTCACATCTAAGTTATTATTATCAAAAGATTGCATGGATACATGGACATGAACACGTTAAATACAGGGGAAAATGAAATGAACTAATAAAGAAATGTTATTGAAAACTAATATACAAACATAAAGTTAGAATAATTAAAATAATAACTTTTCACCGTTAGGTTAGCTACAGAGCACTGCATATAGTATTTATGTCGCTTTCAAAACAAAAACAAAATGAAATATCATATCAAAATATATATCATCAGATTTTCTTACACTTCCAAGAATTGTGGGTATTAATAACATACACAACCCGGAAGAGATAAAGTCTATTATCAAATATTATATCTACTGAAAGTAAGGTCTGGTCTATTTATAGTGGGATACCATCAACATAATTTGTAGGTTTTTTTTATTCAGCTACGAAATCACAACATTCATTGATATAAGTCCTCCTCAAATGTCCCCCTCCCCCAAGGAAAAATAAACACAAAAGAAAAAACGATCAAACACAAAAAACATAACAAGCAAACAGAATGGAAAAAATATACAGTTATCAAATAAAACATAAAAACACTGGTAAACGTTAAAATATTTAGTTTTGTGACAATGTTAGGTTTCCTACAATTCTAACTTTGATCACACCCTCACACTGAATCTTTCTTATTTAGTCGCTGCCAAGGAATAACAGAAACCAAACTTTGTGAAATATATAAAATCGAAAAAAAAATATGTTGAACAACTTTAGGATCGTATTTATTTATAAATACCTGGTGGCTTTTCATTTGGTCCCGGTGGTGGTGGAAAATGTCCCTTATCATAATTGTAAGGTGGTGGAGGTTCCGTAGCCATGTTTGCTTTTTATGAAGTATAAATAAACCTATGACGTTACAACATGTTATACATGTACCTGTATTGTAGATAATTAAAGGTATTCAGGTAGATTTATTGATCCACACAACTAGTTTAAATTTATTATAAACAGAATAGTAAACATGACACAAATCACGCGATGTCACGCGAAGGTCGAAATCTCATTACATAAGAAAATAGTAGCATTGGAACTGAATCTCTTATCAATTGCTTTTTTGGAGTGCATAGAAATTAGAAAATTGACCATAAGGGCTACGGCTCCTCAGCTAGTGAAAATGTTACATAACAAGCAGTGTCTTCTAAAGTATGTCTTCATAAATGCCCTGTCAAGTATTACGATCAAGCTTAGCTTTATGGATTAAAAAAAACTATTATTTTAGACTAGATTTTCAGAAACCATAGGCCATGGAATTGTTGAATTATAGACATGATCCTAATATGACCTCCAAACGTGTGTGTGTTATTTATTTATTTTGGGGTGTTTTTTTCCGCTATTTGTAAGAAGGCTGCAAAGCAATTTAATGTTTATATGCGGATAGGAAAACATCTGGACAGATTTGGTAAACTTACTATTTATCATTCATTTATTATGTCAAATTTTAGTTACTGTCCGCTTACCTGACACTTCTGTACTGAACAAAATTCCAAAAAAATAGAAAAAATACAAGAACGTGCTCTCCAGTTTATCTACAATGATTCAGACAGCTCATACGAAACACTACTCCACAATTCTAAATTACCCTCACTTAAAACCCGGAGAATGAGAACAATTGCCTTGGAGACCTTCAAAATTATACATAAGAAAAGTCCACTGTTTTTACAAGACCTTCTAACCATTAAATATAATATATATAATGTTAGGTATATAAATACGGCTGATATTCCCAGACCGAGAACAACAAAGTACGGTAAAAACTCTTTCAGGTATGAGGCAGCATGATTATGGAATACATTGCCAAGTGAGGTCAGAAATATGTCCTCATTTGACCAGTTTTAAAATTATATTTCGGATAGGTGTGGTGGGGAATAGTTTTTCTGCAGCTCTTCAAGCTGTGCTGTCTCATGCCTGAATAGTCTCCTGCTTTATCACATATTTTATTTGCATAATTTGTGTTTGTTTGCTTTTTATATGATCTAATTTGCTTTTGTGATCATATTCGCTTTTTATGTGATCTTATTTTGCTTTTATGATCTTGTTTGCTTTTTATATGATCTAATTTGCTTTTGTGATCTTATTTGCTTTTTATATGATCTAATTTGCTTTTGTGATCATATTCGCTTTTTATGTGATCTTATTTTGCTTTTGTGATATTATTTGCTTTTGTGATCGTATTTGCTTTTGTGATATTATTTGCTTTTGTGATCTTATTTGCTTTTGTGATCTTATTTGCTTTTGTGATATTATTTGCTTTTGTGATCTTATTTGTTTTTGTGATCTTATTTGCTTTTGTGATCTTATTTGCTTTTGTGATATTATTTGCTTTTGTGATCTTATTTGCTTTTGTGATCTTATTTGCTTTTGTGATATTATTTGCTTTAAAATGATCTTATCTGCTTTTATGTACTCCTATTTGCTTTTTATGTGCTCTTACTTGCTTTTTATGCGCTCATATTTGATTTATCTGTGCTTGTTTTGCTTGTATATATGTTATAGTCGGGTTTAAGAGCTTCATGTAGCTCATGTTATTTGCTATATATATATATGTGCCGACTTTAAATAAAATTTACTTACTTACATTTTGTACTTACTTTTGTTTTTGTTTCGTTTTGTTTGTTTGTGTGTTTGTTTTTGTTTTTGTTTTTTTTATTTTGTCGATCGGAAATTCAAGATTGATACCACCACTGAACAAAGTTTAAACATAAGATCATGTGGGACACTATTTTCAAAGTCTACTCTTAACCATCTAAAAATAATTGGCCGGACTGATCTTTGGTAGTCTTCTACAACATATATCTTTTTGTGTTAGCGGATAGGGTTATGGTGTTTAACGCTACTTTCAGCAATATTCCAGTTACATCGTGGAGGTATGTTTTATTGGTGGAGGAAACCGGAGTACCCAGAGAAAACCGCCAACATGTCGCAAGTCACTGGCAAGCTTTATTACGTAATGTTGTATCAAGTTCACCTCGCATGAACGTGATTAGAACCCACAACTTGAGTGGTGATATACACTGATTGCAAAGATAGTTGTAAATCCAAATACCATACGACGTCCTTCATTGACTATGAATATACCCTGAAAGTACCCTGATAAAGCTCAAAATATATTTTAATTCGCACATGTGTATTGTCGGACATATTATTAATACCATTCCTAAGTGAATCCATGTATTCATGCAGGAACATGGTGCATACAAACATAAAAATCCTTGTATTGTTTCTTATCATATAATATTTTCCAGACTATCTATAGACTTTGACTTTTGTAATTTGTCTTCAGGAGAATTAATTTACAAGGAACGCTGGTGACATTGACAAGCTGGTTACTGATTTATTTGTGATTTTGTGACCGTTTTACTTGTTTAAGTAGCTAAAATCAAAATGCCATCAAATTGGAAAATATCAGTAACTTAATTGCAACATCTGTCTAGCTATCTAAATAAGATAAACAACTGTAAACAGGAAGGTTGGTGGATTTTGTTATGACATGCATATCCGTTACTGGCTGCCATTTCAAGATATGTCAGATTTTTCCTACTAATATCGAAATAATTCATGGAATCCATAGTTTGTATAACGTTTTAACATGGCTAACATTATGTTCGTTGCATTTTATCCCTCGCTATCGATCGTGATAAATTGTTTACGAAAATAATGTTGCCGATGTTAAAGGGAAACTTCGCGATTTTTTACATGTTAGCTAAATATGTTCCTGGTAATATAAAATACATATTCACAAAGTTTTATCGACATATTTCCACAAATAACGAAGCAAATCGCAAATTTGTAATTTTAATTTCTAATTTTTCCATCAGGCTGTGACGTTTTAGCCTGATAATGCATTGTGGGATTGAAATTTAAAGTCTGGGTCGCTGATGTTAAATTCGCTTCATTTAAAGCGCTCAGAGGACTGTAATCGAAATCCATGCCCCATGCGCCTGTGAGCGAAACGTAAAATATTATGCAGAAAATATATTTCTTATATTTTTCATGTATTTTCAGAAGCGAGAGACCATATTTCAATTTTAAATATGCTATTCTTCAATAAATTAAGGCAAATAATTCCTGAAATAAGAAGTGAAAGGCGGGATTTACTTATTTTTATTTTCATTCTGAAAACGGACATTCACACCGGTTCACTCAGCAGGGCACCTAATATTGCGTAATGAGCCGGAGGGACCATTTAACTAAGGGGGCTATTTCTTTTTCAGGGGTAAAAAATAAATAACTTGTTTAACTATTTGAACGTGAAATAATAATTCGTGAACTTTTTTCGCGCATTTAACATCCTCGCGAAGAAAGCGAAGATTAAATACCCACCAAAATAACCACTTATACGGTAAAATAGGATTTTTTTTTCTGGATTTCAACGCTGATTTCTGTCACTGCTGAAAAGTGGAGTTACACAAGTTATTTATTTTTTACCCCTGTAAGACAGATTATTTTTTTATAAAATCAGTGACATGAAATGAAAAAGAAATAGCCCCCTTAGTTAAATGGTCTCTCCGGCTCCCTTACACATTTTTATCAGTTGGGAGCCCTTTTATTGAGGAAGGGGGTAAAATGCCATAGTCCCATTCAATAGCTGTTCTCAGCTTCTTCTTCCTTTGTTTTTTTTTATTTATTTTTTTTTTTTTTTTTTTAGTTGTATATGTATTTGTTTGGGTATGATTTTAATAATTTGAAGTAGAGGCAAGCTGAATATTTCTTTTTCATTGAAATTTTGACTTCAGTTCTAACCATTCAATCATCTATTTCTCAGTTTGAATTTCTTTTTGAACAGTTATTTACCATCAAATTATTTCAATGTTTCCATATTCAGATGGTCGTTGTGCCATTTTAACGAAATAATCCGTCTGCTGTTATGTTTTTTCAGCGGTTTATATTTCCCGCCAAAACATTATGGGAAAAATATTCGGAGCGCATCTGGGTTTTTCATTGCAGGTAATCCATTCGTAAAAATCCCAGGGTTCCCGTTCTAGCACTTCCGTCTCATATGATGTAGTTTGACCTAGAAATGAAGCTGCCTCGCTATTCTCGGTGAGATTTCTTGGAAAAGATCGACGTACAGACTGAAATTCGAACATGGGCAATCAGGTAAGTGTCTTAGAAACAGTTTGATACGACAGTGCCATGTGTAAACAAGGTAAAAAGTGTAAAAAACACGGGGGTTTCCCAACCGAGGTGAGCGATATGGCGCGAAATACGAAAATGGAGTTGCATACCTTCTCTCTTATACTGTATCAGTCGAAAAACTGTGGACACAGAATACACGTATTATTCATGATGTATGACGTCTACTGATATTGTCAAATGAAGAAAAAACGAATGATTATGAAAATTTTGAAAAAGGAATGATTTATATGAAAATTTTGAAAAAAGGGGGGGGGGGGTAGTAGAGAAAAGGGGGGAGGAGGAAACGAAATCCATGCCCCATGCGCCTGTGAGCGAAACGTAAAATATTATGCGGAAAATATATTTCTTATATTTTTCATGTATTTTCAGAAGCGAGAGACCATATTTCAATTTTAAATATGTTATTCTTCAATAAATTAAGGCAAATAATTCCTGAAATAAGAAGTGAAAGGCGGGATTTACTTATTTTTATTTTCATTCTGAAAACGGACATTCACACCGGTTCACTCAGCAGGGCACCTAATATTGCGTAATGAGTTTAGGTCCCCACAGGAAGTCGCCAGGCAGAATATACAAGTGTCATTTTACATCCGGTCGACGGGACTCTGACCGAATACTTGAATACATGTGTCACAATCTTTGGCAATAATCAGAAACGTAATACACATTTTGTGACCCGTTAACGCTACCCGTGACTAGAATAGGAGATGCAATACACATTTTAAAGGTTCTAATAGGTGATCAAAATACACGACCCTGATTAAGTATACATTAGGAATGGGTGCATATTAATGCACACTGGCGGATCAAGGGGGTGTTCGACAATTTAGTAAAATTCGTGTATAAACTGGGTAAAAATTGGCAAACAAGAGCCTGGGACCCTGTTTTCAAAACTGCTGGATCCGCGCCTGATGCAGCAATGATTCTGGGGCTATTTTCACAAAAAAATCTTTAGATTAACATTGATCGTAAATTATATTGAACTGTTCATTTTTATCTTGATTTTTTTTGCCTCATCAGAATGATATAGCAACAACCAAAATTATGAAGCAAAGCAGGGTGAACAGGGCAGGATAGAAAATTCTTCTTGCAAACCCCAAAAAGCAAAATAGACAAAAACCATTCGTATGTAATTTTTCCTTATAAAAACAACAACCATATTTTTTATGACTATTCTGAGATTAATCAGAAGGGTCCGCCAGTTCGAAAGACGTGATTAAAATAAACAGAAACTGTTTTCTTTACGCAGAGAAAACATGTTACGCTTGGTTCAAATCAGAAATAACCGTTATGAAAACAGATTAATCTTTTTTACTGTTGGCGAAAACGAATATTGTATTTCCATAAACAAATTATTATATTACGTAAGAGATGTACCCTGAAGTTTTGTATAATAAACTTTAAAAGTATTTATAATACTCATCGCCTGTAATTGTCAAATGAAAACTATTACAAATTATATGTTTACATAATCCTCACAATTTGATGGCTTCCTACCCTGTAACTTTCTGTGCTTTTAGCTAAGAAGCAGAGCTTATGTGTAGCTTTATTGTAGTGCATGAACGATCGATTACAAAGTGCGATCTTATAAATAATATCATTAAAACAATTTTGCCCCGTAGTATAGGCATATTTTTATATTTTTACGAATTCATGGCATTGTTCCGATGTCCGTTCTGTTTTTTCACATAATTTCGTAGTTCTTCAATTTTCGAAAAAAATCTTTTGTAAATGTGTCTCATTAAAGACGGACCGTTTTCTCCGATTCGTTTGTTTTGCCATAAGTATATAGAAACAAAACGTAAATCTGCAAAAAGTGATTGTGTAATAAATTCATATATTTAGAATAATAAGAAAAATAAAAAGAATTACGCCTGACAAGCCATATCGACACTGAATGAGGACCCCGGTTTGTCACGCTTGTTTTGGGGCGTGGTGGTATTTAGACATCACGTGATAATTGGTATCGAGATGCTATCAAAATGGCGACATCCATCTATCGTTGATCGAATTTTAAAATCAATTTCATTCCCTTATCCAACATAATAGAACGCTAATATACATATACAAATCCATATTAATACATCAGGAAAAAAATTTAATTTTTTTTTTTGCGAAGTTTCCCTTTAAAGCTAAATACAAACTATGTCTTCCAGGAATTATTTCTTAGCTCAACCATGGGAGAGTCACTTCCTAAATAAAAGTATCCACGGACGTACCTCTGGATTGGGTCGACTTTTTCAGCTTTCAGACATATGATTGTATCTTACATTTTCCACTTCAATATATGAACAGGTGGATATTATTAAGAGAGAGTGAGTGATTGTTGTTTAATGCCAATTCAGCAATTGTTCAGCTATATCATGGCGAGAACAAGTTATTTATCAATAAGATGATGATGATGCCCGCTTTTGTTATAGACCAACACGCTGAGTTGGATTTTTATCGTGCTAGCTGACTGAAACAACAGTCCGCGGGTATACATGTCGCTCCACTCGAACACATTATTCTGATTCCGAACCAACCAGTCTTTGCTCTTTCAGAGTCTTTCTCCTTAATGCTGCGTGCTTAGCGGAGAAGCAACAAATACCAAAGTTTATAATCTTTGGTTTGACCCGACCGGGGCTCGAAACCACGATCTACCGCACTCGAGGCAAGCATGCTAACCATTACGCAACCAATGCGGTTAGAGATAATTAAGATATGATATATCAATAGGTCATATTTATATACACACATACAGCTTCGTATTAGTCAAGATTGATTGACTGAGGTTTTTTTTTAATTAATGTTTAAAGTCCAGTGAGTAGTATTTCAGCTTTATTCAGGATGAGAACAAGTTCAATAATATAGAACAACTATATAGAAAAGAGGGAAGGAATGGGTCAACCAGGTCAACGACTTTTGACTGCCACTGAAAAAATATAGAGAGTTGGGTAGGGACGAACTATTTGGTCGTCTGTAGCGGCTACCAATGCGCATTCTCTTTTTCGAAATCTACAAATGATGTCTTTAGCATGTACATGGCACTCTCCAAACACGTTACTCACTATGGTCCACGATCTGATGTCCGTATTATAACCTGACAATCCCCAATCCACCAATGAGAGGGCTTCCGCTATCCGCCACCCGGGGGCGAGCTGAGAACAAATGAGGGTTTGATCTCTGGGAACCTTTACCAGTACCCAGAATTGTGAAGACAAATTCGTCTATAATTATATTATGATTTTTCATCATAAAAAATTAACCAACTCTGTCCGAATGATCGTGTGACGTCAAAGAAATATATACGATTTGCAATTAATTTTTTCACTAAAAATGTACCATTCATTTAAAACAGAGAAGGTATGATGACGCATAGTATAAGGATGAGGGACCAACCATTTAACTTTTAGGGGGTCTATGTATTTTTTCGGGAGCCAGAATTTTTTCCACTCGAACCAAAACTCTGATTTTTAATCAATATTTTTTCTTCAAATGTTATCAAAATGTTTTGTTGAGAACTGCTAGATTAGATTGCACCTTTCGGTTAAAGATATATAGAGTCTAACACCGGGAGAGGTGCAAGATAGTAAAATCTGTGACACCCTATCTTGCACCTTTCGCGGTGTTTGACTTTTTTTCGCACCCCTTTCTACCTAGCTGCAATAATGTAGCTCCTGTGACAAATTTGTGTCTCGGCAGAGCTACAACACGGTCCCATTCGTCACAATGGAGTAAAAAAAAAGTTGCAGTTGAAACATAAAAAACTCACTATTTATGCTTCAAACATTTCATTATAACTATTACTGATGATCCCAGTCCTTGTTAAATCGGTTTGGCTGAGAAATATATGCTTTTCAAAGGTAGCAACAGTCTTGTTCAAATTTATCGATCGTTTGCCATAACCGGAAACTACGGAAGGCGGAGCTTTTCTAAATATGGTATTTCTTACTACACGTAGTAAACGGCTGATCAAAACATTCACGCCTCAAATCGCCAAATATGGTATCGACATTCAAATAGTGAGGCTGGAAATGACGAAATTCAAAATGTTCAGAGAGAAAGTAAACATGGATTTTTACTTTGTGGGAATTACATTCTAAAATACTGGTAGGTGATACTGGAAAGGTTATGTCTTATTATTGATAAATGCAGGCGTCAGAAACTCTGTAAGCGAGCGCAAAAAATCTCGGCGGCTGCTCCATTACGTGTAATGGCATCCCGTTATAACCCTTGCGAGTAAGCGAACATTTAGGGTTTTATTATTAGAACTACTTTCTACCGTGTCAATTTTTGTTTACTTTTTGTGTAGTTTGGCGTATTCATTTGCAAACCGTATCACAGGACCAAAATCCTACGTAATAAAATAAAACAAGATTTTCGTTTTACTACTTTGAAGGGGTTCAAAATAATAAAGTTAACAACTTGTGATAGATTCTACAATAAAAAAATAAAGAAAATATAGAGTGCTCTCCCTTGTTAACTAACGTAAATAAAGAAAAGTTACCTCCCTTTGACCAACGTCAAATAACTTTTTATAGTTTATAGCAGTATATTTATCACTGTTGTGTTACCATTTAAGGATACTGTCTATATATTATATTATGATATACATTTAAAACACTGTCAAGACAAGGATGTATATCGATAAATCGACAATAATGGAAAACAATTTTGCGGGAAAAGGCACGTGTAGCTTTACCCAGGAGACAGGGTAAGATAAATTGTTTTCTATAAAATCTGGCGACAGAAGATTTTTAAAGAAAAGCAAAACCAAAAATAAAATCCACACCCTAAAAGTTCAATGGTCGCTCCCTGCGATCAAGAACTGTTTGCTTGGTGGTGCTTAGCGCCACTTTCAGCAATATTTCAGTTATATTGTGGCGGTCAGTTTTATTGGTGGAGGAAACAGGAGGACCTGGAGTAAACCACCGACCTGTCGTAGGTCACCGACAAACTTTATCACATAATATTGTACACCTCGCCCATATCTAGATTTGAATTCACAACATCAGTGGTGATAGGCACTGATTGCATAAGTAGTTGTAAATCCAACTACCATACGATCACGGCCACGACGGCCCCTGATCAAGAACTGAAATACATGTGAACATGCAATAGTTGACACAGTTAGATTTTGATGACAATTTTATTCGATGAACTAGATAAGAATGTATATCCAACTTTTCTGTTTTTGTTCTCCTCGCACTGAAATAAAAACACTTTCAGAAAACATGCAATCCGCATAGCAGAGAGAATATAAATGCCCCGCAGTGTTCAAAGTGAAGTGTCGTCCAGCTACAGAGATTCCCGAATGCTAGTTCGTGCAGAACGTCACATAGGTGGGCTATATTTAAATAGATGACATAATAGCTGACATCACATTCTGTTGTAACGACCTATAGTGAATCTACAGTTTGGGCAGACATGAACTACATCTTTGCAGGAGTTCATACAAAATGGAATCAGACAACAAAACAATGACAATCTGAAAATTAAAAAAATAGATAAGTTTTAAAAAATATAAATGACAGCCTGTATCATAAATATAACATATGTGTATTTTTGTTAGCTTACTGTATGGCCATTTGATTTTCATAAAGCAGTCGTTTAAGACCCTGGATTTTGTTCATGAAATCTACAGCACTGACTTCTTGTATTATGATGTCCTAGATTGTTTTTATTTTTATCCTTGCATGATATTTACAGGTTCTGGTATATTTTTTACCCATTACGCGGCCTGGTGTGTTTTTACCTATTACGGGTCCTGTTTTATTATTTTTATTTTTGTTTGCCTTTTACGGATCCTGATATATTTTTGCCTATCACAGGTCCTATTATATTTATGCCAATCACATGTTCTGTTATATTTATGCCAATCACATGTTCTGTTATATTTATGCCAATCACATGTCCTGCTATATTTATGCCAATCACATGTTCTGTTATATTTATGCCAATCACATGTTCTGTTATATTTATGCCAATCAGATTTTCTGTTATATTTATGCCAATCACATGTTC
This sequence comes from Bathymodiolus septemdierum, assembly GCA_963383655.1. NCBI lineage: Eukaryota > Metazoa > Mollusca > Bivalvia > Mytilida > Modiolidae > Bathymodiolus > Bathymodiolus septemdierum. Next base: position 35,751,731 of record OY726519.1, read on the forward strand.
TGTTATATTTATGCCAATCACATGTTCTGTTATATTTATGCCAATCACATGTTCTGTTATATTTATGCCAATCACATGTTCTGTTACATTTATGCCAATCACATGTTCTGTTATATTCATGCCAATCAGATGTTCTGTTATATTTATGCCAATCACATGTTCTGTTATATTTTATGCCAATCACATGTTCTGTTATATTTATGCCAATCACATGTTCTGTTATATTTATGCCAATCACATGTTCTGTTATATTTTATGCCAATCACAATGTCATGTTCTGTTATATTTATGCCAATCACATGTTCTGTTATATTTATGCCAATCACATGTTCCTGTTATATCTATGCCAATCAGATGTTCTGTTATATTTATGCAAATCACATGTTCTGTTATATTTATGCCAATCACATGTTCTGTTATATTTATGCCAATCACATGTTCTGTTATTTTTATGCCAATCACATGTTCTGTTATATTTATGCCAATCACATGTTCTGTTATATTTATGCCAATCACATGTTCTGTTATATCTATGCCAATCACATGTTCTGTTATATTTATGCCAATCACATATTCTGTTATATTTATGCCAATCACATGTTCTGTTATATTTATGCCAATCACATGTTCTGTTATATTTATGCCAATCACAGGTAATATGTTTTGCCTGTTACAGGTTCTGATATACTTTTGGTATGCATTTTTTTAGTATTAACGGTCCTGGTATATTTTTTTCAGCGTTCTAGTATATGAACGTTTCTTATTTTATTTCTGAGACTGAAAGTAATTTTAAAAACTATTTCCTACACATTAATAAATATGGAATAAAAATAAATGGAAATTTGTTTTTGTTGATCTAGAATCAACAATGAAACAATATTACATTTTCTGAATTCAGTGATCTCGGACAGACTGTTGTCAGGGATTACTGACCAACTGTTGTCAGTGATCTCGGACCTTCTGTTGTCGGTGATCTCGGACAAACTGTTGTCATTGATCTCGGACAGACTGTTGTCAGTGATCTCGGACAGACTGTTGTCAGGTATTTCTGACCTACTGTTGTCAGGGATTTCTGACCCACTGTTGTCAGGGATTTCTGACTGACTGTTGTCAGTGATCGCTGACCGACTGTTGTCAGGGAATTCTGACCGACTGTTGTTAGGGATTTTCGACCGACTGTTGTCAGAGATTTCTGACCGACTGCTTTCAGGTATCTCTGACCGACTTATAAGCGTTCTAACATGAATCCCCAAGATTTCAGAGTGGAAGTGTGGAAAGGCCTTTTGACTTATAGGTGGATCGACTTATAGTCGAGTATATACGGTAGACATGTTCTACCTTTCTGTCATTAACTTACATTCTTGTTGCAACATGCCATGCATTCAATTTTTTTTAAATATTAAATTTCTTGTCAATTATGCATATAGAAGAAAAAGAGGGTGCATTCTTGAGATTTGCTGTTACTCGAATGTCATAGATAGATGTCCTTATAACAGAATATTTGAGAGAGAGAAAAAAAAAATCTTAAACGGTGAGATCCAAATCAATTCATTTATGAATAGGTTGGAAATATATAGAACCGTGAAAATAAAATGAGTGAAAGATTGTTGTTTAACGCTAAATGAGCAATATTTCAGTTATATCATAACGAGAACCAGTTACATTTGATGAGATGGTGATGTCCGATTTGTACTAGATCGACACTCATAGTGAGCGATTGTTGTTTAACGCCAAATGAGCAAATTTCGAGCTATATCATGGCGGGAACAAGTTACATTCGATGACATGATGATGTTCAGCGCTTAGTTTGGATTGTTTTATTGCTATTCACTGAAACAACAGTCGCGGATAGACATGTCGCACAACTCGGGCAAATTATCCTGATTCTGTGACAACCAGTTTTTGCCTTCGCTCCTTATTGATGTGTGCTTAGCGGAAAAGCAACAAATACCAATAGTATAGTCTTTGTTTCACCCGACTGGGTCTAAGACCCTCCGGATCTATCGCACTCGTGGCCAGCACATTAACCATTACAGCACCGATACGGGTATCGTAAAAATAAAGATGCACTAGTAATGCCCTTTAAAAATATTTTGAGTTCCTCCTTTGCAATTTGCTTAGGGTCGTTTTTATAAGACTTATAAAATGTTGTCTTTTTCTAACATGAAAATACTGAAAACAAAAATAATTTCGTTTATTTTTTTATTGGATTATTATTTGCTATCGTTAAAAAACGTCCACTGATTTATTTTTCCTGCCAATTATGTACCTTTTATTAAAACAAAACAATTCGTGTAAAATCTACCTTGGGGTTTCAAATAAACGGATTTTATATTATTGACACATACCCGATAAATATCAGAAAAACGCAAGCTACCCAGGTGAAAGTTCCAACTTCATAATGAGTTGATGTCAAAACATCAGCACTACATGATGGGCATTTTGTTCTCAGTGGCGTTTCCCTATACTGGACTTGTAATACATATCCTGGAGGCTGATTAACAACCACATGTGTCGAGGCTGTTGTATACGCTGAAAACGGAAGATAAAGTTGATTAGCTAATATTAATATTATATGTATGTAGGGGTTGATGGTCTTCTTTGATGCACGATTACATTCGGGTCAATTGTATGTTTCAATTTCTGTCGCCATGGAAACGAATTAATTTTACCTGAGTTTCAGATGGATTTCTTTGCACATTCATTACATCATAATCCCAATCCGTTAAAAGTAATCAAAGACAAGGTTTGTGTTAGTAATATTGTTCATCATCTCGCATACACCATGAACGTAACTAGTTCCCTAAGGTGAGTGTGAACTTTCAGTTTATCGGAACTCTTTATTGGTGTTCTAAGTTTCACATATACTCTTCACATGAAATACAAGTTATCAGCTTATAACTATGAATCTATTATAGTGTCTGAAGGACATGTAAAAGGTAAATGTTTTTCATCTTGTACTGCATTCGTATGTCCTAACAAAGAAGCAGTAATTAGTTTTCTGGTATTCCAATTACACAAATAAATGTTCAGTTTCAATAAATTGATTGATTGTTGTTTAACACCATGCGAGGCTTGATGACAAGTGATCACTATTCAAAGTCCTCCGAGAGAATAGGAGCTACGAAATTATGAAGATACCAAAGGGGTAATCAGAAAATGTGCTACACGACCCCCACCCACACACACACACTAAACAGGAGTGAACGTATCGGAAGGTAAGTAGCTCATTCTCCACTTTACACATCCATCGCTGTATACGCACATAAAAAATACGGTGATGACTCATGTACGAGGAAAGAAGGACGTGATTGTGACTACGACAAAAGGAACATATCCATGCTCACTGACATGTGATGCTGGAATGTTGCTACATATAAATGGAAAGTCCACAAAGAAGAGAAAATCGAAATCATCCCGTTTGTCGTTTAGTTTCGTTCTTGATCGGTCATTACTGTCAATTTCAATTCAATTCAAATATTTTATTGAATAAAGTGCGTAATTTAATTGTACAATATCCAATGGGATTGCACATCAGGCATAGTCTATATAGGTGCTCTCCCTCTACTGTCAATATCTAGGTGTGTGTCCATGTATGAAGCAGATCTAACATCCGTTATTTTAAGTGCAATCTGATAGAACATAGTCACCAAACTTTGAATTTTTTAGTGAAAGTATATATCGGAATATGAAATTCGAAACCCGGGGTAGCTTCTTTTCGTTTTTCTTGAGAAGCCCATGCATGAAGTCTGCTTCATATGAATAAAGTACCAGGTCGGCCAGGAGAGGAGCACAGTTGGTATTCATAGACATGCCGACTGTTTGGCGAACATACGTCTATCAAGCATAACAAATATATGTTGACAATAAAAAACTCAAGCCAGTAATGATGCAATGTCTTACCACATTCTTTACTTGTTTTTAAACCAATAATTTTCATGATTAAAGGGATAAGTTTGTTAATTTTTATACTTAACTAAAGCCCCAACAAAGGTCAACGTCTCACTTGCATTGTGTCTGTATGAATTCCAACACTGATAAAAAAAAGTTCCTAAGCTATCGTACGACAATTGTAATGGAGATTAAATGTTGACACAGTTGAAAATGGTGTGTCAAAGGCGAAAGGTACCATTGATTTTATACTGAATTGACCGAGGAGTCAAGTGTTCTAGAGTAAAGTAAACTATCTACTTATACAAATCATCCACATATTTACTTCGAGATGCCAAGAGACATGACAGATCCGAGTTTGATGTGACGAGTTTCGAGTATACTTGTAGTGTTTTATTTCGTTGAAGGGATTGTAATTCATTAACTCAAAGAACGCGTTCTTTTTTCACTCTTTTCTATACACATGATAGTTCGCATTGTACTGTCTTTTTTCACTCTTTTCTATACACATGATAGTTCGCATTGTACTGTCTTTTTTCACTCTTTTCTATACACATGATAGTTCGCATTGTACTGTCTTTTTTCACTCTTTTCTATACACATGATAGTTCGCATTGTACTGTCTTTTTTCACTCTTTTCTATACACATGATAGTTCGCATTGTACTGTCTTTTTTCACTCTTTTCTATACACATGATAGTTCGCATTGTACTGTCTTTTTTCACTCTTTTCTATACACATGATAGTTCGCATTGTACTGTCTTTTTTCACTCTTTTCTATACACATGATAGTTCGCATTGTACTGTCTTTTTTCACTCTTTTCTATACATATGATAGTTCGCATTGTACTGTCTTTTTTCATTCTTTTCTATACACATGATAGTTCGCATTGTACTGTCTTTTTTCACTCTTTTCTATACACATGATAGTTCGCATTGTACTGTCTTTTTTCACTCTTTTCTATACACATGATAGTTCGCATTGTACTGTCTTTTTTCACTCTTTTCTATACACATGATAGTTCGCATTGTACTGTCTTTTTTCACTCTTTTCTATACACATGATAGTTCGCATTGTACTGTCTTTTTTCACTCTTTTCTATACACATGATAGTTCGCATTGTACTGTCTTTTTTCACTCTTTTCTATACACATGATAGTTCGCATTGTACTGTCTTTTTTCACTCTTTTCTATACACATGATAGTTCGCATTGTACTGTCTTTTTTCATTCTTTTCTATACACATGATAGTTCGCATTGTACTGTCTTTTTTCACTCTTTTCTATACACATGATAGTTCGCATTGTACTGTCTTTTTTCACTCTTTTCTATACACATGATAGTTCGCATTGTACTGTCTTTTTTCATTCTTTTCTATACACATGATAGTTCGCATTGTACTGTCTTTTTTCATTCTTTTCTATACACATGATAGTTCGCATTGTACTGTCTTTTTTCATTCTTTTCTATACACATGATAGTTCGCATTGTACTGTCTTTTTTCACTCTTTTCTATACACATGATAGTTCGCATTGTACTGTCTTTTTTCATTCTTTTCTATACACATGATAGTTCGCATTGTACTGTCTTTTTTCATTCTTTTCTATACACATGATAGTTCGCATTGTACTGTCTTTTTTCATTCTTTTCTATACACATGATAGTTCGCATTGTACTGTCTTTTTTCATTCTTTTCTATACACATGATAGTTCGCATTGTACTGTCTTTTTTCACTCTTTTCTATACACATGATAGTTCGCATTGTACTGTCTTTTTTCACTCTTTTCTATACACATGATAGTTCGCATTGTACTGTCTTTTTTCACTCTTTTCTATACACATGATAGTTCGCATTGTACTGTCTTTTTTCACTCTTTTCTATACACATGATAGTTCGCATTGTACTGTCTTTTTTCACTCTTTTCTATACACATGATAGTTCGCATTGTACTGTCTTTTTTCACTCTTTTCTATACACATGATAGTTCGCATTGTACTGTCTTTTTTCATTCTTTTCTATACACATGATAGTTCGCATTGTACTGTCTTTTTTCACTCTTTTCTATACACATGATAGTTCGCATTGTACTGTCTTTTTTCACTCTTTTCTATACACATGATAGTTCGCATTGTACTGTCTTTTTTCATTCTTTTCTATACACATGATAGTTCGCATTGTACTGTCTTTTTTCATTCTTTTCTATACACATGATAGCTCGCATTGTACTGTCTTTTTTCATTCTTTTCTATACACATGATAGTTCGCATTGTACTGTCTTTTTTCACTCTTTTCTATACACATGATAGTTCGCATTGTACTGTCTTTTTTCATTCTTTTCTATACACATGATAGTTCGCATTGTACTGTCTTTTTTCATTCTTTTCTATACACATGATAGTTCGCATTGTACTGTCTTTTTTCATTCTTTTCTATACACATGATAGTTCGCATTGTACTGTCTTTTTTCATTCTTTTCTATACACATGATAGTTCGCATTGTACTGTCTTTTTTCACTCTTTTCTATACACATGATAGTTCGCATTGTACTGTCTTTTTTCACTCTTTTCTATACACATGATAGTTCGCATTGTACTGTCTTTTTTCATTCTTTTCTATACACATGATAGTTCGCATTGTACTGTCTTTTTTCACTCTTTTCTATACACATGATAGTTCGCATTGTACTGTCTTTTTTCACTCTTTTCTATACACATGATAGTTCGCATTGTACTGTCTTTTTTCACTCTTTTCTATACACATGATAGTTCGCATTGTACTGTCTTTTTTCACTCTTTTCTATACACATGATAGTTCGCATTGTACTGTCTTTTTTCACTCTTTTCTATACACATGATAGTTCGCATTGTACTGTCTTTTTTCACTCTTTTCTATACACATGATAGTTCGCATTGTACTGTCTTTTTTCACTCTTTTCTATACACATGATAGTTCGCATTGTACTGTCTTTTTTCACTCTTTTCTATACACATGATAGTTCGCATTGTACTGTCTTTTTTCACTCTTTTCTATACACATGATAGTTCGCATTGTACTGTCTTTTTTCACTCTTTTCTATACACATGATAGTTCGCATTGTACTGTCTTTTTTCACTCTTTTCTATACACATGATAGTTCGCATTGTACTGTCTTTTTTCACTCTTTTCTATACACATGATAGTTCGCATTGTACTGTCTTTTTTCACTCTTTTCTATACACATGATAGTTCGCATTGTACTGTCTTTTTTCACTCTTTTCTATACACATGATAGTTCGCATTGTACTGTCTTTTTTCACTCTTTTCTATACACATGATAGTTCGCATTGTACTGTCTTTTTCACTCTTTTCTATACACATGATAGTTCGCATTGTACTGTCTTTTTTCACTCTTTTCTATACACATGATAGTTCGCATTGTACTGTCTTTTTTCACTCTTTTCTATACACATGATAGTTCGCATTGTACTGTCTTTTTTCACTCTTTTCTATACACGTGATAGTTCGCATTGTACTGTCTTTTTTCATTCTTTTCTATACACGTGATAGTTCGCATTGTACTGTCTTTTTTCACTCTTTTCTATACACGTGATAGTTCGCATTGTACTGTCTTTTTTCACTCTTTTCTATACACATGATAGTTCGCATTGTACTGTCTTTTTTCACTCTTTTCTATACACATGATAGTTCGCATTGTACTGTCTTTTTTCACTCTTTTCTATACACATGATAGTTCGCATTGTACTGTCTTTTTTCACTCTTTTCTATACACATGATAGTTCGCATTGTACTGTCTTTTTTCACTCTTTTCTATACACATGATAGTTCGCATTGTACTGTCTTTTTTCATTCTTTTCTATACACATGATAGTTCGCATTGTACTGTCTTTTTTCACTCTTTTCTATACACATGATAGTTCGCATTGTACTGTCTTTTTTCACTCTTTTCTATACACATGATAGTTCGCATTGTACTGTCTTTTTTCATTCTTTTCTATACACATGATAGTTCGCATTGTACTGTCTTTTTTCATTCTTTTCTATACACATGATAGTTCGCATTGTACTGTCTTTTTTCATTCTTTTCTATACACATGATAGTTCGCATTGTACTGTCTTTTTTCACTCTTTTCTATACACATGATAGTTCGCATTGTACTGTCTTTTTTCATTCTTTTCTATACACATGATAGTTCGCATTGTACTGTCTTTTTCACTCTTTTCTATACACATGATAGTTCGCATTGTACTGTCTTTTTTCACTCTTTTCTATACACATGATAGTTCGCATTGTACTGTCTTTTTTCACTCTTTTCTATACACATGATAGTTCGCATTGTACTGTCTTTTTTCACTCTTTTCTATACACATGATAGTTCGCATTGTACTGTCTTTTTTCACTCTTTTCTATACACATGATAGTTCGCATTGTACTGTCTTTTTTCACTCTTTTCTATACACATGATAGTTCGCATTGTACTGTCTTTTTTCACTCTTTTCTATACACATGATAGTTCGCATTGTACTGTCTTTTTTCACTCTTTTCTATACACATGATAGTTCGCATTGTACTGTCTTTTTTCACTCTTTTCTATACACATGATAGTTCGCATTGTACTGTCTTTTTTCACTCTTTTCTATACACATGATAGTTCGCATTGTACTGTCTTTTTTCACTCTTTTCTATACACATGATAGTTCGCATTGTACTGTCTTTTTTCATTCTTTTCTATACACATGATAGTTCGCATTGTACTGTCTTTTTTCACTCTTTTCTATACACATGATAGTTCGCATTGTACTGTCTTTTTTCACTCTTTTCTATACACATTGATAGTTCGCATTGTACTGTCTTTTTTCATTCTTTTCTATACACATGATAGTTCGCATTGTACTGTCTTTTTTCACTCTTTTCTATACACATGATAGTTCGCATTGTACTGTCTTTTTTCACTCTTTTCTATACACATGATAGTTCGCATTGTACTGTCTTTTTTCATTCTTTTCTATACACATGATAGTTCGCATTGTACTGTCTTTTTTCACTCTTTTCTATACACATGATAGTTCGCATTGTACTGTCTTTTTTCACTCTTTTCTATACACATGATAGTTCGCATTGTACTGTCTTTTTTCACTCTTTTCTATACACATGATAGTTCGCATTGTACTGTCTTTTTTCATTCTTTTCTATACACATGATAGTTCGCATTGTACTGTCTTTTTTCATTCTTTTCTATACACATGATAGTTCGCATTGTACTGTCTTTTTTCACTCTTTTCTATACACATGATAGTTCGCATTGTACTGTCTTTTTTCATTCTTTTCTATACACATGATAGTTCGCATTGTACTGTCTTTTTTCACTCTTTTCTATACACATGATAGTTCGCATTGTACTGTCTTTTTTCATTCTTTTCTATACACATGATAGTTCGCATTGTACTGTCTTTTTTCATTCTTTTCTATACACATGATAGTTCGCATTGTACTGTCTTTTTTCACTCTTTTCTATACACATGATAGTTCGCATTGTACTGTCTTTTTTCATTCTTTTCTATACACATGATAGTTCGCATTGTACTGTCTTTTTTCACTCTTTTCTATACACATGATAGTTCGCATTGTACTGTCTTTTTTCACTCTTTTCTATACACATGATAGTTCGCATTGTACTGTCTTTTTTCACTCTTTTCTATACACATGATAGTTCGCATTGTACTGTCTTTCAAATTATATCAACAGGTATATAACCTAGACTCATACAAACTTAATTTAGATTTATTATTCTGTAATATACATATTAAAGAGGTCGTATTTTACTCTGTATCCAGTCAGAAACATTGATATTAGAAGTGGCTTATACACTAATTTTCCCACATACATGTATTCCATCTTTTGTCATAAATGTAATGAAAATTTTGTGACAGCGAGGAAGGTTAGACTGTACGTGTTATTTATCTAAAAAACCACCAACAGTACACTCTGTTGTCATAAAAAGGGTTAGAATTAGGGTATGGTGTTTAACGCCACTTTCAACAATATTTCAGTTATATTGTGGTGGTCAAATTGATTGGTGAAGGAAACCGGAGTGCCCGGAGAAAACCACCGACCTGTCGCAAGTCACTGACAAACTTTATCACATAATGCTGTATCGAATACACCTCGCAATCACAGGTACTTGTGGACAGGACACAGCATCCCCCCTTTTTACACCCTACCCCCCTTTTTTCATTTTTTTTTCTTTTTTTTTTTTCATTTCCATGGCTTAGAAATATGTAAAACAGCAATAATATGCCGTTTTCTGATTGCATAAGTCGACTGATATGTATATAGAGATGCCGTTTTCTGATTGCATCAGTCGACTGATATGTATATCAGAAAACGGCATAGTATTGCTGTTTTACATATTTCTAAGCCATGGAAATGAAAAAAAAAAATGAAAAAAGGGGGGGGGGTAGGGTGTAAAAAGGGGGATGCTGTGTCCTGTCCACAAGTATCTGTGCTCGCAATGAGCGGGTTTCGAATTCACAACTTTAGTGGTGATATGTACTGATTGCACAGGTAGTTGTAAATCCAACTACCATACGAACACGACAATGACTACGACTGTACCTGTTGTAACTACTGACATATGGGCATACAATTTCATTGAGAGATATGCTAAGAAATCTACAAAATAAAACGGAAATCACCTCAAATTTATGAATTAGGTCAGGCAAGCCCAAATAATTCAACATTCATCACGTGAGTTTCCAACGCTAAACATTATCGAAATCAAAGGGATTCACACTTTATAGAATAATTTATAAATACATAAAATATTTTACATTAAGTAATACATTTTTATTATGTCAACACTATACATTTGTCTTTAATAGTACGAAAAATAAACGATATAACTGAAATATTGTTCAAAATTGCGTTAAACATCATACCCCCATCACCCCCACCCACCCCCACCCCATCCCCACCGAAAAATAAACAAAGTTGCCCCCACAATGTACGAGATAAGATGTATCATGCATAGAAAAAAAGCAATACGATTACCTGGAGGGGGTCCTGCAGGAGGGGCCCCAGAAGGTGCACCTGGCTGTTCATAAGTAAACGCTGATGGAGGAGCTTCTGTTTTACGATCCATTGTTCTATCACTATAAAATTACAGGTTACAAATGTTTAGTTCGATCATTCCTGTCCATTCAACTGTAACGACAAATTCTACAGCTGAGTGGTGTTCAAACTTGACATTAACACGGACATCGTGAATTATAACACCCGAAGGATTTTAATGACTAATTGATCAAAGTGATTGTTTTGATTGATTTTTATATCTTGTTATATATAGACCAGTGGAACAAACCTGCATTAAACTGCTAACTCTTCCGGAATACTCTAGTTCATCCTCGGTTCTTTATGTAGATTCAATCTTTAGTTTTATCTTTCAAAAATATAATGGTAATTATAAATAAAAAAACTGAAGTTTTAAAGGTGTTATCAAAAACAAACGCTGGCATTAAATTACCGAACAGAGCAACAGTAACAATTATTATCTACAAAAATGCTATGCTGTACTTACGTGTGTGTGTTATGTTTGGTTTACGCCTAACTGTAGTTTATACATGTTTATACATGTATGGGGAATATATTTTGACCTATATATTTAATCCAAGCACTTAATTGATCTGCTCTTGTGTTGTTTAAATTGATCGCTATAGCTACATTTAACAATATTGACCTGAATGTTTTGAATTAAACTTTAAGTAAAACAAACTATGTATTCAATATTTTACTGTTGGCTGTGTTAGTTATACTTAGATTATTTATTTATTTTTCATTTTTAACACTTTACCATCTCGATCATACCAGCTTGTTAACGGCAAAAAATAGAATGATTGCTAAATATAGTCCATTTAATTCTATGTCTAAATAAGCAGCGAGTTATGTGCATAAAATCCCTTTAAAATCTTACGTTTGCATGTATTTGTAAATATTACTAGTTGATTGATTAAGAAATAATTCATGGAAGCCATATGTATATATTGTTTTTACCACGGATAGGCCTTTATGTTTACGAAGTTTTACCCCGAGCGTAAGCGAGGGGTAAAAAACTGACATAAAGGCCTACCCGTGGTAAAAACCATATATACATATGGCTTCCATGAATTATTTCGATTCTAATATGTAAAAATTGGTAAAATATCGTTATAAATTGTCGATGACGTCATAAATTTAATCGGTCATAGATTAATATTATTTTTACCACGGGTTTGGACTCAAAGCGTTTGAAGGACGTCATATTAGAATTGCTGTTTAACGTCAGTGAGCTGTACATCAGCAATAATCATGACAAGAACACCTTTACAAACAATACACCAGATGGTAGGTTTTCTGGAGGTGGCATTGAGATGGTTCTTTGTGAGTGTGGTTTGATGGTTTGATTACCACAAGGAAAAAATGAGGTGTTACATAAAAAAAAACTTTGGCCTTGCAACGGACCGCCAACGACCACTCCAAACTGTTGTTAATTGTGAGGTATCGGAGGTTTTCCTTTGGCATACATGACGTCCAGCAATCTCAAAACATGCGGAACCTAGTTAGTCCCGCCCCCACGCACACGAATTGTTTCTTGATTCGTTTAAATGATATGATTATATAATAAACTACATTATACATGTACATTTTTTAGTGTAGACTGTGTGGGGGAAAAGCCAAGAGTTACTGTCTTTGGACACAAATCTTTATGTTGGAATCTCAATGGAAAGGATCATATTTGTGATGATGTCAATTATTTTTAGATTAGAATTTGCAGACTGGAGAATACTCATAACATATAGATATTGAAAAAAAAACATATCATGAAGAATAAGCATAATTATTGTTTTATGATGAAAATATGAAAACATTATGAATGGTTATAAATAATATTCGTTTTTTTTTCTAAATGCAATTCTGATAAAACATGTCAAATGCTCATATGTTTATATCTACTTTCACTATTCAAATGTATTGCTTCAGAAAATCTATATATATATGTGAAATGAATAATTCTCGCGTTACCAAGTGTGAGATGTAAAAAGCATGCACAGTGTCCCCTCTTTTATATTCAGTATTTGGTAGTTTAAGAATATTTCAGCTTCAATATTTCTGAATAAAAATTGACATGGAATTTTCTTATTATTTTTTCTCAATATTTGTTGTATTGTTGCTGTCTGCAGATAAATGATATATTTGGTCATGTTCAAAGAAAGTATTTCTTATGTATCAAAAATTTATTTGAGTTAATTCCCTTTGAACACATTTAAAAAAAAATGGAGTTATCTCCCATAAAATAACAGTCATAGAACCCAAGTTAGGTAGTCTCTCTTTGATTGTCTTTTATCTAATTTATTTACAAAAGATAACATCGCATTTATTTAAAAAGGACAATCTTGCCTGTCAAAATATCACTGCAACCACTGTTTTAATTCCTATGTTGCTTATTTAACTTGTAAAGAAGTTTAATTCGTAAGAATGCAAACAAATGCTCTTCACTCCGTATTTGTCACGCAGATGGGATAGTAACCTGTTCCCTGTTTACTTTGAAGATTGACTTTCGATAAGTAACCTATGAAATATTATTCGTGATTGTCATAAAATTCCTACTTTTTAAGCTTCAGCTCCGCATGTCACACATTTAAAGAGATGAAATAGCTCTATATAGCTTTCTTATCGCACATTAAGTGGAATAAAAAGATTACATTTGTATGAATTTCACACTCTTTCTGTTGTCAATGTCCCCTACCGCGAATTAAAAACTACTTATAAATTTTCGATTAAAAAAATATGTCAACAAGAATTCTTTTTTTGGTACCTTCTTCTTCATTTCTCACCAAAACGGAATTTCGAGTTTTCTATAAATTCAAAGTTTAAAAAAATCAACTGAAGATATCTCTTATTTACTTAGAATATTAGCCAATAAAGGAAAAGCAACATAAATTTGTTCCGATCGGGTTGAAGCAAAGACAAAAATTGGTATTTATTGCTTCTCCGCTAAGCACGCAGCATTAAGGAGAAAGAGCTGGTTGGCTCGGAATCAGGATAATGTGACCGAGTGGGGCAATATGTCAATCTGTGTATTGTTATTTCAGTGAACTAGCACTATAAAATTCCAACTAAGCGTGTTGGTCTATTACAAAGCGGACCTCATCATCATCTTTTTGACAATTAACTCGTTCTCGCCATGATAAAGCTGAAAAATTGCTGTGTTGGATTTATACTACAATCACTCACTCTTAAATTTGTTTGACTCTACCATCACTTCCTCCTTTTTTTCCACTCACACATAAACACACACACACATCATGTACTCATATTGTACCAGATTAAGTCAAACCACTCCTCTCTTCGGGAAACTATATTTTTATAACTGATTATTATTTTTTCATTATTTTTCAATGAACATGAGGTCAAAAGGCATATGCCCACATATTAATTAGCATACATTTGAAATCGAATCCATATGTTTGTGTCCCTACCTATTACTGCAGAAATATAAAACGCTATATATATTGATAAATGAGAAATTTATATTCTGTGTGCCGCTGACTTTTTCTTTTCATCTCATGATGGAAAATAAAATATGGCATAAAAATATCAAAGACTGTTGATGAAATATATTATCTCTTTCAATAAAATGAATCAAGATCCAGCGGGGTAAGAATCTCCAGACAGTAATGTCTTTTTCAATCAAAGTGGCTAATGTATGCAAATTTATTGAACCATGTGGTAGGAGTGACCATCACGTGGGTGCTACTGTAATTCTATCAACTCTATAATTACATAGTAATTAAACGCGATTATTTGGTGCCATTATTTTTATAAATGCTGAAAGTGAATATCTTTAATGTGTTGTTCATTCAAGAAAATTGCTTCAATTGAGAATTATGCTAAATTCAAAATAATAATAAATATATATATTTTTTTCTAATGTTTATCAATGTTTAGGAATATTACAGCTATTTTATTTCACACGAGAGATAGACAAACATAGATTAAACTGGGCGCTTACTCACAAAACAACAAACATGCATACATTATGCAAGTGTTCCATGGTGGCTTGTCTTGTCCTCATCGTGAAGTTGGAGTTCCGAAAGGATCTCTTGGATACAGAAACAAAACATAGATTCTGAGGTACCGGGTACAATCTCCTTCAAGAAAGACATCTGTTAGTTGTTCTGGGTGAATCAGTTACATTACTCGTCCTTATCGGAATGTAAATGAGTGTCTGGTGTAAATAGACTGTCACACTCTATGCCCGTAAAAGACAATTTGTAGCAGCTCCTGACTAGCAAGTTTGTTGGCAGAGTCGGTTGATGATGGCCGACAAATTCAGACCTTGACCTTTATATCCTCTTTCCTCAGTGCTATTTTAAACCTTCGCTATTTGAACCACCTCAGTGTCATCTTTTTTACGTACATTATTTACTGTTTGTAAATATAGCTGAAATACTACATTAAGCGACAATCAATCAATCATTCAATCAATCGTAAAGTTGATTGTAAATGAAAAGTTCATGATAGTGTGAATGTGTTCAATCAATTGTTTTATAGTAACGACACACGGCTGTGTCCTCCTGGTTAACCATATATCTCTGTCGTCCAATAAAGGATGTTATTTCATTTCTGTTATTATTACATTTTTTTTTTATTTGATTTTGTAGATCGTCTTGTCGTGTCATGTGTATTTATTATCTATTTATCACTGGTATTAAACTGATGTTCGTAACTTTAGTTACGTACATCCCAACATGGCGTACACGGAAAATGGTAAATTAGAATATCCTTGTTTTCTCTTTATCAGTAGTGTTTATTAATAAGTCCATACGGTATGATTACAGGTGGGAATATTAGATACTCGAATGCATACATAAAAATGATGAAACTCTTATGAGAACATTGAAATATTAACTTGAAAAAAATTGAAGAATGTACGTAACTCTTTGAAGTGATGTTCGTAACGTTAGAAAGATATTTAAAGAGATGTTCGTAACTGCAGATTTCCATAACTATTAAATAATAAGAACGTGTTTAATTGCTCGTTAAGAAACAGTTTGAGAGATTGAATCTAGTTTCTGCATGACTGATCTAATGATGGTTTTTCATAAATTTTATTTTTAGTACTGGTTTTAAGTAGATTTTATTGGTCCTCTCTCGTGATCAAATATGCAATAGTTTGTGGTGTATGTTTTAGTTTCGTCTACATAAAACCAATGTTTGTTCGTTCGATTACAAGAATATATTTTCATTATTGCAGATAGTTTCATGTGTTACCAATCTAAGAAGACTGTTGGTTTCAATTTCAAAGCAAAATTAAGCATGCAAACAACTTAAAAGTAAAAAGAACAACAAACAACGAAACGAAAGCATATAGAACGAGTATAAAGAAGAAAAAACATTTCAGGGTCGCATACATGTACAGTATTCTACCTTTCTCACATTTTTAGGATGTTGATTTGTTTTAGCGTCACATACGACTTATTGACATTTGAAGACTTGTTGATCCATGAAACATCGTAATCATGTCAATATAAACAATTATAGACTTGCTACAATAAGTCCCTTTCTAACCTATTTGTATCTTGTGCGTACCCCTTTAATAAGTTTGCTGCTGAAAGCAATGTATCTGTAGTACATAAATAGTGTCGGTAGAGATATATTACCTATAGCAACATATTTACTAAAGTATACAAGAATATAGATAAGGGACTTGTAGGAAATCTATGTGTATAATTATATTTAACATGGGTGAAGGAAATTCATGTATGCGATCCTGATTTAAAAAACTATTGATATTAAACTAATTCGTTTATATACCGTCAAGACTGTTCAGACTAATTACATTCTGTCAATTTCAATGCATATTTATAAATATATATGTATTTGTAAAACTTGAAATGGTATGATATAAAAAAATGAACTTTTCGAAAACAGCTTTACCATAGATTAATCCAATTTTAATACTTACAAATTATAGATTCGTTAAAAAGTATTATAAATCTTTATGTATCTGTATTTAGTACAATAGTCTAACAAATTAATAATAAATTAATCTGGTTTCATTTCAGCATTAAAGGGAAATAATTAGATGTGTCATTCTTAAAATACTTGATCTGGTGTGTCCAATTTTATTAAAATAAGCAAAAAACACAAAGGACAATTAATTTGGTAATAATTCACGGCATATTTACACATAGAAATGTTAATTTACATACAAATATACTTTGTTAGAATTTATATACGAGACCCAGAATGGCCCTCATCGAATTTAATGATGATGTCGGAGGTCGCCATTCATGGGAGGTCATAAACACCCAAAGGTCGGAAGTCAAAACGCCCTATTGCAAGGTCGTAGTTTATGAAAGACCTTCTAGAGCACACAGTCCAAGACCAAATAGAAATATCAAAATAATGCTTACAACTACATATGTTGAATCGACTGCCGCATCGGCCTCAGCACTATTAATTATCTGGTCATTCTCGATATCCATCGCTGTAAGATTGCAAAAGATTACAGGAAACGCAAAGCCACGTGTTTAGTATTGCTACTTGGAAACGAGCGTTGAGCAAGGTGTTCTTCTCCCGCTGCCCTCATCTTTCGTTCATCTCACTCATTCATAACCCTCTCATCCTCCGCTCTGTATTTCTTTTCTCTCGTGCATCATATAATCTCTCCCACCTCTATTACCCTCTCTATCACTTCAGGGATGTTTTTCTTTGTTTTCAAATTTTATTCATTACAAAAGCGTTGTTCTTTAAATGTTTTAAACATGATTTTAGAAACACCAAACTTTAAAGTTACCAACATCATATTTGAAAGTTACGAACATCGTTCAAAAATAATTCTACAGTTACTTACATCATTTGTATTTCTTAAAGTAGGTTTTGTGCCACATAGGAGAATTTACAGTTGATTTAAGCATATCACTACAATCAATTGTTAAAATATCTATACATTTGAAAGGACAATATTTGAAAATAAACTAACAACAAAGAGAAAACAAGGATATTCTAATTTACCATTTTCCGTGTCCGCCATGTTGGGATGTAGGTAACTAAAGTTACGAACATCAGTTTAATACCAGTGATTTATGCTAAATTGGGAAATGCTTTGTACCACTGTTTCAACTATAATTATATGAGAAATAAAGAATGTTGAAAATCTTGAGGAAACAACTTGCATTTAGTTATTTTGAGTACTAATATATAAAACAGTTTCCAAATAAGTTCAAAATAATGATTTTTAAGGGTTTGAAATAAGTTGCAATGTTTAGTTATTCCTTTTGTAGTCCAAATAATAGTTTTTTCATATATTTACCACCATTTGTTAATATTTTTTTCTCTCGAGTCTTTGCTGTCACTTCTTAGTGAGGAAGCAACAAATACCATATTCATAGTCTTTGGATTGACATGCTTGGAATTTAACCCAAGATATACCACACAGGAGGGAAGCAAGCTAACCATTACACCATCGTAGAGGTTCCTTATAAACTATATCAGTTATTTAATGTTTCGTAAGCTTGTTCTCGCCACGAACGTAAAGCTGACATGTTAAAAGAAATCATTGATTGATTGATTGGTGCTTAACGCCAACATTAGCAATATTTCAGCTATATCGTGACGTGGCATGTTAATCATTTGGTGTTTAATATCAATCAAGCAATCCATCAATCTATTGATATGTGTCCTGTATTGTCTAGAAATCTTATGTAAGCACGTAAATGAACCTTTTCTCACATATTTTGAAAACAGAAGTCTTGTGGTAATAAGCTATACTATCAATCTCAGACCTATATTAAATGTCTTTATTTATTAATACATGTACATATTTTGTATTTCTTTCTAAAATAAGACTACTATATCAATAGTGTTTATTAACTAATCTCGAACTTAAAATCCAATGACAATTAGTTAAATGGTAAAATAAAGTGCTGAAATTAGAAGAAAAACATATTCTCCTCCGCCTTTCCCACTGTGATACTAGATTAGCAACTGAGAGGGCGTCTAGGAAGTGCGCCTGTATTACATTTACACCGTTCTTCAGTAATATAACTTGACGTTTATACCAACCAACATCATTTAATTCTTTGAACGAGTTTTAAAACATATTATTAAGCAAGAAAGTAAACGGTTTATGTGCTAAACACTTCCATAGCTATCAAAACATTTAATCTAAGAGCAAACTTTGATTTATGGGCTAACGAATAATTTTTGGAATTCAAATGCATGCATTTTTTTTTTTATATATATATATATAAATCATGTATCTATGGGAATCTGATGCACTCGTAAGCTTATAGTTTACCAAGGATACAGCGCCACATTTTACAGACTAGCGTCATCTATACATTAAACAATTAAATTCTGTGACTACATGCATGTAAGAATTCTATCTGAATCTCTAAACGTTTAACTAATTCCAGTGGAACATTTAAAACGACACACATAATTCATATGCAAGAGAACGATCATAAATGACTAATTCACCTCGACTGTTATTCCCTTTAATACTTTGAGCACTCCCGTCTCATCACCCTAACCAAACTTAGCATCGAAATAAATAACTGCCTTGGGTAGTTTTGGGTAAATCTATGGAACGATCCATGAAAGATTGAATTTATTGTCAAGACAAAATATTGCTTTCGTTTTAAAAGATACAAGAGTATTCTTATACATTTTATTTAACTGAACGTAGGTTCCCAAAAGAATCATAACATTTTGTATGTATATCACATAAAAACAACACGGAAAATAAGGGGAGGATCCACATATACAGGTATGTTACAGATGGGAAGAACAACATTATCTAGTTTTCTTCATCCCAGAATATAGATACAGATATACACATTGATGACACAAATACAATATGTTATGTCTTCAGAAAGGACTTTGACCATTAGGTTATGACATGTGTTCAGAAAGGACTTTGACCATTGGGTTAACTCATGTCTGGTATTGATTCTTACTTATCACTATTTATTTTTGTTTCTCAATATAGAAAAATTTCAACATTTTACATTCATATTTAGAAAATGTAAGTCCATTTTAATGTTCACCTTTAATTGGGAATTTTCCCAGACTTCCTGTTTTATTAGCCAATAAAAAACAACAACAACAAAAAAACAATTATATATTAATAAATTAATTTGATGTGTTTACGAGATTTTGATTGGATAACAAATTTATGTTATTTTCCAGACAAAAATTTTAACCGGAAGTCACATGTTGGAGTCTCAATTGGGAAATTTTTTAATTTTAATTTTTTTTTGCAATTATTATCCGACAAAATATTTTTAGGACAAGAAAAAAATTAATTAGGAATTAATTGATCAGGATTGATTACAATTTTTTGTTCGGTTCATTCGAAATAAACTCAAAAATGTGATAACGTGTACCACATTTTTGAGCTTATTTCTTCATGAAAAAAAATTTGAGATCAATCCTTAAATACAATAATTAGTGACGTTAATTCTGGTTGTATTTAATGTGTAGTGATGGCACGTTATCTGGTGTAATACCTTTTTGTGAATTTAATTATTCTGAAGAAAAAAAACCAAAAAAAAACCAATGACAATTTTTATTTTCGTACCGTTACAGCATATATTAACACTTTATTTCTGCACAATAGTGTTGATTTCACTATTGTCTGTGAAATTATCAACTTGTTATATCTACCAACAAGCTGATAAAGATTTCACTGGGTAGTGTTTTTAGGAAATTTTAATTACCAAACCGGTGAAACCGTTACCGACCCACTGTCTGATGTATGTGATAAACATTTCGTAATGTTATTACTACCCTACTGGTCAGTAATTAGCTATATTACACCGCGTGTGATAATAAAGTTGAAAAAGTCTTTGAATAATTATCATATAAAATGGTTCTTATTAACACCCAAAATTTATAAAAACGTCAATTAATCTTCTATTTATATCGCCTTTGTTGTTGTTTGTATTTGTTGTTTGGTCCAAACTCTCTGTGTGCACCATTTATTAATTAAATTGTAAATAAATCCTTAAGAATACACAAACAAACTCGCACAAAAACACCCGTAATTTACTACCTTTTGTTTTAATATCTGTAACTTTTCTGTCAAAAACAATTCAAAATAAAGCAATGGCAAGAAAAGAGCTTAAAAATAACATTAAACTTGTATTTAAACAGAAATCAGAAAAAGTAAGAAATAAAAGCAATTTAGCCTCAAAACACTATTCAGTTGAAACTTTCGAACTATTTTTTAACCTTTTGATTTTTTAAATGCAGTTTCAGTTTATTCCTCAGATATAATTTATTTTTCATGCAGTTTGATATTACTTAATTTCATATGACAAAATATGGATATGATAGAAAGAAAAAACTATGAAATCACAGTGTTGCCAATTTTAACTAGTTGCATGGGTTTTTACAGTCATGCGAAAAGGGAAAAAAAAGAAAAAAAAAGCTCCCGATTGAGTAGAATATTAACGCAAGATTTTATTTTAGAATACTTAAATAACACTGACCGCCACGATATAACTCTTAGCTTAGAGTAATTTTGATTAGATAATGCGCTTAATAAATATTGTAAATAATAATAAAAATAATCAGAATAATAATAACTGAAATATTGTTGAAAGTGGTGTTAAACACCATAAACCAACCGTACCCCCTAAAATAGTTTTTTGTTTTCTGCTAATTCATTGTCAAAATATAAAAAAGAATTAGCTTATAACCTGTTTGCTTCTGTCGAAATAAAAATGCATCACTCGTATCTTAGACCACTCTACAGTCAAGAAACAAGAAACCTTTAATAATCCAGTTATTATTATCTTTATTTATCAATGTCATACAACATATAGGCATACATATATACAATAAATAATTCATCAGATCATGATACAATACAAATACAACACATGGCATCATTAACCAAGGAACCTAAAGCTTAATGACCCATTTGTTCTGAGATTTGTGGTCAATCCTCCCTCACGATTCGTGTCATGGGAGTTGTAATCTATAATCAGTGCCCGACCCCCTTAATCACAGTCCCTACTAATTTGAGTAATATACATCCGGTGTCAAATACAGTATACTGTTCAAGAATAAATTTCAAAGTGTCAAAATGAATATACTTTCTCCGAAATTGAATTGCATGCTGATTTTCACCTCGGAGCTTATCAAAAATGGTGTATTGCTGGATCTGTGAGTAATGCAACAGATTGGATATACTCGACGACAGAAAACGACATTTTATGGCCACCAATATCCGAGACCCTTATCTGGATAAACAATAAACATCCGGTGCCACTGTTTTTTGTGGTTCGGAATATACTTATAAGAAGTGTCAAAATATATTTTTTTTCCAAAAACCTGATTTTGAATAGCTAAACATAAATTTCACACGGAAAAAGGTATTGCGCTACAATGGGAGTAATCCCAGTGTTATATTATAGGAAACTGGAAACAAATCCTCAATTTATGCACTTTTTTCATACTCTATGTGAATATTAGTAACAAATATTAATCTTTATGGTCTGAGTGGAATTTGAATAACTATTTTTACATGTATGGCTTTCAGTATATTCTTGTTAAACATTTCAAGCAAAAGTGTCTTCATTTACAGGCAATTAAACTTGTTTTAATATTACGCAGGCCAGACCAGAACGAAATTGAACAAAAAAGCTGCATATGTTAAATTTTGATCTCTAAGGTTTTTAAACCAATAGACGCTGGTAAATTCATTTGTATGAAATGTAATCTTCATATCACAATAATGAAAACAAAGATTAAACAGTGATGGTCAACAAATCTACCAATATTAGCAAAATGAACAACCATCGCTTTCATAAAATCAACGAATAGGAAAATACCGTATTTGCCAATGGAAATCTGTGTCTTGGTTTGGGACAGGCACACAAAATTGACGAGGTTAAGATACAATTGCATTTCCATTCCAGATATTAAATGAATTTCCGGGAAAATTTTCCCCTTGTAGCTTACTTAAAACTTTGGACCATAAGGTCTTAGAATCCATAGATCACGGTGTCTGAATTTGAGCATGTTTGACTCTACATTCCAGAGTCAGAATGGACCGTAGAAATACCACAAAGAACTTCTTAATACACAAAGAACAAACAATGCTGTATGAACACGATGGACACATTTAATTAGCTCAAAAAACACTCCATTCCAACAAACAAAGTAAGAATATAGTTTTAAACAAGTTACGATTGATATAATTTTTGTCTGGTTGCCATGGCTTGGACCCAATAGACCAATGGGTCTTCATAAGCGAATCTTTGGTTCCCATGGCTAGGACCCAATAGACCACTGGGTCTTCATATGAGAATAGTTGGTTCCCATGGCTTGGACCCAATAGACCACTGGGTTTTCATATGAGAATATTTGGTTCCCATGGCTTGAACCCAATAGACCACTGGGTTTTCATATGAGAATATTTGGTTCCCATGACTTGGACCCAATAGACCACTGGGTCTTCATATGAGAATACTTGGTTCCCATGGCTTGGACCCAATAGTCCACTGGGTCTTCATATGAGAATATTTGAACCTACAACCGCATCGGTGGCGTATGGTTAGCGTGCTCTCCTCGAGAGCTGTAGATCGTGGGTTCGAGCCTCGGTCGGGTCAAACCAAAGACTATAAAACTGGTATTTGTTGCTTCTCCGCTAAATATGCAGCATTAAGGAGAAAGAGGAAAGACTGGTCGGCTCGGAATCAGAATAATGTGCCCGAGTGGAGCGACATGTCTACCCGTGGACTGTTGTTTCAGTGAGCTAGCACTATTAATATACAAATCCAATTCAGCGTGTTAGTGGGCTAGCACTATTAGTATGCAAATCCAATTCAGCGTGTTGGTCTAGAACAAAGCGGATCTCATCATCATCTCATTGAAAATTAACTTGTTCTCGCCATGATATAGCTGAAAAATAGCCGATTTTCGTTAAACAACATTCATTCATTCATTCATTCATTCATTCATTCATTCATTCATTCATTCATTCATTCATTCATTCATTCATTCATTCATTCATTCATTCATTCATTCATTCATTCATTCATTCATTCGTTCATTCGTTCATTCGTTCGTTCGTTCGTTCGTTCGTTCGTTCGTTCGTTCGTTCGTTCGTTCGTTCGTTCGTTCATTTACAGAATTTCCAATAATGGTTCTCAAGAAAATCTTTTTTTAAAACTATATTCGTTGCCGTCTGTTTTATCTTGGGCCTCAGGGGATCGGTTCTAATAGAACATGTGGTTTTCATTTGTACAAGATCGAATCCCCATTTCACTTGGATAATTAATACCAAGCTATTTAAAAAGAAAAAGCTCTCCGACCCCATACATCACTGGGTTTTTATTTGTGCAAGCTCGAATCTGTGTATCAAAATGACGATTCTTTTTTTTATTTGTATGATATACTTATATATTTCCATATTTTTGTTTCTGTTTACGATATTTCAGACTAAGATTAACTTTGGATCTGTTCTTTAGAAGACAATTAATACATATTTTTTTTTCTGTTTTCGATATTTCAGACTAAGATTAACTTTGGATCTGTTCTTTAGAAGACAATTAATACATATTTTTTTTTCTGTTTACGATATTGCAGACTAAGATTAACTTTGGATCTGTTCTTTAGAAGACAATTAATACATTTTTTTTTCTGTTTACGATATTTCAGACAAGATTAACTTTGGATCTGTTCTTTAGAAGACAATTAATACATATTTTTTTTTCTGTTTACGATATTTCAGACTAAGATTAACTTTGGATCTGTTCTTTAGAAGACAATTAATGCATTTTTTTTTCTGTTTACGATATTGTAGACTAAGATTAACTTTGGATCTGTTCTTTAGAAGACAATTAATACATATTTTTTTTTCTGTTTACGATATTGCAGACTAAGGTTAACTTTGGATCTGTTCTTTAGAAGACAATTAATACATATTTACTTAATTTACCCCTTTCGTGCCCTCTAATAGCTCATTCCCAGGAGAATCAATTTCATATGTACAAATTTGAATCTCCTTTTCCCAAGGAACACCCATTCCAAGTTTGATTCCAAGTTTTGCAGTAGATTACAATGTGAAAAAAGCTAACGGAGAGCGCACAGACGATGGACGTAAACAAAAATACCCAGATGAGCTTGAACAAATGCAGGTTATGAAAGCAGCAAACTGGTGTAAAAGAAATAATGTTCATTAAAATTTAAAACATCGGTTCTTGAAATATCAATTATCGTTCAACATAACTTCTCCTTTGAAAATTAAGATGCGGTGTAGCTCCATTAAAAATAGAAACTAGAAGGTCTTTTAATTGAAAATAGAATTTGTTTTAATCATGCTTGTCACATAAATAATTGTATTAAAGACGAAAAACATGTCATATTGGATTGTCCAGTATATGAAGATTTGCGTCATTACTTATTTAGCCATGCTTATTTGTATAATAATAAGTTTGTGCCTTTGTCTGATGCAGATCAATTGACATTTTTATTTACTAATGAGAATATGTGTTATTATTTTGCCAAAATCTGCGATGAGATTTCAATAAAATGAAAACAAATCTATCGAAAAATGTTCATATGTACATATTATTGTTTATATTTTAACAATAGTTTTTCTTGTCAGAGTGGCTCGTGTATATTTTTACTATGTCTGTCTTTTATTTGTGTTCATTATGAGACTTCAATAAAGTATTTGTCTTGTCTTGTCTTCTATTGAAATATATCACGTTTTGTTTTTAGTCTCGTGTTTTCTATATACAATTTTTTTTTACTGCAGACTTTTTTAAAGTATGTTCTGTGACTCGTTTTCACACAATACGGATATTCATTACCGTCCCATATATTGGTTGGTGTGGTTGAATTCTGGCGTTTAACGCCACATTCAACAATATTTCAGTTATATCGCTACGGAAACCGGAGTACCCGGAGAAAATCACCGATCTGCCGCAAGTCACTGACTAACTTAAGACAATTAATACATATTTACTTAATTTACCCTTTTCGTGCCCTCTAATAGCTCATTCCCAGGAGAATCAATTTCATATGTACAAATTTGAATCTCCTTTTCCCAAGGACCACCCATTCCAAGTTTGATTCCAAGTTTTGTAGTAGATTACAATGTGAAAAAGCTAACGGAGAGCGCACAGACGATGGACGTAAAAAAATACCCAGATGAGCTTGAACAAATGCAGGTTATGAAAGCAGCAAACTGGTGTAAAAGAAATAATGTTCATTAAAATTGAAAACACCGGTTCTTGAAATATCAATTATCGTTCAACATAACTTCTCCTTTGAAAATTAAGATGCGGTGTAGCTCCATTAAAAATAGAAACTAGAAGATCTTTTCATTGAAAATAGAATTTGTTATAATCATGCTTGTCACATAAATAATTGTATTAAAGACGAAAAACATGTCATATTGGATTGTCCAGTATATGAAGATTTGCGTCATTACTTATTTAGCCATGCTTGTATGTATAATAATAAGCTTGTGCCTTTGTCTGATGTTATGTGCTATGAGATTTCAATGAGAAGAAAACACATTTTCTATCGATAATTTTTCATATGTACATATTATTGTTTATATTTTAACAATAATTTTTCTTGTCAGAGTGGTTCGTGTATGTTTTTATTCTCTCTGTCTTTTATTTGTGTTCTTTGTGAGACTTTAGTAATGTATTTGTCTTGTCTTGTCTTGTCTAGTCACGTTTTGTTTTTAGTCTCGTGTTTTCTATATACATTTTTTTTTACTGCAGACTTTTCTAAACATGTTCTGTGACTCGTTTTCACACAACACGGATATTCATTACCGTTCCATATATTGGTTGGTGTGGTTGAATTATGGCGTTTAACGCCACTTTCAACATTCTTTCAGCTATATCGCGACGGAAACCGGAGTACCCGGAGAAAACCACCGACCTGTCACAAGTCACTGACTAATTTTATCACATAATGTTGTATCTAGTACACCTCGTCTGTGCAGGATTCGAACTCACAACGCCAGTAATGATAGGCACTGATTGCATAGGTAGTTGTAAATTCAACTACCACGACGGCCCCGTCTGATATATATACCTCACGATACTTATACATTAAATATGTTTACCGTAACACAAATGCATTTTTTTTCTATTTCTTATTTACTCTCTACCAATGTAATATCTTTTCTACTTATTAAGAGAACATTTGTGGCGGTTTCAGATATCGTTTTCGACAGTGTTAACTTAGGTACATAGGAATATTTTATTAATTAATAGAATTTGATTTGTTTTATTTTCTTTTTTGAAAAAAAAACTTAGACTTATTTTTGTACAGATGACGATTCATTTTCTTTTATTACAAATAAAGATTTACATTAAATGATAGAGATAAAATATTTTTTACAACCGTATCAGTTACCATATGGTCGGACTCCCACCCCCTGCTCGTAAGGAAAAGTTATCGATAATTATCCATTATGTGTGCTTTTGAAAAACAAACTTTAATTGTCTTTGATCAATTATTCTTAGGTGTGCAATAAATTAGTACCTTTGTCTACACAAATTTACTGAAATTTGGCAATTCTTCCAAGCCACTCTCAATTGATTTTGTCTGTTTGTTTGATGGTGTTTAATGCCACTTTCAACAATATTTCAGCTATATCTTGGAGGTCAGTTTTATTGGTGGAGGATTCCGGAGTACCCGGAGAAAGCCTTCGATTTGTCGTAAATCACTGACATATTCCCACTCTTTAAAATTTTAGAGTTCGGATTGTCCCACATTTAAGTGTCGAAACTTCTTAAATAAACATATTTTGTCTCAAATGTGCTTGATACCTGCATTACTTTGACTATATTTACTTATAATTGATGTAAATATTATTTCCTTAGTGCTATATATGATCATTTATTAATGGTATGTAAATATTATGTTATTTCCTTCTTTAGTGCTTATAATTTATGTTTGCCTTATGTCTTGAAAAAATAAATATTGAAATACAGTCTCTTCTTTTTAATATACTTATAAAATTTACTTTTGTTAATTACATGTAATTATCAGCTACACACTTCACTGTTGTTAAAAACTTATTCCCGATTGTCCCACACTTTTTCTTACCTTTTTATGTGTAATTTCAAAAAGTAGGACAATCGGGAAGACACCACTTTATCACATACATATAATGTTGTACACCTTTGTTGTTGTTTGTATTTGTTGTTTGGTCCAAACTCTCTGTGTGCACCATTTATTAGTTAAATTGTAAATAAATCCTTAAGAATACACAAACAAACTCGCACAAAAACAACCGTAATTTACTACCTTTTGTTTTAATATCTGTAACTTTTCTGTCAAATAACAATTCAAAATAAAGCAATGGCAAGAAAAGAGCTTAAAAATAACATTAAACTTGTATTTAAACAGAAATCAAAAAAAGTAAGAAATAAAAGCAATTTAGCCTCAAAACACCATTCGGTTGAAACTTTCGAACTATTTTTTAACCTTTTGATTTTTTAAATGCAATTTCATTTCGTTCCTCAGATATAATTTATTTTTCATGCAGTTTGATATTACTTAATTTCATATGGCAAAATATGGATACGATAGAAAAAAATCCTATGAAATCAGTGTTGCCAATTTTAACTAGTTGCATGGGTTTTTACAGTCATGCAAAAGGGAAAAAAAAAGAAAAAAAAAGCTCCCGATTGAGTAGAATATTAACACAAGACTTTATTTTAGAATACTTAAATAAAACTGACCGCCACGATATAAATCTTAGCTTAGAGTAATTTTGATTAGATAATGCGCTTAATAAATATTGTAAATGATAATAAAAATAATCAGAATAATAATAGCTGAAATATTGTTGAAAGTGGTGTTAAACACCATAAACCAACCGTACCCCCTCATCACTCGTATCTTAGACCACGTTACAGTCAAGAAACAAGAAACCTTTAATAATCCAGTTATTATTATCTTTATTTATCAATGTCATACAACATATAGGCATACATATATACAATAAATAATTCATCAGATCATGAAACAATACAAATAAAAAGTTTTCATATAAGAATTTATTTAAGAATACACAATTTTAAAGCTTAATGACCCATTTGTTCTGAGATTTGTGGTCAATCCTCCCTCACGATTGGTGTCATGGGAGTTGTAATCTATAGTCAGTGCCCGACCCCCTTAATCACAGTCCCTACTAATTTAGAGTAATATACATCCGGTGTCAAATACAGTATACTGTTCAAGAATAAATTTCAAAGTGTCAAAATGAATATACTTTCTCCGAAATTGAATTTCATGCTGATTTTCACCCCGGAGCTTATCAGAAATGTTGTATTGCTGGATCTGGGAGTAATGCAACAGATTGGATATACTCGACGACAGAAAATGACATTTTATGGCCACCAATATCCGAGACCCTTATCTATTCTGGATAAACAATAAACATCCGGTGCCACTGTTTTTTGTGGTTCGGAATATACTTATAAGAAGTGTCAAAATATAAATTTTCCAAAAACCTGATTTTGAATAGTTAAGCATAAATTTCACACGAAAAAAAGTATTGCGTTACAATGGGAGTAATCCCAGTGCTATATTATAGGAAACTGGAAACAAATCCTCAATTTATGCACTTTTTTATACTCTATGTGCATGTTAGTAACAAATATTAATTTTTATGATCTGAGTGGAATTTGAATAAATATTTTTACATGTATGGCTTTCAGTATATTGTTGTTAAATATTTCAAGTAAAAGTGGCCTCATTTACAGGCAATTAAACTTGTTTTAATATTACGCAGGCCAGACCAGAATGAAATTGAACAAAAAAGCTGCATATGTTAAATTTTGATCTCTAAGGTTTTTAAACCAATAGACGCTGGTAAATTCATTTGTATGAAATGTAATCTTCATATCACAATAATGAAAACAAAGATTAAAGAGTGATGGTCAACAAATTTACCAATATTAGCAAAATGAACAACCATCGCTTTCGTAAAATCAACGAATAGGAAAATACCGTATTTGTCAATGGAAATCTGTGTCTTGGCTTGGAACAGGCACACAAAATTAACGAGGTTAAGATACAATTGCATTTCCATTCCAGATATTAATAGAATTTCCGGGGAAATTTTCCATTGTAGCTTACTTAAAACTTTGGACCA
Organism: Bathymodiolus septemdierum; assembly: GCA_963383655.1. Taxonomy (NCBI): domain Eukaryota; kingdom Metazoa; phylum Mollusca; class Bivalvia; order Mytilida; family Modiolidae; genus Bathymodiolus; species Bathymodiolus septemdierum. The sequence goes on from OY726519.1 coordinate 35,781,816, forward strand.
TAAGGTCTTAGAATCCATAGACCACGTTGTCTGAATTTGAGCATGTTTGACTCTACATTCCAGAGTAAGAATGGTCCGTAGAAATACCACAAAGAACTTCTTAATACACTAAGAACAAACAATGCTGTATGAACACGATGGACACATTTAATTAGCTAAAAAAAACTCTCCATTCCAACAAACAAAGTAAGGATATAGTTTTAAACAAGCTACGATTGATATAATTTTTGTCTGGTTCCCATGGCTTGGACCCAATAGACCACTGGATCTTCATATGCGAATCTCTGGTTCCCATGGCTTGAACCCAATAGACCACTGGGTCTTCATATGCGAAGCTTTGGTTCCCATGGCTTGGACCCAATAGACCACTGGGTTTTCATATGAGAATATTTGGTTCCCATGGCTTGGACCCAATAGACCACTGGGTTTTCATATGAGAATCTTTGGTTCTCATGAATTGGATCCAATAGACCACTGGGTCTTCATATGAGAATATGTGAACCTACAACCGAATCAGTGGCGTATGGTTAGCGTGCTCGCCTCGAGAGCTGTAGATCGTGGGTTCGAGCCCCAGTCGGGTCAAACCAAAGACTATAAAACTGGTATTTGTTGCTTCTCTGCTAAGTATGCAGCATTAAGGAGAAAGAGGAAAGACTGGTCGTCTCGGAATCAGAATAATGTGCCCGAGTGGAACGACATGTCTACCCGCGGATTGTTGTTTCAGTGAGTTAGCACTATAAAAATCCAATTCAGCGTGTTGGTCTAGAATAAAGCGGACTTCATCACCATCTCATTGAAAATTAATTTGTTCTCGCCATGATATGGCTGAAAAATAGCCGATTTTCGTTAAACAACAATAATTCATTCATTCATTCATTCATTCATTCATTCATTCATTCATTCATTCATTCATTCATTCGTTCATTCATTCGTTCGTTCGTTCGTTCGTTCGTTCGTTCGTTCGTTCGTTCGTTCGTTCGTTCGTTCGTTCGTTCGTTCGTTCGTTCGTTCGTTCGTTCGTTCGTTCGTTCGTTCGTTCGTTCGTTCGTTCGTGCGTGCGTGCGTGCGTGCGTGCGTTCGTTCGTTCGTTCGTTCGTGCGTGCGTGCGTGCGTGCGTGCGTGCGTGCGTGCGTGCGTGCGTGCGTGCGTGCGTGCGTGCGTGCGTGCGTGCGTGCGTGCGTGCGTGCGTGCGTGCATTCATTCATTCATTCATTCATTCATTATTTGAACCTACCTGTCACAATGATCATAGAAATCATTTACAGAATTTCCAATAATGGTTCTCAAGAAAATCTTTTTTTAAGTTATATTCGTTGCCGTCTGTTTTATCTTGGGCATCAGGGGATCGGTTTTCATTTGTACAAGATCGAATCCCCATTTTACTTGGATAATTCATACCAAACTATTTAAAAAGAAAAAGCTCCCCGACCCCATACATCAGTGGGTTTTTATTTGTGCAAGCCCGAATCTGTGTATCAAAATGACAATTCTTTTTTTTTATTTATATGATGTATTTATATATTTCCATATTTTTTTTCTCTGTTTACGATATTTCAGACTAAGATCAACTTTGGATCTGTTCTTTAGAAGACAATTAATACATATTTTGTTTTCTGTTTACGATATTGCAGACTAAGATTAACTTTGGATCTGTTCTTTAGAAGACAATTAATACATATTTACTTAATTTACCCTTTTCGTGCCCTCTAATAGCTCATTCCCAGGAGAATCAATTTCATATGTACAAATTTGAATCTCCTTTTCCCAAGGACCACCCCTTCCAAGTTTGATTCCAAGTTTTGCAGTAGATTACAATGTGAAAAAAGCTAACGGAGAGCGCACAGACGATGGACGTAAAAAAAAATACCCAGATGAGCTTGAACAAATGCAGGTTATGAAAGCAGCAAACTAGTGTAAAAGAAATAATGTTCATTAAAATTGAAAACAACGGTTCTTGAAATATCAATTATCGTTCAACATAACTTCTCCTTTGAAAATTAAGATGCGGTGTAGCACCATTGAAAATAGAAACTTGAAGGTCTTTTAATTGAAAATAGAATTTGTTATAATCATGCTTGTCACATAAATAATTGTATTGAAGACGAAAAACATGTCATATTGGATTGTCCAGTATATGAAGATTTGCGTCATTACTTATTTAGCCATGCTTGTATGTATAATAATAAGCTTGTGCCTTTGTCTGATGTTATGTGCTATGAGATTTCAATGAGAAGAAAACACATTTTCTATCGATAATTTTTCATATGTACATATTATTGTTTATATTTTAACAATAGTTTTTCTTGTCAGAGTGGCTCGTGTATATTTTTACTATATCTGTCTTTTATTTGTGTTCATTATGAGACTTCAATAAAGTATTTGTCTTGTCTTGTCTTCTATTGAAATATATCACGTTTTGTTTTTAGTCTCGTGTTTTCTATATACAATTTTTTTTACTGCAGACTTTTTTAAAGTATGTTCTGTGACTCGTTTTCACACAATACGGATATTCATTACCGTCCCATATATTGGTTGGTGTGGTTGAATTCTGGCGTTTAACGCCACTTTCAACAATATTTCAGTTATATCGCTACGGAAACCGGAGTACCCGGAGAAAACCACCGATCTGTCGCAAGTCACTGGCTAACTTTATCACATAATGTTGTATCTAGTACACCTCGTCTGTGCAGGATTCGAACTCACAACGCCAGTGATGATAGGCACTGATTGCATAGGTAGTTGTAAATTCAACTACCACGACGGCCCCGTCTGATATATATACCTCACGATACTTACACATTAAATATTTTTATCGTAACACAAATGCATTTTTTTTCTATTTCTTATTTACTCTCTACCAATGTAATATCTTTTCTACTTATTAAGAGGACTTTTGTGGCGGTTTCAGATATCGTTTTCGACAGTGTTAACTTAGGTACATAGGAATATTTTATTAATTAATAGAATTTGATTTGTTTTATTTTCTTTTTTGAAAAAAAAACTTAGACTTATTTTTGTACAGATGACGATTCATTTTCTTTTATTACAAATAAAGATTTACATTAAATGATACAGATAAAATATTTTTTACAACGGTATCAGCTACCATGTGGTCGGACTCCCACCCCCTGCTCGTAAGGAAAAGTTATCGATAATTATCCATTATGTGTGCTTTTGAAAAACAAACTTTAATTGTCTTTGATCAATTATTCTTAGGTGTGCAATAAATTAGTACCTTTGTCTACACAAATTTACTGAAATTTGGCAATTCTTCCAAGCCACTCTCAATTGATTTTGTCTGTTTGTTTGATGGTGTTTAATGCCACTTTCAACAATATTTCAGCTATATCTTGGAGGTCAGTTTTATTGGTGGAGGATTCCGGAGTACCCGGAGAAAGCCTTCGATTTGTCGTAATTCATTGACATATACCTTTTGTTTTAATATCTGTAACTTTTCTGTCAAATAACAATTCAAAATAAAGCAATGGCAAGAAAAGAGCTTAAAAATAACATTAAACTTGTATTTTTACAGAAATCAGAAAAAGTAAGAAATAAAAGCAATTTAGCCTCAAAACACCATTCGATTGAAACTTTAGAACTATTTTTTAACCTTTTGATTTTTTAAATGCAATTTCATTTCGTTCCTCAGATATAATTTATTTTTCATGCAGTTTGATATTACTTAATTTCATATGACAAAATATGGATATGATAGAAAAAAATCCTATGAAATCAGTGTTGCCAATTTTAACTAGTTGCATGGGTTTTTACAGTCATGCAAAAGGGAAAAAAAAAGAAAAAAAAAAGCTCCCGATTGAGTAGAATATTAACACAAGACTTTATTTTAGAATACTTAAATAAAACTGACCGCCACGATATAACTCTTAGCTTAATAAATATTGTAAATAATAATAAAAATAATCAGAATAATAATAGCTGAAATATTGTTGAAAGTGGTGTTAAACACCATAAACCAACCGTACCCCCTCATCACTCGTATCTTAGACCACGCTACAGTCAAGAAACAAGAAACCTTTAATAAACCAGTTATTATTATCTTTATTTATCAATGTCATACAACATATAGGCATACATATATACAATAAATAATTCATCAGATCATGATACAATACAAATACAATAAATGGCATCATTAACCAAGGATCCTATATTTACGTCCTTGCATTAACCAATAATTATTTTTTAGCTAATTAATTTAATTTCAAAATTAAATAAAAAGTTTTCATAAAAGGATTTATTTAAAAATACACAATTTTAAAGCTTAATGATCCATTTGTTCTGAGATTTGTGGTCAACCCTCCCTCACGATTCGTGTCATGGGAGTTGTAATCTATGATCAGTGCCCGACCCCCTTAATCACAGTCCCTACTAATTTAGAGTAATATACATCCGGTGTCAAATACAGTATACTGTTCAAGAATAAATTTCAAAGTGTCAAAATGAATATACTTTCTCCGAAATTGAATTGCATGCTGATTTTCACCCCGGAGCTTATCAGAAATGGTGTATTGCTGGATCTGTGAGTAATGCAACAGATTGGATATACTCGACGACAGAAAACGACATTTTATGGCCACCAATATCCGAGACCCTTATCTGGATAAACAATAAACATCCGGTGCCACTGTTTTTTGTGGTTCGGAATATACTTATAAGAAGTGTCAAAATATATTTTTTTTCCAAAAACCTGATTTTGAATAGTTAAACATAAATTTCACACGAAAAAAGGTATTGCGCTACAATGGGAGTAATCCCAGTGCTATATTATAGGAAACTGGAAACAAATCCTCAATTTATGCACTTTTTTCATACTCTATGTGAATATTAGTAACAAATATTAATCTTTATGGTCTGAGTGGAATTTGAATAACTATTTTTACATGTATGGTTTTCAGTATATTGTTGTTAAACATTTCAAGCAAAAGTGTCTTCATTTACAGGCAATTAAACTTGTTTTAATATTACGCAGGCCAGACCAGAACGAAATTGAACAAAAAAGCTGCATATGTTAAATTTTGATCTCTAAGGTTTTTAAACCAATAGACGCTGGTAAATTCATTTGTATGAAATGTAATCTTCATATCACAATAAAGAAAACAAAGATTAAACAGTGATGGTCAACAAATCTACCAATATTGGCGAAATGAACAACCATCGCTTTCGTAAAATCAACGAATAGGAAAATACCGTATTTGCCAATGGAAATCTATGTCTTGGTTTGGGACAGGCACACAAAATTGATGAGGTTAAGATACAATTGCATTTCCATTCCAGATATTAAATGAATTTCCGGTGAAATTTTCCCCTTGTAGCTTACTTAAAACTTTGGACCATAAGGTCTTAGAATCCATAGACCACGTGTCTGAATTTGAGCATGCTTGACTCTACAATCCAGAGTAAGAATGGTCCGTAGAAATACCACAAAGAACTTCTTAATACACTAAGAACAAACAATGCTCTATGAACACGATGGACACATTTAATTAGCTAAAAAAACACTCCATTCCAACAAACAAAGTAAGAATATAGTTTTAAGCAAGTTACGATTGATATAATTTTTGTCTGGTTCCCATGGCTTGGACCCAATAGACCACTGGGTCTTCATATGCGAATCTTTGGTTCCCATAGCTAGGACCCAATAGACCACTGGGTCTTCATATGAGAATATTTGGTTCCCATGACTTGGACCCAATAGACCACTGGGTCTTCATTTGAGAATATTTGAACCTACAACCGCATCAGTGGCGTATGGTTAGCGTACTCTCCTCGAGAGCTGTAGATCGCGTGTTCGAGCCCCTGTCGGGTCAAACCAAAGACTATAAAACTGGTATTTGTTGCTTCTCCGCTAAGTATGCAGCATTAAGGAGAAAGAGGAAAGACTGGTCGGCTCGGAATCAGAAAAATGTGCCCGAGTGGAGCGAAATGTCTACCCGTGGACTGTTGTTTCAGTGAGCTAGCACTATTAATATACAAATCCAATTCAGCGTGTTGATCTAGAACAAAGCGGACCTCATCATCATCTCATTGAAAATTAACTTGTTCTCGCCATGATATAGCTGAAAAATAGCCGATTTTCGTTCATTCATTCGTTCGTTCGTTCGTTCGTTCGTTCGTTCGTTCGTTCGCTCGTTCGTTCGTTCATTCATTCATTCATTCATTCATTCATTCATTCATTCATTCATTCATTCATTCATTCATTCATTCATTCATTCATTCATTCATTCATTCATTCATTCATTCATTCATTCATTCATTCATTCATTCATTCATTCATTCATTCATTCATTCATTCATTCATTCATTCATTCATTTGAACCTAACTGTCACAATGATCATAGAAATCATTTACAGTATTTCCAATAATGGTTCTCAAGAAAATCTTTTTTTAAGTTATATTCGTTGCCGTCTGTTTTATCTTGGGCCTCAGGGGATCGGTTCTAATAGAACATGTGGTTTTCATTTGTACAAGATCGAATCCCCATTTCACTTGGATAATTCATACCAAACTATCTAAAAAGAAAAAGCTCTCCGACCCCATACATCAGTGGGTTTTTATTTGTGCAAGCTCGAATCTGTGTATCAAAATGACGATTCTTTTTTTTATTTATATGATATACTTATATATTTCCATTTGTTTTTCTGTTTACGATATTTCAGACTAAGATTAACTTTGGATCTGTTCTTTAGAAGACAATTAATACATATTTACTTAATTTACCCCTTTCGTTCCCTCTAATAGCTAATTCCCAGGAGAATCAATTTCATATGTACAAATTTGAATCTCCTTTTCCCAAGGACCACCCCTTCCAAGTTTGATTCCAAGTTTTGCAGTAGATTACAATGTGAAAAAAGCTAACGGAGAGCGCACAGACGATGGACGTAAAAAAAATATACCCAGATGAGCTTGAACAAATGCAGGTTATGAAAGCAGCAAACTGATGTAAAAGAAATAATGTTCATTAAAATTGAAAACACCAGTTCTTGAAATATCAATTATCGTTCAACATAACTTCTCCTTTGAAAATTAAGATGCGGTGTAGCTCCATTAAAAATAGAAACTTGAAGGTCTTTTCATTGAAAATAGAATTTGTTATAATCATGCTTGTCACATAAATAATTGTATTGAAGACGAAAAACATGTCATATTGGATTGTCCAGTATATGAAGATTTGCGTCATTACTTATATAGCCATGCTTGTATGCATAATAATAAGCTTGTGCCTTTGTCTGATGTTATGTGCTATGAGATTTCAATGAGAAGAAAACAGATTTTCTATCGATAATTTTTCATATGTACATATTATTGTTTATATTTTAACAATAGTTTTTCTTGTCAGAGTGGCTCGTGTATGTTTTTATTCTGTCTGTCTTTTATTTGTGTTCTTTGTGAGACTTTAGTAAAGTATTTGTCTTGTCTTGTCTAGTCACGTTTTGTTTTTAGTCTCGTGTTTTCTATATACATTTTTTTTTACTGCAGACTTTTCTAAATATGTTCTGTGACTCGTTTTCACACAACACGGATATTCATTACCGTTCCATATATTGGTTGGTGTGGTTGAATTATGGCGTTTAACGCCACTTTCAACATTATTTCAGCTATATCGCGACGGAAACCGGAGTACCCGGAGAAAACCACCGATCTGTCGCAAGTCACTGACTAACTTTATCACATAATGTTGTATCTAGTACACCTCGTCTGTACAGAATTCGAACTCACAACGCCAGTGATGATAGGCACTGATTGCATAGGTAGTTGTAAATCCAACTACCACGACGGCATCGTCCGATATGTATGCCTCACGATACTTACACATTAAATATTTTTACCGTAAAATAAATGCATTTTTTTTCTATTTCTTATCTACTTTCTACTTATTAAGAGGACCTTTGTGGCAGTTTCAGATATCGTTTTCGACAGTGTTAACTTATGTAGATAGGAATATTTTATTAATTAATATAATTTGATTTGTTTTATTTTCTTTTTTGAAAAAAAAACTTACACTTATTTTTGTACAGATGACGATTCATTCTTTTTATTACGAATAAAGATTTACATTAAATGATAGAGATAAAATATTTTTTACAACGGTATCAGCTACCATGTGGTCGAACCCCACCCCTTGCTGTTAAGGAAAAGTTATCCATAATTATCGATTACGTGTGCTTTTGAAAAACAAACTTTAATTGTCTTTGATCAATTATTTTTCGGTGTGTAATAAATTAGTACCTTTGTCGTAGTAAATCTACACAAATTTACTGAAATGTGACAAATCTTTCAAGCCACTCTCAATTGATTTTGCCTGTTTGTTTGATGGTGTTTAACGCCACTTTCAACAATATTTCAGGTATATCTTGGAGGTCAGTTTTATTGGTGGAGGATTCCAGAGGTCCTGGAGAAAACCTTCGACTTGTCGTAAATCACTGACGAACTTTATTACATGCAATGTACATGTAATGTTGTACACCTCGCCCTGATCGAGATTCGAACTCACAACATCAGTGGTGATAGGCACTGATTGACTGGGTAGTTGTAAATCCAAGTACCATACGATTACGACCACGACGACCCCTCTCAATTGAAGTTTTGGTCGTAAATTAATAACGATATAAACTTTTATAGCATGGTATAATTCCTTACATTACAAAACAGTTTCAGTTGATTTTTGTAAATTATGAAATATGAGAAAAAAATAATATACGAAGAAGAATACATCGGAATGAAATTTTATTTTTCGCCGAAGTGGAACAGGAATCTTCGCTAATGAAATGCGTCAACGAAAAAATGGGAAATAATAGATCTACCGAGTGGGAGTTAAATGTTAAATTTGAAATAACAACTATTTATTTTCTAAAGGTGTTATATGTCAACTATCAATAAAAACACAATACCGTAATAAGAATAAGATAAGAACTCAACACCTAGCCAGTTCTTACTACCATTCACTAAAAATTGTAAAATCGCTTTCTCATGTATGGGGCATAGATTTTTTACACTACATGCATAGAAAAAGGGGCGATATTGTCAATTATGTCGGTAAATTAATAAATATTTAGAGACAAAATTAATATGGCTTTTCTTTCAAGAGAACTTTGTAAGATTTTAAGACATTACATCAAAACAATTTGTCAAAAATGACTGAAACAGCTTATGAAGCTTTCTCCTATAAAATACAAGTTATGATAGTACATATAGTTCTGTTACATTATTAACATGGTAGATGTGTAGAATTATAGAATTTTTCAAATTACAACATTAACAAACAAACAAACAAGATACATAATTAACAAAATGTCACCATAATGTCAATTTTATAAGCTTCATTTAATCCATATCATTAGATATTGGTGAAGTTAAAAAAACAGGTTTAATTTTGAAAATTTACTTTCTTTAATAGAATAAATGAATTTTGGTGTTTAGTGCCACTTTCAGCAATATTTCAGCTATATCATGGCGAGCAGTTTTAGTGGTAGAGGAAGCCGAAGTACCCGGAGAGAACCACCGACCCTGGGCAAGCAACTGGTAAACTTTATCACTTGCGACTGCGAGTCGAGTGCACCCTTTTTGTAATTTACAAAACTGGGCGCGAACCCACGCTGTATTGGTGATAGGCTTGTATGTGTTGTTAGATTCAACGACCTAACTCATTGAGCCACCCGGGATCTCTCTTTAATAGAAGAAAAAGAAAAAAATGCATAGGATAAAATAGAGAAAAAGACAAGAATGAGAAAGAAAAATGACTACTTTGATCAAGTTTCAATGACCATCTATGATTACTATAGTTGAGGAGTAAACCTTCTAAAAACAATGTGGTTTTTTTAGGTTTTTTTTACATTGAATATCTCCTCATTACTTCGTTGTGTTAACATAAAGTGAAACCTTTCAAAATAATTTCTACTTCCATTATAACTATTTCAAGTTATAAATTATCCAAGTTATCCAATAAATCCCTTTTTTACTGTCTCGCAATCCCACCTCTTTTAATTGTAATTATAAATAGTGGAACAATCGGGTGGTCACCCTTTTCAATAATATTATACGTTGAAAATGATATCGATTTTCATTTTTTTTTAAATACGACTCGTGTAGAAAAATAGAAGAACAAGTTGTCCCTAGTTAACTCTGCCTCCATCTAGGAAAACTATATGCCATTATGGAAAATATAAAATAACATCAACGATATAATTCATGATGACATGAGACAATATTTCATGACCTATCGTTTACACAACGTGTATCAGTTCTAGCGGTAAAATATGTTGAATGTCAAAATGGCTAAATTTGAATTCTCGGGTTGAAACCTATATGGAAGAAAATTTTGAAAATACCAAAGATGTAATCAGAAGTGGTAAATGGCAGAATGACAGACAATACACTGGTCAAGAGAAACAGGTCAATCAGAATGACAGACAATACAATGGTCAAGAGATACAGGTCAATGGACAATGGTTAACAAAATACTACATAGAAACAAAGAACCCAACTAAAAAACGAGGGTGAACCCAGGTACTCCGGAAGGGTAAGTAGTTCTTATTGTAGTGATTTTTTTTGTGCTTTTGCTGGTATCGTCGTTTGTTGGCTGTATGTAGATCTTTAATAAAGTGTAAAATTAAGATGAGAACATCAGTCTTGTTGATTTTGAATAATTATCATTTAGGTCACACATTTGGACTTTAGACCAATACAATTCTTGTCAACAAAAGACCAATGAGTATCATATTAAAAACTCAAGATTTCCAGCGGTGGCGGGTTCTCATTATCTTTTTCATTGGGGGATGCATGTCGGTTAGGAACGAGGAAAGAATAGGCCGAAATAGGTATAACAAGACTGAAGTTACGGTTTAAAACATTCTGTGATGACTTTTCATAGCAGCTTTTAATAACAATTAACTTGTTTTTCACTCACATAAAAAAGAGAACCTTTTTTATTTAGTTATTTTCTTCTGTAGGCATCCTAGAAAATGCTTATGGCAGTTGACGAATATTTTCAGGTATTTAGCGAACATTATCCTGTAGGTGATTAACTTATCTTTGTAGAAAGTGCTATATTTTGTATATATTTAGAAAATACTATGATGTAGTAACTGAGAATGTGTGAGATAGTAAAAGTTAAAGGTCATACTGAAAAAAAAATATCTTGTCGCGTGAATAAAATATAACTGCCATATACATTTTTTATGATACCTCCAGAAGAACTGCTGATTTTATTTTTTTTTGCAATTTTCCTTTTTATTGTTGCGCAATTAACAATTTACATACACCATGTTCATGTCTACATACCAGATATATACATATATATGTGCAATTTGATCATGCAAACGAGTTTCTGTTGTTGTTTTTTAACTTTACAATTCATCAACAGTATCGGAACACTGCTGAAGTTACCATTAAGTATTCCCTCCTGTGCTTACAGTCGTCTTGGTTTCAAATAATATTTTATTCACGCAACAAGATATTTTTTTTCAGCATGACCTTTAACTTTTACTATCTCACACATTCTCAGTTACTACATCATAGTATTTTCTAAATATATACAAAATATAGCACTTTCTACAAAGATAAGTTAATCACCTACTGGATAATGTTCACTAAATACCTGAAAATATTCGTCCCACAACTGCCTGAGTTGAATATTGATTTCTAAGGTCCATAAAAACTCGTATTGACCGATACAAAAGACTGTAATTGTTTTATTACATTAAAATGAAACGTGAAAGTGAAACCAAGTCAATATGAAATTAATCACTTCATTATGACGTCATACATAATGCAATGGAAAACGAAAGTGAAACCAAGTCAATACGAGTTTTAATCAAACAATATCAAATTTTACGGAATGTCAGGTGACAGCATGATAGCCAATAAAATTGCTTAAATAAAATCATTATGTAATAAAATATATTATAATTGGTTTTCCGTTTTATAGACAAACACCCGTGCGACTGACGACATGCATTTGAATGGTGGTGAATAATGCCCAATTTCAAAACTTGGTAACGATGCGGTATCTACAATCCATTGTTTTGTCAATTTGAATATTAGATGTATGAAAAATAGTTTACTCTCTGCAGTTATTGTCTATCTCTTGTAGGACCTTGTAAATATATACATGCATAAGTTTTTGAAACAACGCAGGCATGAGATGTGACAAACAAAATATCTTTTATACTTTTACTTGTACAGAAATGTTTGTTAGAATAATGGTCGTAACTACAAGTACAATGTTTGAGTAAGTCTTTTTACATTCTCATGCAGTTTTTAAAAAAAATAATAGGGGGTTATGGTCTTTAACGCCACATTCAACGATATTTCCGTTATATCATGGCGGTCAGTTTTATTGGTGGAGAAGATAACAAAATAAAATAAAACAAAACGTTAATATAGGTATTGCCGTTCGAGATTTTGTTACAAAGAGAGGGGGTTGTGGTGCCATTAACATGTAGTTTAACACTGTAACATGTTTGTGTTTGTCCTCACTATGACTAACCCGAATAATCCAGTCGTTATATTACGCTCCCGCTGGTCGCTACATTAACGTAGTGCCGATAGAGGGCGCAGTATTATTCGAGTTACACTATGACCTGAAATTCTATTAATATATGTCGTGAACGATTTTTGTCTGTGTTCAGTGATGTAAGTTGAGAGAGATAAGTTCTTCAATGTGTTGATATTGGTGGAATTGTTGACCATCACTGTTTAAATTTTCGTTTGTTTTATTGATATTGGTGGAATTGTTGACCATCACTGTTTAAACTTTCGTTTGTTTTATTGATATTGGTGGAATTGTTGACCATCACTGTTTAAACTTTCGTTTGTTTTATTGATATTGGTGGAATTGTTGACCATCACGGTTTAAACTTTCTTTTGTTTTATTGATATTGGTGGAATTGTTGACCATCACTGTTTAAACTTTCGTTTGTTTTATTGATATTGGTGGAATTGTTGACCATCACTGTTTAAACTTTCGTTTGTTTTATTGATATTGGTGGAATTGTTGATCATCACTGTTTAAACTTTCTTTTGTTTTATTGATATTGGTGGAATTGTTGACCATCACTGTTTAAACTTTCTTTTGTTTTATTGATATTGGTGGAATTGTTGACCATCACTGTTTAAACTTTCTTTTGTTTTATTGATATTGGTGGAATTGTTGACCATCACTGATTAAACTTTCGTTTCATAAGATAGTCTTTAAAAAGAATTGAATTTTATTTTTTTTTCATCGCCGAATGAATCTGAAATGCTGCTCGTTTGATGTAATAGGCAATCAATCTAACCTTTTCTCGTTGGAGGAAGAAATTTACAAACACATTCTTCTTTTCAAATAATAATTTAAAAAAAAAGGTTATTCACTGTCATTATCGAATAAGGTTGATCATAAAATATACTGAGGAATATATTATAAGATTTGTCATACGATATGTCTTAGGACGATTTTTAGGATGGTCTTAGGACCATCTTAGGACATGTCATAGGAGTGATCTCGAAGCTATCTTAGGACTATCCTAACTTAGGATGTCTGAACTATGTCCTACGTGTCAACGCAATTATTAGAAAAATATTAATATTGTGTACAACAACTATTTCCAATATTGATATATAGCAAACCCTTGATAAAAATATTCATAATGAAATATAAGATGTAAATAAAGATTTTTGTCAATTTCATTTATTTTTTACGCTGCATCCCATGAGTCTGTTTCTTGTTTTCCTTAATTTGCAGTTCTGTATATACATAGTTCTGTGTACGATACATTTGTATATAACTAATGTGTAACACTTTTTTATAATGAAGTACAGTCATTACCCTTATTTTTTGTGTGGTTACTTTCGAGTGAGCTGATTTCAAATTTTCAATGAATTACTGATTAAAGATGAATAAAAGATATCTCGTGAGCCGTTTAAATTATATTAGAAAAATCACTGTTAATTTACTTATTTAGATTTAAAAAACAGCATAAAGGTGTATATCAATCATGTTCTACAACTTAAAGTCCTTTTTTGGTACAAAATATCAAATTATATTACAATTTCGGGGTTAGGACCATCTTAAAACACCTCAATAGATGTCCTAAAGTTAAGACAAATTTTGCGACATGTCCTAAGTTATGACATGATCGAGAACACGACTTAGGACTAAGATTTGTTCTAAGATGGTCTTAGGACATGTCTTAGTCCTAAGACACTTTCGAGAACACGGCCCCTGTATTTTGTGGTTTGTCTCTGAATAGATCCTAATGCAATAATCTATATACATATATGTCACCAAAATTATGTCAATTTGTAAATAAACAATACACTTACATGATTTTTGGTACTATTTTCATGTATCATATGCACGTGCATTAGATCTAAATTTAAGAAATGAAAACACAAGACAAACGTGAACATGTATTAAATTTAATACTAAGAAATTAAATTGCTTATTTATTTAACTGATCATTATTTCTCATTGTTTTGATAACACTAATCTTTAAGATTTTGACAGATAACATTTTATCTTTTGATCTGACAGATATACTAACGAGCTGATCAGAATTCAATACCGCCTAATAATGTGAAAGATATGAACTCATAACGGTTTGACAAGCCTTTTCTTAATCCGCTTTCACTTTTCACACGCGAAATGATATGACAAGAAGATGCGCTTATACCGTTATGGTTATGGCACCGTCTAACGTTAACAAAGTGGGAGAGCTAAGACGGATCAACGTTATTGTAAGAACGGATATTCCCGGATTATCGCAGTTGATAATCTTACTATAACACATGAATTGATAAAACAACAGTTATGTTAATACTAAGTTAATATTTGCTGACGATTATTGTCATAAAAATCTGATTATGATCAAAATAATATTTAGAGAGGATAGAATTTTGGCACACGAGCATGTTAGTTTGTCAGTGACTGACACTGATTAGGGGTATAGATTTATAATCACACAATCACACCCCTAAAATCACTTCCTGTGTAATCTACATTTTACTTATATACAAATATATATGCATGTCAAGAGAAATATGGAAGTAATTTGAATCTGTAAATAATAATCAAAAGAAAATGGTACCCACAAATATTATTATTATATATTTATTCTCTATTATTAAAGATATGCAATGAAATTTAAACAAGTCCATTTATTCATGTCCAGAATTATGATATAATGTAAATATTGTTTCATGTATTTTTCTGCACGCCTTATTGTAACTTGCAATGGTGTATTAGAATATATATAAACGTCTAAAATGGTTTGTAAAACAACACCAAGTACACAAAACAAAGTGATAAAGAATTAAACACTTTATATATATATAATATATGTATATGATTTTGCATGCATCAAATTATAATAAGCACACAATCATTTCATAAATGCATTCTTGAAGATCTCCATTTTTAAATAATTTATGTAATGGATATATTTACATAAATGACATCGTTATTGATATCAAAATTGGCTTGAAAAGGTTTTAATTACAGAAAAGATCAAAACAAAAACAAAAATTGTGGAGATGACTTCGTTGAATTATTGGAAAATTTCTTTTCTATTTTTGATATTTTCATTTTAATCATACTGTACTTTGCTCTATTTCTATATTATAGTGGCGTTAAACACCATTACCCTAACCCTCTATTTTATAAAATTATTTAGTAATCATCTGATCAGTATGGATTCCATGATCAAAATAAGATTGTGATGCTGTATCTCTTCTGAGTGCGCAATTTCGTGACAGGGGTCTACATCAGTGTAAGATTTCGACACAGGGGTCTACATCTGCTACACTGTAAATAAGATTATGTACAAATGAGATATCAAAAACAAAACGTTGATATACTTTATAAATGTACATGTATATATAATATAAACTCATAATTACAATAACAGTGCCTGTATTTATTCTTTCATAATTTTCTAAAAGCATTTTTAAAACCAAAGGGTAGTCCGAGATATGATTTGCAATTTTCGATTAAAAATAATATCTTTTAACAAGATGAGAAAATTGTCGTAAATTTTTACTTTTCGAATCAAAAATTGTAATAATTTCCAACAACAAAAAAAAATGTAAAAAATTAAATGCTCCCAAATTTCCATGGTATATTAAGATAAAGTTTATTCATTTATTTTTCCCCATTTTATTTAAATATATACTGTTAAAAAAAAAAGTGGTTTCCTTTTCTTTTTCTACTTTTAATTATAATATTACGATATTTGAAACAAATATAGTGATAAAATTAGTTTTCTATCAATTATTCAAAGATGACATACCTTATATAACAGAAAAATATTCCGTTAAAAACTTATATAAAACAATGTAAATTATTCAATATTTAATCAAATCTAATTTATGTTTCAAATGGCAAAAAATAAAAATATTTAAAAAAAGAAAAAGACGCTTTAACATTTACTATTTAAAATAAATTTTCAAATTATTATATTTTTATTTCAAAAATTAAGATATTGATAATAAAAAAAATTGAAATTGACGTGATGAAAAACAGATGTTATTAATCATCACGAATAACGTGTCAAAAAGTGGGCGGAGTTTTGATTAAAATGATTTGATTAACTCTTGAGCCAATCAAATGGCCGAATTATTAGACTCCGCCTTTTTCACAACTTAATCTTGAGAATGATCAATAAATACAACTGTTATCCGCATGTAACCATTATCATATGACTCAGTTTGAAACGATCGAAGGAGTATCTAATATTTAACTGTTATTTTTTACAATTAAGAATTCGAGGCCTGCTATTGGGATCCGACTGAGTTTTTATCTCGAAAACTTCTCAGAGAGCTTCACATCGCAGCTGCTATTCTCCAATTCAACAGAGTGAGAAGAAGCGAAACATAGACTTTTGAGGACTTTATTAGTTAACAATATTGCCTCCACTGGGAGTTCTGAAATAGAAAGGATTATAATCTCCGTATGATTAACCGAGGAAGCAACGAGATGATCAGCCCGTATGTGGATACCTCACACAATCCACACCTGCCACCCGGCGCATTAAAGTTGAGTCCACCTCACCCGATGATAGAGAACAGCATACAAAGCCAATCTAGTCCCCCGTACACATCACCGCCAAATGGATATGGAGTACCTATGTCGCACCATGTGAATAATTATTCATCTAGAGACTTTCTCTTTCGCCGTCCTGATATAAGCTTTCCATCACACGATGCCAGTTGCTCAACACATTCCGGAATATTTCCGACTCCAGGGAGTTACTCACATTCGGACAGTGCAAACCGTGTGTTGTTTCCTAACTATCATGATCCTTCTCCGCATACCGGACACCTGAATGAACAGATGAGATTTGCAACGGATATCTACTCAAGAGCCGACCAGTTCAACCCATTAGTCAGACAAGAACATTTTGGACATTCGCAACACTTCGGTATGGGACACATGAACGCTATGAACCCTATGAACATTGCCTCTCACAGTTCAGGTGCTTTTTTCCGTTACATGAGACCCCAGATCAAACAAGAGCATACATGTTTATGGGTAGACAGAGAACAGCATGAACCAAAGAAGCCATGTAACAAGATTTTTAACACGATGCACGAGATAGTCACTCACATCACAGTAGACCATGTTGGAGGGCCAGAACAGAATGATCATGCCTGCTACTGGCAAGAGTGTGTTAGAGAAGGTAAACCATTTAAGGCAAAATACAAACTGGTGAACCACATCCGAGTACATACAGGGGAAAAGCCATTCCCATGTCCATTTCCAGGATGCGGAAAAGTCTTTGCCAGATCTGAGAACCTGAAAATCCATAAAAGAACGCATACAGGTAAGATTTAATTTGCTCCTAAAGAAACTTATTTACATTATATATATTAGTGTGACACATTTGAAATTTGATTCTTAACATCTTAACATGTATTTTCAAATCACAAAAACAATATATATATATATTTTTACTTTTTTTAAATTGCGATCGAGAAAAATTGGAAAAAATATAAAACAAATAAAATATTAAATTCAATTTAGAAATTAATACAATTGTCATGTTAACTGATGATTAACATCTGAATTTATTTGTAAATTCTTAATTTTAGAATTATTTGAAATTAAAATAACGAAAATCGTTATTTAAAGAAAATATAAAAATGTGCAGAATATAAAAACATCAGTTTGCATAGAATCAATGTAGAAGAAGTATACGAGAAAATCACTGAAAACTCATCATGTTTTTTTCTCACGGTGGTACAACAATTTATGTTTTTTTCTTGCAATAAAAGTCACTGAAACCAAGAACTAAATATCATAATTAGAAAAACAGAAACCATCTACCATATCAACAAGTTGCAAAAGTAATTCATTTTAAAAAATGGCTAGATACTCAAATTATGTTTATAATTTATATGTAAAATCATTTTGTTGGACATTTATTACCAAAGTCTAAAAACCCATAAAGGAGGTCAAAATTTTGATCGTACAATGTGTTTTAAATATCAGATGTTTTAGTAATTTGCCCTATGGGGCCCAATACAAGTAAAGCCATATTATTTTGGAATTTTACACTTTTACCACGAAATATTGAACTGTTTTTCATGACGGACAGAGAAAATTTAACATTTTGCCTTGTGAAGGAATACATTACAAAGATGTCATTCGATCAACTCTATGTAAATCAATTTCCTTACTGTAAAGGTTTCCATTAACACTAGCTGTGTAGGTCAGTTATCACATGGATATTGTAGCTCAATCGTCACAAGTCACAAATATCAAAGATACTTGTCTAGAACCTGACATAATTATGTTATATCTGAAGGAGGAACTTTACCTCTATTTCAATAAAAAAATAAAATAAAGATAAAACCAACATTTCATATATAATCCGAAGAAAATCAAAATAGTAGAGATCTGATATAATGTAAACAAAGACAACAGGTGAATTTATTTTCTATAGTAACTTCTGTTAATAAATATACATGTCGGAGCTTAATAAAGAATTGGTTCGTTGTTTGTATGAAAAAAAAAATTTTTTCATTGAAATACATGTAGAATCCCGAGTATGATTCTTGGCTTCACTTCCAAAGATGTTCTTCATGTCACAAATGTTAATCATTGATTGTTCAGTTATACAATATGATATAATACTGGATAATATAGCTCACCAGATATGTATTTCATTTCTGTATATTCCAGTTCTGTCAGACCCCAAGCAAGTCGGCAGCAAAATTATACAATCAAACACTGAAGTACAGAAGACACCTTAAGTTGACCCCAGTTGGGTGCGAGAGATATAAAAAAAACGTAGTTTCATTACAAAGTTACAAGTTAAAAAATATATATTTAATGTCATTTTGTTTTCTTAGGAGAGAAGCCATTCCCATGCGAGTTCCCCGGATGTGACAGAAGGTTTGCCAACAGCTCAGACAGAAAGAAGCACTCCCATGTCCACACAAGTGACAAGCCATACTGTTGCCGAGTGCGAGGATGCGAGAAGACATACACACACCCTAGTTCACTCAGGAAACACATGAAGATCCATGGTAATATTTCACCCGTCACCGAAACAGAATTCTCAGTCAATGAAGAAACTAGTGAAAACAGTGACTCTAGTCACAGTCCGAATTCATTAAAGTCTATGCAGCCTATTTCATCGCCTTGTAGTAGTGAACCCGATAGTCCCCCACAGGAGCTACCTACAGTGTCTTCTACAGCTAGTCCAACACTTCCAATACATCCAACACCCACACTGCCACAACCGAGCATGTCACAGTTAAACGAATGGTATGTCTGTCAGAATAATACTGTGTCACATCAAACAAATGAACAATTTCAGCCCATGAATAATTTCGGCCATCTTGCCATGCATTCGCAGCCTCTTCTTCAGTTTTCTTGACCATCCATAGGAGGATTATCAGACATTAATAATAGTGCAATTTTTGTCTTGCGCATGACAAAAACATTTTTGTTCTGTTTGTATTATTGTTTATTATTGTTATTGTGATATTTATGATGTTTTAAAACTGAATCTCAACGATATTATTTTTAAGTGCTCGTAACCAAGCACAATGTACATACAGACATTCAATAACAATGTGAAGGCTGTCAGCCTCCGTTTCGTGCAATATCTTGATTGACAAGACGACAAATTAAATAATTTATATTGTTTTTATAAAATATTTTGTTTTGTTTTACTTTTAATGTTTCATGTAAATTTGATCCTTTTGCGTGACAAAAATGTCTTGTCAGACCGTTTTAGATCATATATGTTTCTTATTGAACATATTCGTCCTTTATTTTGCGAATGGTTTGTCCAAAAAAATCGATGTTGTTTCAAGATAACAATTTGCAATTATCACATTTTTAATATTTCTGCATTTCATTAGCATACGGAAATCCTGGGAAAGACTTGTAACTAACACATTATATTTACTAGTATGAGAAACTGTTACATTGTACCTGGAAGAACAACCAGTGTAAGCCGTTAAATGTGATTGACAACTTTATCATATATATCCAGTGTGATAATTTCAGACAAATAAATGCATAGTTTATTTCACAGCAAGTTTTTAGGTCACCCGACCCAAATATTTCCCTTTGTGAAAAATCTTCTCTGAACCCAAAGAACCAATTAAAATGACTCAATACAAATTTGTTCAAATATGATCAGTAAAACACTTCAAATAGCAAATTCTAAGGTAGAGGTGGCAGACATTTTACTTAAGGAAAGAATATTTCTCAGATGGTTCTCTACTTAGTGTGAGTTTTTGGTGTTGATCAAAACTGAAAGATGGCCGCCACCACAAAACATAGTTAAATATAAAGCTCTGCGTTTGAGTATTTAAGCCAAATCAAGCACAAATGATACTAGTGTAGACCTCTACAAAATTAGATAACTGTCATCATGGACCATTGTTTAAAATAGAACCTTAGTCAAACACATACACACACACAAAACACGTCTAATAGAAACAGTAGTCAAACACATACACACACAAAACACGTCTAATAGAAACAGTAGTCAAACACATACACACACAAAACACGTCTAATAGAAACAGTAGTCAAACACATACACACACAAAACACGTCTAATAGAAACAGTAGTCAAACACATACACACACAAAACACGTCTAATAGAAACAGTAATCAAACACATACACACACACAAAACACGTCTAATAGAAACAGTAGTCAAACACATACACACACAAAACACGTCTAATAGAAACAATAGTCAAACACATACACACACAAAACACGTCTAATAGAAACAGATTTGAAGATTGGAATGTGATTTTGAATGAATGCTTCTCTACTTAGTTAGAGATTTTAGAGCCTATCGAAAATCCCTCAGGGGAAATACAAACAAACACATTCTTCTTGAATATCGTTTCACACATTTAAGCCAAACCATACACAGATGTTACTAGTGTGAATAATTTGCAAACATGTTTTGGTGAATTTCAAGATGGCTACCCCCCCTTGAAAAAATAATCCAATCGGAAATAAATAAAAACAGATTCTCACACATTTAATAAAATCATACATAAATGATACTATACCAATGTTGTGTGATTTTTGTGCCGATCTTTAATCAGATATACCTGCTTCAACAGAACATAGTTCAACATAGAAATAATGGAAGATACAAACAAACGGCTTCTTCTCAGAAACAGATGTATATATTCACACTAATTAATCAATAAATAATACTATGGTAAATTTCTAGCAAACTGGTGATTTTGGAGTCGATCTGAAATTCTAGATGACCGTCTAGATTGTTTTGTTCATTGCCTATATAATTCGGATGAGTGATACGTGCTTTTGAGAGCCTCTGGTTTTAATAGTTTAATCGATTGAAAATTCTTTCTGTTCTTCGTTAGCAATACATATACATGTATGTAGTCACAAAATAATAATAATTAAACATTACATCTCATAGGGACAAACAACCTGAAAGGAATAACCAAAGCGGATTATATTTCAAATATCGACGGATGACAATAACCTAAATATTTACAAACAAGACGAATATAATCAAAATCACGTTAAATTACGCCATGCTTCATTAAAATCTAATTAAACGACTGAACCATACATGTGCGTCCTTGAGAAATTAAGTTTAATCAACGAGAACGCATCTAGTGGGTTCGGCTACAAGCATTGGGGAAAAACTCCGAGAGAATACTAAGCTTTCGATAGAGTTGTATCAGAAGTTGACGAAGCGTAGTGTAATCTAACATAATGTTGGCCATAGAACATGTCTGTTTCTAATGTCATTGAGTTTTCAAATTGTGAACTTCTCATTTATAGCATAGTGTATTGTATTTGTATTGTTACTTTCGGAAATATTTGGTGTACAAACGTCACCATTGTGGCATGCATCAACATGAAAATATAAGGAAAAAGAGCATATTTCCCGGATATTGTACATTTTGTATTTGGAGATTTGTAGATGTTATTTTACTGACCTAAAACTATAAAAATCCAACTAAGCTTGTTGGTCCATTAAAAAAGGACATCATCATCTCATCGAAATGTAAATTG
Organism: Bathymodiolus septemdierum; assembly: GCA_963383655.1. Taxonomy (NCBI): domain Eukaryota; kingdom Metazoa; phylum Mollusca; class Bivalvia; order Mytilida; family Modiolidae; genus Bathymodiolus; species Bathymodiolus septemdierum. The sequence continues at coordinate 35,804,352 of OY726519.1, forward strand.
TTCTCGCCATGATATACTGAAAAATGGCCCATTAGGTGTATCATTCACTCGCCCAAATGTATTGAGCAGCCTCTTGTATTAACCTAAATGATTTTGTTGCCTAAAATTTAACTTGAACTCGAATATTTCCGCTGTGAATTTAACACTATACGTTACCAAAGTTATTAAAGGGAAATAACACAAAGCTGTCATAAAAAGACTATGTCTCTCGTTGATGAATCATGGATGAATAAACAGGAGTTATACATCTTTTAGTGAATCAGTACAAGTAAAGTAAGAATCATGTGGTTTAATACGACTATTATATAAAACAATAATGTTCTTATTATAGGAAACAGCACCATGGCTTGTTGTTAAAACATTTATGCTTCGGGGGTCGTCGTGATCGTGTGGTAGTTGGATTAACACTTGTGCAATCAGTGCTCATCACCACTAAAGTTGGAAGTGCGAACCCCGTTCATGGCGAGGTCTACTCGATACACCATTATACGATAAAGTTTGTTAGTGACCTTCGACAGGTCGCTGGTTTTCTTCGGGTACTCCGCTTTCCTACACCCATAAAACTGATTGCCACAAAATAACTGAAATATTGTTGAAAGTGGCGTTAAATACCATAAACCCAACCAACCTTTCGCTTCAGTAATACTATAGAATAGTGTTTCATTTTAACTTTTTTTAAATACAAATTGAATGATGTTTTAATCGATGTGAAATTTAGCTTAAATTATCTGACACTTTTCAAAAAAAAATGTTGACTTAAAATTATAATGTAATTCAAAATACAAATACATTTAATCTATAGATTTTGTATGTTCTTAAACTTTTTAAACAGACTCTTACGATATTGGAAAATCTTAAGTATGAGTATAGATTATTGACATAGTTAACAAGGTATTCGTTAAAGTTAAAGATTTGAGATCAGTTCTTATATTACCTTTTATGTATCTGTTTTTCATTTTTTGAATACATCCATCAAATAAACTAAATAGACATATTTTTGTAAAACCTCCTTCCCAATTTTTTTAGACGATCTGTCAACAAAACTACTCATTGTATACTTATTCGAAACTAACATTATAATAATACGGCTATGTCTACTTTTTGAAATAGTTAAAATGTATATCAATGAACAATGGCCAATGTGTCATGCAGCGACATTTTACTTCTCACACTTGTTAAACATTGGAACAAAACGGTATTAGAAATGATTAAATTGTAGGAGGTGTCGTATTGTCCATTCTTCTTCCATTTATAAACCATTTAATCAATCCCATTCGGTTGTCATTGTCACCGAGACGGATGAGCTTATTATGGAATAAAAAATATATTAATTTCCCGCATCATTTCCGGTCAAAGAAGTATTGTTCATTCCGAATGTAGAAGTATTTCCTGATTTTGTAATTGTTTGTCAACAATCTATATTATATTCTGCAGTTTTTATAATCCTAAGGTACCAACGGTATGGGGCGAGGGATTTTGTCAGTGCCGTTTTAACGCATGGGCACACTGGGCAGTTGACCGGGGCTCCACGAACATATGGAACCCCATGCTATTCTATGTATGTTGCATACAGCATATTTTTTTAATGCTTTAGCACTAATTGTGTTGGAAGTACCAATACAATAAATATATGCTTGATTTTATCGACATTTACAGTTTTATTCCCGTGAGTGGTGGTGTAGGTATGGACACCAGTCCACTGTTTTGCCCAGGGGCCTATAATGCTGTTTATACGGCCCTGGATTTTGCATCAGCTTGTCATAGGTACTCCGATTTCCTCCACCAATAAAAATAACCGCCACGATATAACTGGAATATTGTTGAAAGTGGCGTTAAACACCATAACCCTTTCCTTGAAGATTATTTCAAATCGCTATTAGAGTACGATTTAATTTATCCACGTTCGAGAAAAGTCAGGTTCAACTGTAAATAAACGGTAGAGAAAACCGAAGGGTCAATCAATAATGGAAAATCTAGATACACAAGCAACAGTGGGCACAAAACACAGAGAACAAAGTCAAATAAAACAACAAAAACAACACACCAAACTAAAAAGATGAGCAATGGTTAGGCTGTTCGCATCGAGTGTGGTAGATCGTGAGTTCGAATCCCGGTCGGATCAAACCAAAAGTGATAGTTGCTGCTTCTCTACAAAGCACACAACATTAAGGAGTAAGAGCAAACACTAGCTGGCTCGGAATCAGGATAATGTGTCCCCGTGAAGCGAGATGTCTACCTGTAGACTGTTGTTTCAGTGAGCTTGCTCTATAAAAATCCAATTAAGAGTATTGGCCCAGTACAAAGCGGACATCGTCATGATTTCATTCAAATGTAATTTGTTTTCGCCATGATATAGCTGAATAATTACTGAGTTGGCATTAAGCAACAATCACTCGCTCACTCGTATTGCATTAAGAGAGGCATCATTGTGTACGAGTGTATGATATAGTTTGATTTACAACAGACAACACAATCGACTAATGCTGAGAGTTCGAGTACCGCCCATGTGAAGTGTACTCGATACAACTTTTTGTAATGAATTTTGTCGGTGATTTTCTCTGGTCACACCGGTTACCACGACAAAAAAAAACTACAACTACTATAAATAGCTGAAAACAGTGAAGAACATTATCTTTTAAAACCGATATAATCTCCATGCTTTCAGTTGCTCTACTTCTCCACATGTCAAAATGACGTATATGCAGAAATGTAGGCATTTGAAAGGATTGAGCAGACAAGCGACATGTGCATTATAATAATTATTATATATTCTTTCATTTTAAATATTTCCGGTTCAAACATTTTTATTATTGGTTTCTTGATATTTAAGCACACGTTCATTCAATTCACCTGTTTATTCCAATACACAATTTTGTGTTTGTTATAGAGATGAAAATAAGTCTGATTTTTACCTTTAAGTACGATAATACCTATCTGTATGCACAACAGGTGGCAGAATTCAAAGCATGTCGAATTAATTTTAAATTTTAAAAGTTTGACAACTTAATTTTAATAAAGAAAACTTTTTCACAAAATTAAATACATTTAAACCAAATAAAATTTTCTCGAGATGATTTTTTCCGATAGTGTTACAAACTATCAATCTTAAACTGACCCCTAGAGAGATGTACAAAAAACTTTAAACTCAGCCAAAATTGCGGAGTTTATTCAGACTCGCGTACCCGCTGGGCCGTCTTTTCATCGACAAAATAGAGACCCAGAGAAAATCTTTTAATCCTTTCTTTGTATTGTTGTGGGAATGTTCCTAAAATGAACTGTTTTTCGACTTTCGGTGGTTATAATTGGTCTGCCAATAATAGCGAGTTTGCTTTAGAACCATTGAATTTTTAGTTACATAACAATATTTAAAGTTTTCTGTCCAACCCTATATTGTTATGAGATAATGGGCCGTGTGGCATCCCGTAGAGCGGGTAGGATTATAATGAGGTTAAATTATTTGTCGCTTGAAGAGTACATAATCACATCTTCATTTACAAGAATTTTGTAAACAACTTCATTGAATGAGAATATTTTGTGTAGACATGACACTTGTCCTCAGATGGAGCACTGTATATTTTTCAAAAAGCGATACAAATTTTAACTTGAATAATACTGCGCCCTCTATCGGCACTATCGCTAATGTTAATGTAGCGACCAGCGGGAGCGTAATATAACGACTGGATTATTCGGGTTATACAAATTTATGAATAATTCTTATTTTGTATAATAATTATATTTTTTAAGACAAAACAAATAAAGAAGAGCCTCTTAGAAGTTTTTGAGTCCGTTTGCACAAATTGAAAGTTTAGAGGTGTCATTTGTAAAGATTCACATTTCTGGTAGGAATACATACAGGTATGAAACTCCATCGGTGGTGTGACGGTTAGTGTGCTCGCTTCGAGTGTGGTAGATCGTGGGTTCGAGCCTCGGTCAGAACAAACCAAAGACAATAAAATTGGTATTTGTTGCTTCTTTGCTTGAATAAAAAAAAATCACACACACACACACACACACATACACACACACACAGAATTAAGGTGTAAGGGCAAATATTGGTTCGCTCGAATTCAGGATAATGGGTCCTAAGGAGCGACATGTCTACTCTACTGGTGTTTCAGTAAACGAGAACTATAAAAATCTAACTAATCATGTGGGTCTAGTACAAAGGGGGCATCATCACATTATAATCTCATCGAATGCAATTTGTTCTCGCCTTAATATACCTGAAAAATTTCCCATTTTACGTTAAGCAACCATAATTCATTCACTCATACATTCACGTCATGTCATCTTTCAGGTTAATACCCTTTTCTGAAAGTATTTTCAAAATAAAAAAAAGGACACAAAATGACATATGGTGGTCACCGGATAAAAGAGAATTAGGAATCACCAATGTTTACATCCTTAAGAAAACGGAATGACAGAAACAGAGTACCAGTAGTTACATTGATACTCTTCTGCACAACACGGAAAAAGTCCTTCAATTAGTCTTTTAATAACCCTTTTAATATTCCCCGGATCGCTTTTAAACCTAACGTAACCAAAAGTGAAATGACTTATCAGTACAGGACGTTTGCACACATATTATGGAGTAAGCTCTGAATACGCGTCCATTAACCTATAAGTCTATGTGTTTCATCTTTTAAAATAAAAATGTATACGTTTTACATGCTCATCTCAAATACTTGTATACTTGTATAACCTCTACCTGATTAAGATGAAATAATTTGCACTTTTCACGTATTTGGAGCTGTGGTATTTTGTTTTATTTACACGTACTTTTTAAAGGCACTTAACTTACAATGAACATAATCTGTAACCATTTATCTTTCTGTAAGACATCGTGTAATGTAAGATGTTTTTTTGTTGAAGACGAAAATTTAAATACAATGAAATCGGCTTAGTTTGCTTAATTTGAATATCAAGAAAAGATATTACAAGTTTGGACAAAAGGATCGGATGACACACATGAACGAGAAAATATTATCGGAAATGTGTCTTTAATTGTCACATAAGTACCCTTCACGTGAACGAAAAGCTTGTTTTCCGATGAAAAAGGCTAATGGTATTCGCGCGTTATCAAAACAAAAACATACAGCAATTTGTATAGATGATATTACACCGTAATACAGCCCACTTCGAAATGACAAATGGCTACTTGTGTACAATTTATTATCAAGCAAATGTCAAAATAGTTTGCACCCCATGGTACCTCTGATATCTACCTGAACGTAACACAGGTAAAATATATAATTATGGTATGATTGATATCTATATAGCACCTGTGCATCCTTAAGAACGCTTATAATATCCGAGGTAACTGTTGGTGCTGCAAGAATGAATACAGTTCAAGTAGATTATTTATAGAAAATACTAAAACACAGGTGTTATTGGTCTTTGATATGTTTCATAGTAAAATAATCAGGACACATGAAATTGTTTCACCATAAGACTCTGTAATTCTAAGGAGGTACTCGTGAAATCTCCTTGATCATATATCCTTGTTTTTGTATCGTTGGGTCAATGGATCAACTAAGGTCCGAAACACATGCATTCTTTCTAGTAATAAATAACAAATAGATACTTTTAAAGTTAGTTTTATTATCAACAGAAAAGAAAATTCAGTTCATTCTCCATAATTCTAATATGACCTCCTTCACTGGTTATAACAACGTCGTAATACAATTTTCGATATATTTCACTCTGCACGGTATTGCTGGACACAATATGGACGTCAATCCAATTGATATATTCCGTTTAACTTCTATAAATCTTCAGAAAAAAATTCTTAAAAATTCAGTTTTCAAATCAACATTTATTTTTATAGATGTATATTAATATATGATATATACGAACGCTGACAATTAATTTCAAAATTTTTGGTCCATTATTAAAAAAGTTATCCATTAGGTCTCTATGTTAATTACATTTTCTGATGTGTAAAAATCTGGTAGGAGTGAGTACAATTAATAGACTGTATCATGTGACATAGGACATTTAAATAATAAAGGTTGACTATCACCTTATTAACCCATACTTTCTTTGTCTTGTGTTATTGAATATTTTTCATATACCACATATGTTGTAATTGAAGGAAATGCTTTTGAGCTGCTACTCATTCAATCTAATCTGGCTTAGCCTTCCTAAATTAGTAATAATTGGTAATCATGACACTCGACAAAGAAAGTATGGGCTAAATTGATTATACAATACCTGGTCATTAGTATATGAAAAAGAATGCATCTCGGCTTCGCCTCAAGGCATTCCTTTTCATATACTATGACCAGGTATTGAATAACCTATACATGGTCAGTTAATGAGTAGCCTTTTAATATTTATATGTCCTATGTCACATGGTACAATGAAATATACAAAATATACATTGAAAGCACATGTCTGTTATTTTGTTTTGATGGTTGGGCTCTTACACTATTTGTACTCACTCCATGCAGATTTTTACACTTTGAAAACTGGATTTTTAAGAAATTTTTTCTGAAGATTTATAGAAGTCAAACGGACTACACCATGTATTGATAAAAAACCACAGTGCATTCAAACATTAAAATGTTTGTTTTATTTCTCTAATATCAATTGTTCTTGAAAAAATACTAATGATAACCATCTATCGACTTTAGAGTTTTGTAAATTGTCGTCTTCCAGTGCCGTTGATTGCAAAGAACAATGGCCACATTGTCATTCACATTGACTCGTCGTTCCGCACAACGTTGGTTGTGTCGGGCGAGTAAAATTCCCAACTAGCCGGGACGGAACGGAAATGTGCGCCTCGTATTAGGAGAATCACGTTAAAACAATATCCAGCAGTCACTAAGGTGCAATAGCATGTTTTCCGCTCGTTACAAGACCGAACTTCTATCATTTATCCATCATCTCCATATTTCTATTGTGGCTTTTAAAACACTCTTCCACGATCTCGGTTCCACCATTTTTCCTACATGATTTATTTTCGTAAGCTTGTTTTTTTCTCTCTCTTGAATATAGCTGAAATACTAGTCCTAGACATTAAACAACAATCACACAAAATACTGATTTACTCTTTATAACAACAACTATATACAGACATATTTAAATTGCATTAACAAATATGTTGTTCAGTTCTATATATCCAACGATTTAATCATATTTACTACGAAGATTGTTTCATGATATCTACATCAAGATCCATGATGTTATATTTTGCAATATTTAAAATTGCAAATAAGCAACGAAGCAATACAAATACAATATATTTTAATAAAGAATATGTGTAACTGCAGTGAAGTAATTCTAATTTACTGGAAAATTTTCCAGGTTAATTCTCCTCAATTGGAATAAATGCAATCTATTCGTGACACTTCTCAGATTCCGATATATCTTAGCGCCCTGTTGACCATCGGTGGATGGCTACTTAATCAACGGAATAAAATCATACAATAGCGAAATTCGGCTTCTTTTGTTTGGCTGACGGACTGTTGAATGCATTCTTCAGTTTGACAGATGGCCAGAATAAAAGTTAATTACAAATTTCACACTTCATTTTTCGGATTTTAAAATTATTACATTTTCCGTCAGGTAAAATTGTGTAAATAAATTTATATTGTACTATGAACATGCATTGCTATTGCCAATCGGAATACGCCATCATATACAAATCTTTGTTAAATGTATATCTCTGTCTGTCACATGGAAACTAATACACAAAAGCTAAAAACAATGAAGAGCAAGCTTTAGCCAATTTTGTGGATTAAGGTAGTTCATCACATAGGTTTGACTCTTAGCTTTAATGCCCAACAAACAGGCCTCATTTGTGTAACTCAACGTCGACGACTTTACTTCATCTTTTAAACAACCACAGAAGTGGGCTGTCGGTTACTTGTAAGAGATGTCAACCATTTTGTAGATACTTTATGATATCTAATATAATGGTGTTATTGTATCCAGGTACACACCAAGAATCAAATTGATCGAGTCTGTATCGTATAATGACGCACCAACAAAACCATTTCCCCCCATGCCTATATATTATATTAAAAGGGCCACCGATGTACCTGTGATATCACTGACATAGAAAATAAATAATAAAGGGAGAAGTAGGGAAAATTGTGGAAGTCCAGTTGAAACAAAAGTTTGATGGTAAAATTCACTATATGCAAACACATGACAAGACAAATACTTTATTGAAGTCTCACCTCTCACAATATGCTTGTCATTACTAGTATAAATGTTTTGTAGATCGTTGTTTGTCCTTTTGTCCTTTTTTATTGGGCCATTGCATTGTCCGTCCTTCGATTTACGGTTTCTGATTACCCCTTTGGTACCTTCAAACTTTGCCTATACTCTATCAAACGATACATCAGAAAGGATGACATTTTCAAAGTTCATTTACATAGAACATTTTCATTTATAGGTAAACGTTCAGACTTCCAGATTTTTCAAAGCTCATTAATGTAGAACATTTTTATTTATAAATAAATGCTCAGACTTCTAGACTTTTCGAAGTTCATTAATGTAGAACATTTAAACGGTCACACATCTTAGATTGAATAATGCATGAAATATATCTAGAAAAATGATGCTCCTGTTTGACCTTTCGATTTTTATATGGTTAATTTGATTTGTATATTAATAATGAAACAACCTATGTTTTAGTAAGCTATAAATACTTAGTCTTAAATATAATGTTATTGACCACCGTTACAATTATTGTGAAGGATATATTCATTAATGAAATTAAAAATTAAGAAATCTTTCTTGGTAGCCATAGTTTATATTGAGCTTTAACATGGGCAATATTATTCGCACAAAATAAACATCCCAAGCGATTGCTAGGGATAACATGAAACGACATAATGTTGTCCCATATTAAAACGTTATAGAAACTATGGCTTCAATGAAGTATTTCGATACTAACAGAAAATATCTAAAGTATTTAATCGCCACGATATAACTGAAATATTGTTGAAAGTGGCGTTAAACACCATAACCCTACCCCCTGCTAAAGAATTTGCTTCTAAAAGTGTGCGAAGAGTTTGAAGATACCAAAGGGGTAATCAGAATCCGTAGATTGAAGAAGAACAGGCAACAGAATGGCCAAGCGAAAAAGTACAAAAGGACAAACAACGATCTACAAAACATACACATAAAACTAAAGATCGAGTAACACGAACCCCACTAAAAACTGGGTGTAAACTCGGGTGCTCATGAAGTAATGAATATGGACGTCATACTTGTTTACAGTTTAGCTCTGTATAAATAAACTGTTGTCGTTATATCATGATATTATTTAATATGATGCCATTTTGATTTTAGCGACTTATTAAAAAACTAAAAACAAACTGTAAAATATATCAGTAACCAGCACGTGTCAATGTTAAGAACATTATTTGAAACTACGTCACTAGACGAGGACAATTTACAAAAGTAAAAGCTGCGAGTGTTGTATTTAATTTTATTATACTCTCTCAAATATGTTATTTATATAATACTTTTCTCCAAAAGAAACAAAACCAGCGTTTTTGTGTTTATATGCACCAATGTCCTGCATCTGCATAATAAATCTACGATTAATTCTTTATAAAAAATACAGCTTATATGATAATAACAATACAAATATATGTAGTAGTATATATATATTGCAGCATTTACAATAATGCAGCGTGGTATGGCATACATATTAATCAACAGAAATAATAATATAAGTTTTGCATTTACAATGTAATTATTACGCATTTTCTCATTTTTTTCATGCAAAGGCATTAACGACGGTCCATGCATTTTAAAACAAACATAATAATTACATATTTATATATAAAAAAGTAGATATCTAATTATAAGCTCACGGCGTTCTTCAGGAATAACCTTTATCAGCCATGTCAAAATCAAAAGATTGGAAAACCACATAATATAAATATTTTTGAGAGCAAGAAAATTAATTAGACTAAACTGGACAGTCAAAATAGACAAAGGTCATATATGCCTTATGGAGGAGAACCTAAGTTTAATATTAATTTACTCGATCTTTAGTTTTATGTGTATGTTTTGTAGATCGTTGTTTGTCCTTTTGTACTTTTTCTTTTAGCCATTATGTTGTCTGTTCTTCTTCGATCTACGGATTCTGATTACCTCCCTTTGGTATCTTCAAACTCTTCTTACGTTATTTAAGTAACTGTAAATTTGAATAATAAATATATCCAATAAACCATTTCAGTGTAGAACACAAGGACGGTTGTGTATTTTTATCATCTTGTCTTGTATGCCTGATATAAGTACATGTTTTTGTCATTTCCTTTCTTTAACATATATTCGTGTTTATGTTTTTCTGTTGTTGTTTCGTCTTCTTTGCCTCCTTATTTATATTTGTTTGTATGTACCTCTATGCCTATGTAATCACAGTGGCTTAAGAAGAAAAAAAAGATATGTAATATATCACATAATAGTCCACTAGCAGAGGCATAGACACAGTGATAGTAATAAAAACTTATGCATACGACGAGTTTCTGGAATAAACTTTATGAAGTTTGCCCAAATAGTTACTTATTTTATATGAATTGCGAACCAACTATCATTTAACGAGACCTTGGAATTGTAGCCACGATAACCTGAAGATGTGAATTGTAACTGATGCTTACACTCTTTGTGTATATGACAGACTTCAAATGATGCCAATATCTGGCCATGTAGCATAGTCAATGACAACAAACAATTGAATAGTTTTGGCTGATAATTTGTCATACACTGTAGCTTTTAATATACAAATACAAAATTCAACTATCGAATGGCCAACATACAACGTGTTGACGAAAAACATTGCAGGATAACCAATCAATGTAGCACAACATCCAATTCTGCTGGGTTGATTCTAAAGCAGTTTAGTATCAACAGATAAATTCCGCCAATTGTCCATCGTCCAACGTCCAATTTCAATAAATTCGTAACAGGATCAAATGATGAAAACGGCTATGTGTCTATACTGATCACTCCACAGCTGTAGATATCCATTTAGCTATGACGAAAGCATTGTGGTTTGACAAATAGAGATCAGAGCACAGCAAAAAGGTTCTAAATAAGACATAAGGGATAAATGGGTGGGTGGGATTTGAAGTGTACTGGTGTCGTTCCAAAAATGTTTTGTACAAATATAACTTATTTCCACACACTTTATATCAAAACTTCGCACGATAAACGAAGCATGCAAAGCATGAACATTAAGGCACATTTGAATACGTGTACGGAAAAGATACATGTAATGGCTTTCTTTAAATTATGGATTAGAAAATTCGCGCTATAAAACATGGAATTAACATTTCAAGAAAATAAATCAATTTAATACTGAAGATATTAAATTTAAATAACTTGTAAACAAAAACAAAATTACTATTTATATGTAGCAACATTCCAGCAGCACCTGCATATGGAGTATATATCTCTAAGTTGATACGATATTCCAGAGCTTGTGGTTCCTATCAGGATTTCCTTGATAGAGGGCTGCTGCTAACAAGGAAGCTAATGAACCAAGGGTTCCTCTTGCTTAAGTTGAATCCAACACTTCGAAAGATTTACGCTCTCCACCATGACTTGGTTGACCGTTATGGAATATCTATGTCCCAATTTACCACGGTAATGTTTCACTTGTCGTAAACACTTCCCGGTCCTTTCCTCATTCATTACTTATCACCGGGTTTGTAACTAGATTAACACGATGGATGCCACTAGTGAAACAGGAACAGCTTACCCTTCCGGAGTTCACCCCCAGTTTTTAGTGAGGTTCGTGTTACTCGATCTTTAGTTTTATGTGTATGTTTTGTAGATCGTTGTTTGTCCCTTTGTACTTTTTCCTCTGGCTATTGTGTTGTCTGTTCTTCTTCGATATACGGATTCTGATTACTCCTTTGGTATCTTCAAAATTCAAAATTAAATTCTATAATTTATTTATAGTATGGTCCAAAAATATCACATTGAATTGATTAATCATGTATACATTTACTTACATTTACAACATCTTCATTATTTTTAACCGTATTGGTAGTGTAATGGTTAGCGCACTCGGCTCGACTGCAGCAGATCATGGGTTAGAGCGCCGATCGGGTCAAACCAAAGACTAGAAAATTGGTATTTGTTACTTCTCTGCTAAGTAGGCAACGTTAAGAAGAAAGAACAAAGACTGGTTGTCTCGGAATCAAGATAATGTGTCCGAGTGGGCCGACATGTTTATCCACGGACTGTTGTTTTAGTGAGCTAGCACTAAAAAAATCCAACTAAGCGTGCTGGTCTAGAACAAAGCGGACATCGTCATCATCTCATCGAAAATTAACGTGTTCTCGACATGATATAGCTGAAAAATTGCTGAGTTGGCGTTAAACAACAATCACTCATTCACTCACTCATTATATTATATCCTTTTTAAATCAATTTTGTTAGTAAATACTAATTAAACGCACACCTCAAAGATCCACTTTATTATTGTTGATTGACCAACATAAATCTCAAGTCGCATGTGGGATATAGAACGCACACAAAAATACGTAACAATGAAAAGAAGGTCAACATATGAGGGGGAACAATATAATATAGATGATTTGTTATGTTTTTCTTTCTTTCTTTGTTCAGTGACTCTTAAACTTTGGAAAATAAAATATTCGTATAATATAGAGGGCATTTAGAAAAAGGATATGAAATTTTATTTTGCTTTGGGTTTTTTGATTTGTGAGTATATTTTGGTCGTTATATTATGTAATTAAATTATACATCGTGAAAGGAAAACTCCAGTCAGTTGAACAATTGTTATAATTCAATGCATTATAACTTTTTATTCGGAAATAAATAATTATTAAGCAAAAAAACACCTTTATTGACATTAATATACCCAATTAGAAATATGAATACCGGTATTTTGAATTTCCTGTATAGATAAGTGGCCATGACATCTCTTCATGTGACGTCACAAAGTCGGGTTCATGTTAGCTGAATAAATAATTTATCTGACCCTTCCCAATTTTCATAAAGCATACGAGTTTATTTATATATTTTTTTTGGAGGGGTTTAATTTCATGTTTTACATAATTGGTCGTAGGTTATAGATAACTGTCACTTTTAACTCGTTTTATGCGTCCACGTACTTTTATTTATTTTTTCTCCAAGGATTCCGTGTTGTTTCGCGGACAGTGGTTGATGTTTTGAAAAGGGTTTGATCAGTAATTACAAAAAAATAAAAAATCTTCTCACACTTTCCCTTTTCGTTGGTGCAATTAAATGTTTGACGTGAAGTCATATTGATGTTGTAACTATCCAAAGATAAATATACGACATTGTTTTACGATTTTCATAATTTTAATGATAAAATTGCAACTGATGTTGATATATACGATACCGACTTTGTTTCGGAAGAAATTTAATTGCAGGTATAATCCGAAAATGGATTATGCCTTTTACCTCCTCACATTGAAGAGTTCTAAAAATGGCGATTACCATTATATGGTTCTACATGCAACTTCAATACTAAATTCTACCTAACGGTAGACTATTTTTTAACTTTTATTAACACAAATGTATTTTATTTACTGCCATATAAATTATCACGCTAACTTGTTAAGATCATGGCATTTTTCAAAACATGTGTGTATGCTGTAAACAGAAAAGGCAGCTGGTTTGTTTGACCATAATGTGCTCATTTGTTTTTTCCCCTGTAAGCAAACAGGGGCCATAAGTGAGCTGCTCTGTGATACTTAGGTGATTGTAAAGCAGGAGGTTGTTCAATAAACTGTATATATTTTTAAAAAGCTAACAATTGGCGTCATACCTAATTGCAAGTTGAGGTTTTAGAGTTTTCGTATAGAGCGTTTTCCTCGCTAAATAATGGTTAGGCGGAAACTAACTTTAGCAGAGAGGGGGCAAGCTGTTGGCATGTCACAGACATATATTAGCAATAGAAGGGTGGCATGGCAAATGGCAAATGGAGGTACACCATCCTGTAAATGACTGGAATGGTTGATGGACGTCCGCGATCTGACACGCCCCTCCCACATACACCTAAAGAGGACAGGGTAATAGCCCTGCATAAGCTCGTATTCGATATGAATTGAATTCATTCATCTGTAAAGACTGTTAACAGATGCCTCAATGAGCCGCGCCTGTGCGCAAGGCGACCCATAAAACGGCCGCAACTGTCATTACGTCATCGACAGGCTCAATGGAATTGGTCATGTGGCCATCTCCGCTGGAATATTCGTAATATTGGAAAGGATTCCTTTTGTCAGACGAAATTCGATTTTTATTGCGCTCCACGGATGGCCGCGGTCGAGTCTGTCATCATAGTAACACTGCATTTCATGATGGGAGCGTGATGGGTACAACATCGTTCGGTGGCAGTGGTGTAACTGTCTGGGGTGGTTTTCTTTTAATTGTAAGTTAGACTTGCATGTCTTACAAGGTAACCACAAAGGCGTTGCATACCGCGACAACGTGCTTAGCACGGTGTACCCCATTTTGATAACCATCCATTTGCTGACAGGCCGTTATGGACGATAACACCAGACCGCACAGAGCTCGCATTGTAAGAGAATTTAGACAGGAGGCGATTGACACATTTCAGTGGCTTGCCATGTCCCATGATATGAACCCAACTGAGCACATATGGGACTTTATATTGACCGTAAAGTGAACCAACGTAATCCACACTGTCAAAGTATTGTTGAATTAACAAACGCAATTCTGGAAGAATGGCGGCGATTCCCAAGAGATGCTTCGTCGCCTAGTTCGTGGAACGAAGAGGCGAGTGTGTGTGCTTTGGTGTACAAACGTAGTGGCTATACTCACAACTGAGTAAATGTGCGCGATAAGGCTTCTACATACATTCATTTAAGAATTGAATGCATTCTTTTGAAGTTTCATTGGGGTATGAAAGCGTTGATCGAACTACATTTTTAACATGAAGCGCGGTACCGAAGTACATTTTCAATGAAGCGCTATCGCGCTTCATGTTGAAAATGTGGTTCGATCACCGCTTTCATACCCCAATGAAACTTCAAAAGAAGGCATTCAATTCTTATAATTATATTTAAATCACACCAAAATTTAATATAGTTGAATTTTTCGTTGTGAATTTTATTTGTGTTAGATTATTTGCTGTTGGAAATTACTACGCCATTGATTGTTTACATCTGACGTCGTCATGGAGGCACGTGCAAGTGCGGATTTGAGTTTCATTGGGATGTGAAGCATCTCTTTTATAATCATGTGACCACTTCATAGCCAATCATATTGTAACATTTCAATGAAAAACGGAAGTAATGTAATTATTCAAAAGTAATGGGAAAAACTTCTTAAATTGTTGAAAAACAATAACAAAATAAAACAACATAAATAATTCACTAACGTCATTGCGACTATTTTTATCAGTGCATTATATTGTAAACAATCTACTTTTCAGAACATTATTGATCAGTTACTATATTTTGTCACAACAAAATATGAAAAGGGACAAAAGAAGACCAAATATTGAAGGAGGACGTGAGGTAAACATCATACACATATCCAAGTTGGTCATCTTAAAATTAACGCTTCATCAATACATTGTTATTGTTGGATAAATCTTGCTGTTATTGAAACATTCTGATTTGTTTTAGATGAACATATACAATATGTGATAATTAACTTGACTACGTCATTTCCTATAGTATGATGCAAGTAAAACAGTAACAACACTCTCCAGGAGATCGTTCTTTAACACCAAGACGGAAAAATAAATCGGCTTTATCATAGTGTGAACAGACATGATAATGACAAGACCAACGCACCGAATTGTATTTTTTGAATTGCTAGCTCATTCAAACAGCATTCTATAGGACGGTGTTCAACTTTACTCGGACATACAATCTTGACCATGAGCCTTTACTCCTCGATGTTGTGTGGAAAACAGCAAATTCCAATTTTGCATTGCCTTTGAGGTTACCTGACTGGGGATAGAATCCACGAGCAACGCTTATCATTACACCACTGTGGAGAATGGAAAAACAACAAAACAAAACAAAAACGTAAACAACAACAAAAAGCAAAACAAGAGCAACCGCTTATCATTACACCATCGTGGAGAATGCAAAAACAACAAAACAAAACAAAAACATAAACAACAACAAAAAGCAAAACAAGAGCAACCGCTTATCATTACACCATCGTGGAGAATGCAAACACATCAAAACAAAGCAAAAACATAAACAACAACAAAAAGCAAAACAAGAGCAACCGCTTATCATTACACCATCGTGGAGAATGCAAAAACAGCAAAACAAAACAAAAACATAAACAACAACAAAAAGCAAAACAAGAGCAACCGCTTATCATTACACCACTGTGGAGAATGGAAAAACAACAAAACAAAACAAAAACATAAACAACAACAAAAAGCAAAACAAGAGCAACCGCTTATCATTACACCATCGTGGAGAATGCAAAAACAACAAAACAAAACAAAAACATAAACAACAACAAAAAGCAAAACAAGAGCAACCGCTTATCATTACACCACTGTGGAGAATGGAAAAACAACAAAACAAAACAAAAACATAAACAACAACAAAAAGCAAAACAAGAGCAACCGCTTATCATTACACCATCGTGGAGAATGCAAAAACAACAAAACAAAACAAAAACATAAACAACAACAAAAAGCAAAACAAGAGCAACCGCTTATCATTACACCACTGTGGAGAATGGAAAAACAACAAAACAAAACAAAAACATAAACAACAACAAAAAGCAAAACAAGAGCAACCGCTTATCATTACACCATCGTGGAGAATGCAAAAACAACAAAACAAAACAAAAACATAAACAACAACAAAAAGCAAAACAAGAGCAACCGCTTATCATTACACCACTGTGGAGAATGGAAAAACAACAGAACAAAACAAAAACATAAACAACAACAAAAAGCAAAACAAGAGCAACCGCTTATCATTACACCATCGTGGAGAATGCAAAAACAACAAAACAAAACAAAAACATAAACAACAACAAAAAGCAAAACAAGAGCAACCGCTTATCATTACACCACTGTGGAGAATGGAAAAACAACAAAACAAAACAAAAACATAAACAACAACAAAAAGCAAAACAAGAGCAACCGCTTATCATTACACCATCGTGGAGAATGCAAAAACAACAAAACAAAACAAAAACATAAACAACAACAAAAAGCAAAACAAGAGCAACCGCTTATCATTACACCATCGTGGAGAATGCAAAAACAACAGAACAAAACAAAAACATAAACAACAACAAAAAACAAAACAAAACCAAAAATCCTACGAAACTGCACTAAATCAGAAGCTTGAGTATCATGGAAGGTTTTGACGAACACAAATTAGAGACCTACATGAGTTTAAATTGCTTATCATGTGTTTTTCATGCACTGTTTGGAGAGGGGGGTAGCATCTTTTCCTCTTTTCCCTCCGACATCTGAAATATAAAGCATATGCATTGTCAACTGACATAAATAAATAATGTATAAAACATTGCAAAGGTGTCAAAACATTAATTTGATTCGAAAATGCACTGACAAGAGATTACACACTATTATATGTTTAATACAAGTTCTATAATTGTAGGGCCCGGGTGGCTCAATGAGTTAGGTAGTTGGATTACCTAGCAACTCATACAAGCCTATCACCAATACGGCGTGGGTTCGCACCCAGATTTGTAAATTAAAAAAAAAGGGTGCACTCAGTTCGCAGCAGCAAGTGATAAAGTTCACTAGTTGCTTGTCCGTGGTCGGTGGTTCTCTCCGGATACTCCGGCGTCTTCCACAACTAAAACTGGTCGCCATGATACCGGGGGTATAGTTGAAATATTAAACACAATAAATCAAATAAAATCTATAATTGTATAAAATTAGCGCATGCCCAAAGTGTTAATGTGCAATTTCAAATCGAGGTATCTTTGCACGTTCTACAAAAAGAATGCTCACATGTACTTATTTGTACCTTGTTACACAAATTCTTGAGTTAGGGGTATCTATGTTTGATCTAATACGAGTTACTCAACGAGCGCTACAGACACCACGTCAATATGTCATCTCAACCCCCCTGATGTGTCACAGACTATAAATAGCTGTATCTGTCATCCAAGCATCTCTTTGATATGACATCAGTCAGTCTAGGGGTATCTCAAATTTTCTGGTGGCAATTATGGGGTAAAATTATTCTCCAAATACGATCAAGTTGGTGATTACGCTTCTTCTGTGATTTTCTTTGTAATATCTATTAACCCTGCGCTCCGTGTGTCGTCTTTATATGTCAATTGTGTACCCTGTTAATTCGTAAAAGCTACAATTAAGTGATGTGTCTGTTGTTCAGCCTGTCAAGGAAGCTGTATTATTTAATGGAAGTCTTTCAGGATAATTTGTCTTGGAATAAAAGAATCTCGGATGACTGTAGGCGATGTTTGTCTGTACAATTTACACGGTCCTTTCTTGTTTCGCACACCTGTGAGAATGAGATATCTTTCTCAATTAGCAAAGACATTTAGCATGCATTTCGATTCCGGTGTGCCACCCGCCCTATAATTTATTTTAAATTCCATAAGAATTCATTAACTTCTTAAGACAAGTCTTTCCGCCCCAAACGAAAAACGAATATCTTTCAAATATGAAGGAATTTATTTAGTATTATATTTGCTTGATTGAAAGATAACATTTCGATTTGAAATGTTGGTTTCCAGTTAATTCTGATTAAAGTAATCTATGAAACATAATTTGGAATTTATTACTATATTTCAGCGATCCTTACGCATGTAATGGGAGATATATTGAAAGTGATATCTGTGTTTATATTACGGATTAAATGTATTAGACAATCAGCTTACAACTCCTACCGCAGCTGCAAATACAGTTAGCGGTTTGTACCTCTATATACGGTTAGCTTTTAAAAGATTTCTGTCATTTTGTATATTTGTGTTATTTTTAAGACGTAAATTAACATAATGGAGACAACTTATTTGCTAATGGTGAAATTTTCGTCAAAGATCAAAATTAACTGAAAACTGTATCACATTTGTTTATGTAAAAAATATCCCAAACATTTTTTTTCGCCAAATATAATTTTGAAATTGATATATGGTAGCAGATTTTAATTAAAAAATAAAAATTACAAAATGAAAATAATTTCCACCATGTATTTTTTCATTATCATATAAACTTATACAAAGTAATGTGATGCCTATCAAGCAATATTTTGCATAAAAAGAAATATTCTACTTTTGGACATGAAAAAACAACAACAAAAAACAACAAAATTTCCAGACATTGATAATTTTTAAATATAATATATCTATATCTAGAACATCTCTACTAAAAATTGCAAAGGCTGTAATCAATTCTGATTGGATTACATTAATGAATTAACGCTATTTATTACAAATTTAATCATGTATTTCTAACAAACATATTCTTTTTATTTAACTATACGACGTTCGTATTTGGTGGCGCCACGCAAAGACTCTGAAAAGTGAAAGTCAATGTAATAGCACAAATGTTAAATATTCAATTATCTCTTTCTAAAGACTCTAAATATAACGTATAAAATGGATTTTTATGAATGTGACCAATAAAAATGAAGCATTTGTATTTGAAATAATCACCGCAGTCAAACGCAATCTTGCGTTAATAAAGAAGTTTATTGCATTGCCATGTTGTCTCCGTTCGACGCATAACTTAAGAATATATCCTTTGTATGTTTAACTCTATTTAATCATATCAATAGATGCTTTATATACATATAAATGTATGTGTATATATGTATAGCAGCGCTACGTAACGGTTTGATTGCACGGCCTAGTCAACAGAATTGTGGTTAAAAATAAAAATATTCGCATTAATATTACATTTTTATTAGTATTTGAATAAAAACCGAATATTAGAATTAAAATACAAAAATGCAGCCACACGTGGATTTGATTTTTTGAAATAAAAAAGCTCGTAGCCATAACACATACCAATTGTGGTAGGTAATGCATACAAATTATTTTTAATTCCCCGTAAATATGCTTGAATGTGGAGGTATAATATAAAAGACCGGCATTTTCTGATACAGGAACATTTTCTCCTGTATAATCGCGATCGACTATTTCAGCAATTTGTGTTCAATGTCGGATATTAAATATTTGGTACTGTTCCTTGCCAGCGAATTTGCTATTTTGCCGTTGTCTTCAGAACAAGTAAAATCAAATTGTAATTACATCTAACTTGTCTCCATGCATGGCTTAGATTTGATGCTGAACTCAAAGGAGCATGAAGAAATCATATACATGTACATAGACCTGCTGCGGTGTTTATTACTGTTCATGTACAGTCATGAACCGGTTATAAAAAATCTCTGTCAAATTTAATCCTCAATTTATCATCTGTCCCTTATTTAAAATAAATTTAGAATTATTTTTTAATTGATTTATCAACATCCATATGCAATTTGTGTCCTTCATCTCCGAATTCAACGGTGCGAGTCCTTTCCTCTGTAGGATGTGACGCATCTAACGTTACAACAGCACGGTACTTATTGTACCATCTCAGCACTAGTAAACGATACGGTCATAATCATGTATCAAAACTTTGACAACGCTATTATCACTCAAATCAAAATAATACAAGGGATTATTTTTTGATATTTATATCGAACCTGAACTGCGCGGAGACGTTTCCGCCATAGTGGTTCACTGCCATAAAGCCATCCGTCACTGCTGGAAGCACGATGTAGCTTAACTTTAGTTGACAGTATAACAATTGAAAACGAATTATAAAATGAATGTGTGGAGTTACTTAATATTAAAAAAGGATTATAATTTAATTTATGATACTTTAAATTATGGACAACCTATTTTCATAAAGAACAAAATGCAATATAATTGTCCTCACTCAAATGTAAACATTCAATTTCAAAGAGATAAATCTTTGGATCCTTTAGAGAGGAAATAAAATCTAGAAAACTGTTATTAGAACAAATTGCTCTTATTTAAAACTATTTATATTATTTACGTAATTAATTTAATTGATAGTGGTTAGTGTGAAAATGTGCAATGGTAAATTACAATCTTTTGTTTCTATTATAATCTCTCCTTATGCATACTATGCATACATTTTTGCAATAAATTAAATTAAACATTGAACGTACTGAATGCACAACAACAAAGCAATGTGTGACAACATAAATAAATTATTTAATTACCAATAGAAAGAACTTATCATTTTTTTTTTATCTGAAATGTTTTTTGTGGTCTACAGTACACTCACAGAAAAATAATTTGTGATGGAAACAAGATAAATATATATATATATAGTAGTTAAATTAATGTCTAGATACAATCATCATGCTGAAAGTGTAAAAAAAAATTAAATCAATATTTTTGTTAGCAATTTTGCTAATTTAATTAATAAGACTATTATTAGAAGAAAAAGTAACTGGTAGTATACTAGTTAACCTAACAACGTCCACTGGTTACTTTTTTTCAGTGGATCAAAATTCTGCCTTAATTTACGGCCATTTTGAAATATTACGAACCACAGCAATGTGAACCATTAAAACTACCGCACATTACACAAAATAGTCCATGGCTTGAGACAAGCACAAAAAATGTCTCGAGAATTGAAGATGTGTTACATGATGCTTTTGGTTGGGAGAAACTAACTGTGGATGAGGAAAAATGCGATATAGTCACCCCCTGACTATGGTAATATTCCGGGTGATTATTGTCCATATGGCCATTTTTGTCGACGGGGAATGAATTTTAGAACATCAGACTCAAAAACTATACAGTTGGCATACTTCAACAATTTTCCACGCAAATACACCATGTTAAAAGTCTTGCTTTTCGATCGTACATGTGAGAATGCATGTACATCTATAACAAATGATTTGTTTAACTCCAATATCATTTTATCTAAATAGAAAATACTCGGTTTTAATTGCCAGAAAGTCAATGATGATGAAGTGAAAATTGCCGGAACACTTCTTTTGTTTATTCAGCACACTTTTGAAGACACAATCAGTTATTACAGTGTTAGCTTTAACTAATAATCAGAGCTAATATAATTGCATGTGAAACGTCTTATCAAATTCTTGTTATAATAACAATGTCTTTGTTTAATGGATAATTTATAAAGTTAGACGTTGTCTTCTAAAATAGTTTGTGTAAAAATACAGATCCGTTCAAAATTAGGGTTAATTTACCGAAGAATGACAGCGAAAGCATGGTAAAAACGGGAAGATTTTCCGCACGCTAATGTTTTTCCGGGACGTGTTTCCTGAATTGTTTTTGTTCTTGGATGAATTAATGATCAAATTCTATATTTTTTCAATTAAGCCAATTCCACATGAACAAGAATAATATAGACTGCACGCAAACGATAAATTTTACCGTGGAATATAACATTATTTTTTGTAATAAAGTGTAAAATGAGAGGATGGCTAATCAATCATTCAATCAAATACATAAAAAAGAAAAAACTATAGTATTATATTTAAATATTTCTTTCCACCAACCTTCACAGATTCAAGATGATTATATTTGGTAAACAAATTGTATCTTAGTTATTTTATTATTTTACATTGTTATTTCGAAGTTTTTTCTTATTAATATTCCAATAGTCCGTCGCATGGATTTCAACATTTTCGTAACATAATACTTACTGCGATTATTATAAACAGGGTACGAGAAAAAATGTCAAGTTGGTCGGTAATATAAACATTATCAAGTTTATGCATTTTCAACTTGGAACCAGTAAATCTAAATGTCAATAAAAGACAAATGCGATTTTTTAAAGAAAAATGCCCCGTATTTTTCTAACATGGGCATTTTCCTGGCAATTAATTCTGGAAGCCATGCACATTTTCAGAATGCATAACATATGATTTCATAAATTGCTGTGCGACAATTGTATTGATAAATAATGCTAACATATGGTTTAAGCGAAGTAGATTGTACTTATATTATAAATTTAAATAGTAATAGTTTTTGTTTTGCAATCTTACATACTAGTACAGTGGCTTTCAGTATAGAAATATCAAAAATTGATTAATCCCGAACCAAAATATCGAAGATTAACAAAACTAACTAACCTTTGAAGTGGGTGATTATTGTTTAAAAAACTTTTGAAAACGAAGAGTCTGAATATAAAATCGGAAGCAACATCAAAGAAGTGATAAAAAGGGCCAGCTTCTGTGACCCCATATTATATCCAGGGGTCGTGATATATAGCAACTCAGCAAGGTGATATCGTCGTAGGAAAATACACTAATATGTGGAAACTGTCATACTTGTAACTGACTAGTCTACCACATTCACACTGTAAGCCATCGCACTATGGACTTTGATAGTATATTATCCTATTCTTTCGGATTCTAAAACGTGTGTAGTACAAACTCTAGATTCTGTCGTTATTTAAAATAAAATAAAAACGAACAATGATTATTTCCAGTGCATTTAATTAATATTATTCCGCTTTCATCATTTTTTTAATATTCTTTTCAAAATGCATTTTAATATTTCATTTCATTTCAGCATAATTCCTATCGTTTCTTTATGTAAGGTACATGCCAACGAACTTTAATTCTAGTGTCTCCTTTGTTTTAACAACAACTAATCTTAAGCATACATAAAGTGAAGAAAATTGAGAATTACTTAGAGATATGTATCAATAGGATTTTGAATAATTCATAATCTGCAGTAAGAACTAACAATCCACGGGATGGCTGTTAAAGAATCTCTTAAAATAAAGTGAGCTACCATCGTAAATACAAAATAACAATGACATTACTTGTTTGCAATTGTCACTTAATTCACATTGTTCAAGATTCCCGTCGAGGTCGGATTGGTGTGTATTATTTTCTCTGCTGTTTCACTACGTGTGTTACCTTAAATAGGATTAGTGTCAGCATAGGTCAATACTGATGTCAGGATAAACCTGCTGGGATAATAAGGTATTATGGGATACCCGTCGTTCGGTAGCACTTCCGGCAAAGTATTTTTCTTCTAATAAATAAACCGTTTAAATACTAACTTTAAAACAATACACTCGAGATCAATGAAAGACACACATACTCTTTAGCAATCTTTAATACGCTACGAATATTAAACAAAAATGTTAACTTTCTGTGCTAAACTCTAGAAACACGTATACCTTGTACAAATCGCAAAAGAAAAAAAATCACATTACACGATTCGTCTCTTTTCTGGAAATATTTTCCCACTTCGCTAGTAAGTATTCGTCGTAGAACCCAATATTTTAATTGAAAAATAAAGATTTGCCTTTATCAAGACACAAACACAATTTAATCAATTAATAAACGTAGTAATCATTAAAAAAAGCATTTTACAACGTCCGTTTTTCCGAAAAGATATAAATCATCGCAAGCCCATATATAGAGATAAAACTTACCGCTACGATATAACTGAAATATTGTTGAAAGTGGCGTTAGACACCATAAACCAACCTATATATATATATATATATACGTCTGAAAATTAAACCAAACAGTGTTAGAATTAGATTTTAGAGCTGTCAAATTTTTGTTCTTCCCTCGACGGGATTTGAACCCACACCATTGATACACTGCAGCACCATTCGCTTAGCCTTACGTCCAGCGCCCTAGACCACTCAACCATATATATATATTCGGGTTATTAATACAAGGGCCATTGAAATATCAATTTAAAAAAGAACTCGCAATCAATTTCAATTATTTGGTTTTCAATCGCAATTCAGTTACGTCCGACATGGATACTGCATTTGTTACCACTAGTGGAGCAGGAACTGCGAACCCTTCCGGAGCACCTGAGTTCACCCCCGGTTTGTAGTATTTCTTAAACAGTTATTTTCTGTGTAGTGTTGTGTAGATCATTATTTGTCCTTTTTCTTTTGGACATTATTATGTTTTTACTACAGTCTTAAATGTCGAGGTAAAGCGTTTTCTTCAAAATTAAGAAAATGCCACTCTCTTCTGAAACAAATTCGAAAAAAGGTCGTAATATGATCTTCAAGATTTTGGTCTTCATGTTTTAAATATTTGAAATGAGAGGAAATGTATGAAGAGTTTGAAGATACCAAAGAGGTAATCAGAATCCGTAAATCGAAGAAGGACAGACAACACAATGGAAAAAAGACAAAAGACAAAGAGACAAACAACGATCTACAAAACATACACATAAAACTAAAGATCGAGTAACACGAACCCCACTAAAAACCAGGGGTGACATCAGGTGTTTGTTGAACAAGTTTGAAACTATTCATAGACATCGTGGATTTGTCAAAAAACCTGATCATCAAACACATCAAAGTATATATTGCAAAATAAAAACAAAATGATCTAATAAACAACTAAATCAGTTACAATGATCTTTTACAGTCTCTCTATATAATATTCATATTCTACCCTGACTTACTTATTGTAGTTTCATATTGATATCATGTCATTCACAGACACGACATTAACTTTATGAGACCAACTGATCTCCAAAAAAAAAAAAGGAATGACGAATTGTTTAACGTGAGGTTAATATATTCTAGGACATCTGACGTATTGTCGTAGATTCCCACTCATTTTATGAGACCAAGTGATCTCCAAAAAAAATGGAATGACGAATTGTTTAACGTGAGGTTAATATATTCTAGGACATCTGACGTATTGTCGTAGATTCCCACTCATTTTATGAGACCAAGTGATCTCCAAAAAAAATGGAATGACGAATTGCTTAACGTGAGGTAAATATATTTTAGGACATCTGACGTATTGTCGTAGATTCCCACTCATTTTGAGGTTAATAACTTTTATTAATTCCATCTGTTGATTGTCTGCTTAAATCTGTTCACACTTATGGTATTTCTTCTTTGTATATCCAACATGATAATTCCTAAAATCTAACTGCGATAATTATAAAAAGTAGATATCAAAATTAGTGCACACGACACGCTTCTGGAATAATCTTCATCAGGTTAATTCTAGTGGAAAGATCGAAAAGCCAAGCAATTTAAAATCTTTGTGAGTAATAGAACCAAATGAAAAAACATAATAGCCAAAATCGGCTATGGTCACCTATGCCTGTAGGAGAACAAATCTTAGTTTTAAGGGCCGTCGTGGTCGTGATCGCATAGTAGTTGGGTTTATAGCTACCTATGCAATCAGTGCCTATCACGAGTTCGAATCCTGCTCAGACGAGGTGTATTCGATACAACAATATGTGATAAAATTTGTCAGTGACTTGCGGCAGGTCGGTGGGTTTCTCCGGGTACTCTGTTCTCCTCCACCAATAAAACTGGCAACCACGATATAACTGAAATATTGTTGAAAGTGGCGTTAAACACAATAACCTAACCCACTTAGTTTTAACAACAATTGGTTTAAATAACGAGTACAGATCTAAAAGGCGATAAATATTTTAACTGGACTTGCGATGTCATTAATATTTTGTTAGATACATTTATACCTGGTATTACCGGTATTATTAGTTGAATTCCTCAAGGAGCTAATTGTGGGGGCGGTGTTTAAAAGTAGGATTTCGAGCAGGATATTTTCCAATTAGTATGAAAAATAGTAATCTTTAAAACATATGTACATGTATATATTATAATTCATGTTTTTTAAGACAAATATATCTACATATGATGTCAAATTGGTTTTCTTCTTATCACGATTACAGAAATATCTTCCTTGACATTCAAAGGCCAATATAAGATATCAACATTTAAAGAGAGGTTCATGGATCTACATCTTCCTATGCAATGACTTACTTATCGTGTAAATTGTAGATTTTCACTCAAGTAGAGGCGTAAGAAATTTTTAAGCACTTTACCGTTATTTTTTTACTGTGCTAGGGTATTTATTTATCGAAACATTCTAGGTGATTACAATCTAGTAATGCCAAATTGTAGCCCATCCTTACTGTAGGGAAGGAAGAAGGGGCGGGTAATTGTACGTCATAACGTAACATATAATCGGGATTCGAATTTAGACGCCAATATTTCTTTGTCGTTCTACAGTACCGGAGCACCTGAGGTCACCTCTGTTTTTAGTGACTTTCGTATTGCTCGAGTTTTCTGTGTAATGTTTGGTAGATCGTTGTCTTTCCTTTTGTCTTTTTTCTTTTGGCCATTGCATTGTCTGTCTTTCTTCGATTTACGGTTTCTGGTTCGACCTTTTGGTATCTTCATATAGTGTCCGTTATACGCATTGACATTTACTGTTAAATTGACAGATACCATGCGATGATTGGACGTTAAATGTTAACAGCTTAAACGTTCTGGGAAAAAACCAGCCCAAATTAACCTACTACTGAGGCATATGGAAACAGGGAACCAATTAATTTGAACCGTATTATCTCCGATACCTGTCATCTGTATTGAGAACTTTAAATTTCTAAAAAGAACCTTTAGCTTTCTGTGACATATACTTTAAGCATAACCTTACTTAGTGCTAATATCTTGAGCCAAAAAATATATATACCAGTAATGCGTCACAGAAGTATATAAAAATAACAGTGTGTATTATATTTATTCACATGAGAGGTCAATTACTATATACATTGAAGAATCTTATTATCACTTGTACATACATATATTCCTTGACATTCAAAGAACAATATACGATACTACCATATAGGAGAGGTTCTTGGATCTACATCTCCTATCAAATGACCTATATATTATACTCAATGTAAATTCCCACTCATTTTGAGTTGTAACAAAGATACAGAGATTTGTAATTTTCAACCACGTTTAATGTTTTTTTCACTGTCTAGTGTATTAATTTATCGGAGCGCTCTAGTTCATTACAATCCAGTGATACTAAATTGTAATCCTTACTTACTGTAGCATTTCAACATTCCCATACAGATGGAGGAAAGGCGGGTATTTGCACGTCATAATGTGGAACATCCGAACCCGAATTTGAACGCCATTTTGTTCCATCGCGATGTACGTTTATCCTTATAATTAAAATAAATATTAAAGTAATATAAAATGCCAAAATCATTATTTTCAGTTTTCTAAAAAATTCTGATATATGTAAACAATTTATATATAAAGAACGTAAACCATTCACTTTTTGAGAGCTACGATGTATAATTGAGGAGAAAACGTCATTTTATTCTGTCTTCGATAATTCTTGCTACCCGGACAATAATGCAAATCATATGCTATTGACCTCAGATTTGAACTCATTCAGTAGAGATGAAAATGTCGGAGGCAAAGAAATTGAAGCCAGGTCCGAAGCGTAAATTTAGCGATTCTGCCAGAAAAAGAAACAAAAAAGCAGCGAATGCTTAAGCTAAACAAAAACAGAATATATATTGGAGATGAATATGATCGTTGAATGGAAATAAAGACCGCTCTTCGTCTGGAAACGAACTCTGAAGTGGCCAAGATTCTTCTTGACAGGTAACATAATTTTCGTTTCGATTTACATTCCATTATTTTCCATTCAATCCAAACCCCGCGGGAACCCCGGGGTATAGAAATGGGACCGAGAGCGTCTTCGGCTTGAAGGGGCGTCCGTCGGTTGTGCGGGATGTAAAAATTCACAACCAACCCGTCCTGCGGATGAGACGTAAATAAAACCGAGGTCCCGTGTTGAGAGATTGCCACCCTCTCCGCACGTTAAAGAAACCAGTGTAACAGCTCACTATGAGCATTATGCTCATAATGAGTGGTCCATAAGAGACCTGTTGCACTGGCAAAATTATCCGTCCCTACCCATCACCTTTTCTTGTTTCGAGTCCCGTGGCGTTTAAATTTTTAAATGTTCTCGTCCTGAATATAGCTGAAAAATTGCTCGCTGGACGTTAAACACCAATCAATCAATCAATCAATCAATCAATCAATCAACCATTCAATCCACGATTAAAAATAATGTTCCCTTAGCGAAACGTTAAACAATGATCTCTTTACATGGAAAATAAATATATATCACCATCTATGATCTAAACCGCCGTAAATGTCTTTTAACGGCATTATATGTATAATTCAACAAATTTCGCGGGGCCCAGTAAGGGGGCACTGCATTCGCAACTTGTAATTATGCTAAAACATTGTTGTTGTTTTGTTTTTTTTTACTAAAAATGAATACTACTTTGTTTCAAATCCTTCAAATTATACAGTTAAAAGTAATTTCCTATTTAGACACGGATCATTTGCCTTTCCTGGATTTTTTTTTTTACCAGTTTCAGGACGGCAAAGTTCTTGCCCATTTTTGGCTAGGTTAAAGGTATTGCCCGGGTCTTTAACTGATGTAAGTGCCTAGGTGGGATAATGCACCTCAAGCCCACAGCAGGGTGTCAAATATCAATTTTGATATTTGAAAAAAAATTGTGGAGGGGGGTCTCTATGAATATACCAAAAAAATATATCAAGGACGGCAAAGTTCTTGCCCACTTTGAGCTTAGATTAAAGGTATTTCCCGGGTCTTTATCTGACTTAAGTGCCTAGGTGGAATAATGCACCTCAAGCCCACAGCAGGGTGTTGAATTACAGCCTTGATATTTGGATTTGGGGGGGGGGGGGGGGGGGCCCTATGCATATCCCATGAAAAATTACCGAAGGACGGCAAAATTCTTTGCCACTTGGGGTTTATGTCGAAGGTATTGCCCGGGCCTTTAACTGACCTAAGTGCGGCCTTTAACTGACATAAGTGCCTAGGTGGGATAATGCACCTCAAGCCCACAGCAGAGTGTCAAATATCAACTTTGATATTTGAATTTGGGGCGGACCCTATTGCCACTTGGGGTTTAAATCAAAAGTATTGCCTGGGCCTTTACCTGACCTAAGTGCATTGGTGAATTAAATTAGTTGTTTGACACCTTTAAATACACAATTTAAGAATAAATAGATAAAACAAAATAATACTATTTATTAAATAAATGTTAATGTTACACGCACATGCAGGTTTTATATTTTGTTTATTTTTATGATACGTATTGCTATATTTTTCCAATGTTCTATATTTACATTTTTTGTAGATGGATGAGACGTCTTCATGTCAACGGGGAATCTTAGGACTTTATTTTGTTTGACAAAGAGCTGGAAAATCCAAATTAGATACCGATTTACATGAAAGTATATTATTTGTTTACGCTGTGTTTGTTTAAAGTTGGCTGACTGTTTTCTAAGCTCGCCATCCCTACAAATATGTTTGTCTTCGTTATTAAGCTCAGTGAAGAGAAGGCATATTTTATGTACGGGTGAACATGGGAAATGGAACATAAAATGTATTGTCTTTTACTCACACGAGTGTCTGTGTGAGATTCTGCACCTTATTTCCACAGTAGTGTGTCAAAGTCAACTTTGTATTGTGGAAGGGGGGGGGGGGGTCCAGAAAAATTTCCTGTATGAGAGGGGAGATCCTTAGTTGTGCTAAGGTAGGCTATGCCTGAGAAGGGAGATCCTTACTTGTGCTATGGTAGGCTATGCCTGAGAGGGGAGGTCCTTAGTTGTGCTAAGGTAGGCTATGCCTGAGAGGGGAGATCCTTAGTTGTGCTAAGGTAGGCTATGTCTGAGAGGGGAGATCCTTAGTTGTGCTAAGGTAGGCTATGTCTGAGAGGGGAGATCCTTAGTTGTGCTAAGGTAGGCTATGCCTGAGAGGGGAGATCCTTTGTTGTGCTAAGGTAGGCTATGTCTGAGAGGGGAGATCCTTAGTTGTGCTAAGGTAGGCTATGTCTGAGAGGGGAGATCCTTAGTTGTGCTAAGGTAGGCTATGCCTGAGAGGGGAGATCCTTAGTTGTACTAAGGTAGGCTATGTCTGAGAGGGGAGATCCTTAGTTGTGCTAAGGTAGGCTATGTCTGAGAGGGGAGATCCTTAGTTGTGCTAAGGTAGGCTATGTCTGAGAGGGGAGATCCTTAGTTGTGCTAAGGTAGGCTATGTCTGAGAGGGGAGGTCCTTAGTTGTGCTAAGGTAGGCTATGCCTGAGAGGGGAGGTCCTTAGTTGTGCTAAGGTAGGCTATGTCTGAGAGAGGAGATCATTAGTTGTGCTAAGGTAGGCTATGTCTGAGAGGGGAGATCCTTAGTTGTGCTAAGGTAGGCTATGTCTGAGAGGGGAGATCCTTAGTTGTGCTAAGGTAGGCTATGCCTGAGATGGGAGATCCTTAGTTGTGCCAAGGTAGGCTATGCCTGAGAGGGGAGATCCTTAGTTGTGCTAAGGTAGGCTATGTCTGAGAGGGAAGATCCTTAGTTGTGCTAAGGTAGGCTATGTCTGAGAGGGGAGATCCTTAGTTGTGCTAAGGTAGGCTATGTCTGAGAGGGGAGATCCTTAGTTGTGCTAAGGTAGGCTATGCCTGAGATGGGAGATCCTTAGTTGTGCCAAGGTAGGCTATGCCTGAGAGGGGAGATCCTTAGTTGTGCTAAGGTAGGCTATGCCTGAGATGGGGGATCCTTAGTTGTGCTAATGTAGGCTATGTCTGAGAGGGGAGATTCTTAGTTGTGCTAAGGTAGGCTATGCCTGAGAGGGGAGATCCTTAGTTGTGCTAAAGTAGGCTATATCTTAGAGGGGAGATCCTTAGTTGTGCTAAGGTAGGCTATGTCTGAGAGGGGAGATCCTTATTTGTGCTAAGGTAGGCTATGTCTGAGAGGGGAGATCCTTAGTTGTGCTAAGGTAGGCTATGCCTGAGAGGGGAGATCCTTAGTTGTGCTAAGGTAGGCTATGTCTGAGAGGGGAGATCCTTAGTTGTGCTAAGGTAGGCTATGCCTGAGAGGGGAGATCCTTAGTTGTACTAAGGTAGGCTATGCCTGAGAGGGGAGATCCTTAGTTGTACTAAGGTAGGCTATGTCTGAGAGGGGAGATCCTTAGTTGTGCTAAGGTAGGCTATGTCTGAGAGGGGAGATCCTTAGTTGTGCTAAGGTAGGCTATGTCTGAGAGGGGAGATCCTTAGTTGTGCCAAGGTAGGCTATGCCTGAGAGGGGAGATCCTTAGTTGTGCTAAGGTAGGCTATGCCTGAGAGGGGAGATCCTTAGTTGTGCTAAGGTAGGCTATGTCTGAGAGGGGAGATCCTTAGTTGTGCTAAGGTAGGCTATGCCTGAGAGGGGAGATCCTTAGTTGTGCTAAGGTAGGCTATGTCTGAGAGGGGAGATCCTTAGTTGTGCTAAGGTAGGCTATGTCTGAGAGGGGAGATCCTTAGTTGTGCTAAGGTAGGCTATGTCTGAGAGGGGAGATCCTTAGTTGTGCTAAGGTAGGCTATGCCTGAGAGGGGAGATCCTTAGTTGTGCTAAGGTAGGCTATGTCTGAGAGGGGAGATCCTTAGTTGTGCTAAGGTAGGCTATGCCTGAGAGGGGAGATCCTTAGTTGTACTAAGGTAGGCTATGTCTGAGAGGGGAGATCCTTAGTTGTGCTAAGGTAGGCTATGTCTGAGAGGGGAGATCCTTAGTTGTGCTAAGGTAGGCTATGTCTGAGAGGGGAGATCCTTAGTTGTGCTAAGGTAGGCTATGTCTGAGTGGGGAGGTCCTTAGTTGTGCTAAGGTAGGCTATGCCTGAGAGGGGAGGTCCTTAGTTGTGCTAAGGTAGGCTATGTCTGAGAGGGGAGATCATTAGTTGTGCTAAGGTAGGCTATGTCTGAGAGGGGAAATCCTTAGTTGTGCTAAGGTAAGCTATGCCTGAGAGGGGAGGTCCTTAGTTGTGCTAAGGTAGGCTATGCCTGAGAGGGGAGGTCTTTAGTTGTGCTAAGGTAGGCTATGCCTGAGAGGGGAGATCCTTAGTTGTGCTAAGGTAGGCTATGTCTGAGAGGGGAGATCCTTAGTTGTGCTAAGGTAGGCTATGTCTGAGAGGGGAGATCCTTAGTTGTGCTAAGGTAGGCTATGTCTGAGAGGGGAGATCCTTAGTTGTGCTAAGGTAGGCTATGCCTGAGATGGGAGATCCTTAGTTGTGCCAAGGTAGGCTATGCCTGAGAGGGGAGATCCTTAGTTGCGCTAAGGTAGGCTATGTCTGAGAGGGGATATCCTTAGTTGTGCTACGGTAGGCTATGTCTAAGAGGGGAGATCCTTAGTTGTGCTAAGGTAGGCTATGTCTGAGAGGGGAGATCGTTAGTTATGCTAAGGTAGGCTATGCCTGAGAGGGGAGATCCTTAGTTGTGATAAGGTAGGCTATGTCTGAGAGGGGAGAGCATTAGTTGTGCTAAGGTAGGCTATGCATGAGAGGGGAGATCCTTAGTTGTGCTAAGGTAGGCTATGTCTGAGAGGGGAGATCCTTAGTTGTGCTAAGGTAGGCTATGTCTGAGAGGGGAGATCCTTAGTTGTGCTAAGGTAGGCTATGTCTGAGAGGGGAGATCCTTAGTTGTACTAAGGTAGGCTTTGCCTGAGAGGGGAGATCCTTAGTTGTACTAAGGTAGGCTATGTCTGAGAGGGGAGATCCTTAGTTGTGCTAAGGTAGGCTATGTCTGAGAGGGGAGATCCTTAGTTGTGCTAAGGTAGGCTATGTCTGAGAGGGGAGATCCTTAGTTGTGCTAAGGTAGGCTATGTCTGAGAGGGGAGGTCCTTAGTTGTGCTAAGGTAGGCTATGCCTGAGAGGGGAGGTCCTTAGTTGTGCTAAGGTAGGCTATGTCTGAGAGGGGAGATCATTAGTTGTGCTAAGGTAGGCTATGTCTGAGAGGGGAAATCCTTAGTTGTGCTAAGGTAGGCTATGCCTGAGAGGGGAGGTCCTTAGTTGTGCTAAGGTAGGCTATGCCTGAGAGGGGAGATCCTTAGTTGTGCTAAGGTAGGCTATGTCTGAGAGGGGAGATCCTTAGTTGTGCTAAGGTAGGCTATGTCTGAGAGGGGAGATCCTTAGTTGTGCTAAGGTAGGCTATGTCTGAGAGGGGAGATCCTTAGTTGTGCTAAGGTAGGCTATGTCTGAGAGGGGAGATCCTTAGTTGTGCTAAGGTAGGCTATGCCTGAGAGGGGAGATCCTTAGTTGTGCTAAGGTAGGCTATGCCTGAGAGGGGAGATCCTTAGTTGTGCTATGGTAGGCTATGCCTGAGAGGGGGGATCCTTAGTTGTGCTAAGGTAGGCTATGTCTGAGAGGGGAGATCCTTAGTTGTGCTAAGGTAGGCTATGTCTGAGAGGGGAGATCCTTAGTTGTGCTAAGGTAGGCTATGTCTGAGAGGGGAGATCCTTAGTTGTGCTAAGGTAGGCTATGTCTGAGAGGGGAGATCCTTAGTTGTGCTAAGGTAGGCTATGTCTGAGAGGGGAGATCCTTAGTTGTGCTAAGGTAGGCTATGTCTGAGAGGGGAGATCCTTAGTTGTGCTAAGGTAGGCTATGTCTGAGAGGGGAGATCCTTAGTTGTGCTAAGGTAGGCTATGCATGAGAGGGGAGATCTTTAGTTGTGCTAAGGTAGGCTATGCCTGAGAGGGGAGATCCTTAGTTGTGCTAAGGTAGGCTATGCCTGAGAGGGGAGATCCTTAGTTGTGCCAAGGTAGGCTATGCCTGAGAGGGGAGATCCTTAGTTGTGCCAAGGTAGGCTATGCCTGAGATGGGGGATCCTTAGTTGTGCTAAGGTAGGCTATGTCTGAGAGGGGAGATCCTTAGTTGTGCTAAGGTAGGCTATGTCTGAGAGGGGAGATCCTTAGTTGTGCTAAGGTAGGCTATGTCTGAGAGGGGAGATCATTAGTTGTGCTAAAGTAGGCTATGTCTGAGAGGGGAGATCCTTAGTTGTGCTAAGGTAGGCTATGTCTGAGAGGGGAGATCCTTAGTTGTGCTAAGGTAGGCTATGCCTGAGAGGGGAGATCCTTAGTTGTGCTAAGGTAGGCTATGCCTGAGAGGGGAGATCCTTAGTTGTGCTAAGGTAGGCTATGTCTGAGAGGGGAGATCCTTAGTTGTGCTAAGGTAGGCTATGTCTGAGAGGGGAGATCCTTAGTTGTGCTAAGGTAGGCTATGTCTGAGAGGGGAGATCCTTAGTTGTGCTAAGGTAGGCTATGTCTGAGAGGGGAGATTCTTAGTTGTGCTAAGGTAGGCTATGCCTGAGAGGGGAGATCCTTAGTTGTGCTAAGGTAGGCTATGCCTGAGAGGGGAGATCCTTAGTTGTGCTAAGGTAGGCTATGCCTGAGAGGGGAGATCCTTAGTTGTGCTAAGGTAGGCTATGTCTGAGAGGGGAGATCCTTAGTTGTGCTAAGGTAGACTATGTCTGAGAGGGGAGATCCTTAGCTGTGCTAAGGTAGGCTATGTCTGAGAGGGGAGATCCTTAGTTGTGCTAAGGTAGGCTATGTCTGAGAGGGGAGATCCTTAGTTGTGCTAAGGTAGGCTATGTCTGAGAGGGGAGATCCTTAGTTGTGCTAAGGTAGGCTATGTCTGAGAGGGGAGATCCTTAGTTGTGCTAAGGTAGGCTATGCCTGAGAGGGGAGATCCTTAGTTGTGCTAAGGTAGGCTATGCCTGAGAGGGGAGATCCTTAGTTGTGCTAAGGTAGGCTATGCCTGAGAGGGGAGATCCTTAGTTGTGCTAAGGTAGGCTATGCCGGAGAGGGGAGATCCTTAGTTGTGCTAAGGTAGGCTATGCCGGAGAGGGGAGATCCTTAGTTGTGCTAAGGTAGGCTATGCCTGAGAGGGGAGATCCTTAGTTGTGCTAAGGTAGGCTATGCCTGAGAGGGGAGATCCTTAGTTGTGCTAAGGTAGGCTATGTCTGAGAGGGGAGATCCTTAGTTGTGCTAAGGTAGGCTATGTCTGAGAGGGGAGATCCTTAGTTGTGCTAAGGTAGGCTATGCCTGAGATGGGAGATCCTTAGTTGTGCCAAGGTAGGCTATGCCTGAGAGGGGAGATCCTTAGTTGCGCTAAGGTAGGCTATGTCTGAGAGGGGATATCCTTAGTTGTGCTACGGTAGGCTATGTCTGAGAGGGGAGATCCTTAGTTGTGCTAAGGTAGGCTATGTCTGAGAGGGGAGATCGTTAGTTATGCTAAGGTAGGCTATGCCTGAGAGGGGAGACCCTTAGTTGTGATAAGGTAGGCTATGTCTGAGAGGGGAGAGCCTTAGTTGTGCTAAGGTAGGCTATGCATGAGAGGGGAGATCCTTAGTTGTGCTAAGGTAGGCTATGTCTGAGAGGGGAGATCCTTAGTTGTGCTAAGGTAGGCTATGTCTGAGAGGGGAGATCCTTAGTTGTGCTAAGGTAGGCTATGTCTGAGAGGGGAGCTCCTTAGTTGTACTAAGGTAGGCTATGCCTGAGAGGGGAGGTCCTTAGTTGTGCTAAGGTAGGCTATGCCTGAGAGGGGAGATCCTTAGTTGTGCTAAGGTAGGCTATGTCTGAGAGGGGAGATCCTTAGTTGTGCTAAGGTAGGCTATGTCTGAGAGGGGAGATCCTTAGTTGTGCTAAGGTAGGCTATGTCTGAGAGGGGAGATCCTTAGTTGTGCTAAGGTAGGCTATGTCTGAGAGGGGAGATCCTTAGTTGTGCCAAGGTAGGCTATGCCTGAGAGGGGAGATCCTTAGTTGCGCTAAGGTAGGCTATGTCTGAGAGGGGATATCCTTAGTTGTGCTACGGTAGGCTATGTCTGAGAGGGGAGATCCTTAGTTGTGCTAAGGTAGGCTATGTCTGAGAGGGGAGATCGTTAGTTATGCTAAGGTAGGCTATGCCTGAGAGGGGAGATCCTTAGTTGTGATAAGGTAGGCTATGTCTGAGAGGGGAGAGCCTTAGTTGTGCTAAGGTAGGCTATGCATGAGAGGGGAGATCCTTAGTTGTGCTAAGGTAGGCTATGTCTGAGAGGGGAGATCCTTAGTTGTGCTAAGGTAGGCTATGTCTGAGAGGGGAGATCCTTAGTTGTGCTAAGGTAGGCTATGTCTGAGAGGGGAGATCCTTAGTTGTACTAAGGTAGGCTATGCCTGAGAGGGGAGATCCTTAGTTGTACTAAGGTAGGCTATGTCTGAGAGGGGAGATCCTTAGTTGTGCTAAGGTAGGCTATGTCTGAGAGGGGAGATCCTTAGTTGTGCTAAGGTAGGCTATGTCTGAGAGGGGAGATCCTTAGTTGTGCTAAGGTAGGCTATGTCTGAGAGGGGAGGTCCTTAGTTGTGCTAAGGTAGGCTATGCCTGAGAGGGGAGGTCCTTAGTTGTGCTAAGGTAGGCTATGTCTGAGAGGGGAGATCATTAGTTGTGCTAAGGTAGGCTATGTCTGAGAGGGGAAATCCTTAGTTGTGCTAAGGTAGGCTATGTCTGAGAGGGGAGGTCCTTAGTTGTGCTAAGGTAGGCTATGCCTGAGAGGGGAGATCCTTAGTTGTGCTAAGGTAGGCTATGTCTGAGAGGGGAGATCCTTAGTTGTGCTAAGGTAGGCTATGTCTGAGAGGGGAGATCCTTAGTTGTGCTAAGGTAGGCTATGTCTGAGAGGGGAGATCCTTAGTTGTGCTAAGGTAGGCTATGTCTGAGAGGGGAGATCCTTAGTTGTGCTAAGGTAGGCTATGCCTGAGAGGGGAGATCCTTAGTTGTGCTAAGGTAGGCTATGCCTGAGAGGGGAGATCCTTAGTTGTGCTATGGTAGGCTATGCCTGAGAGGGGGATCCTTAGTTGTGCTAAGGTAGGCTATGTCTGAGAGGGGAGATCCTTAGTTGTGCTAAGGTAGGCTATGTCTGAGAGGGGAGATCCTTAGTTGTGCTAAGGTAGGCTATGTCTGAGAGGGGAGATCCTTAGTTGTGCTAAGGTAGGCTATGTCTGAGAGGGGAGATCCTTAGTTGTGCTAAGGTAGGCTATGTCTGAGAGGGGAGATCCTTAGTTGTGCTAAGGTAGGCTATGTCTGAGAGGGGAGATCCTTAGTTGTGCTAAGGTAGGCTATGTCTGAGAGGGGAGATCCTTAGTTGTGCTAAGGTAGGCTATGCCTGAGAGGGGAGATCCTTAGTTGTGCTAAGGTAGGCTATGCCTGAGAGGGGAGATCCTTAGTTGTGCTAAGGTAGGCTATGCCTGAGATGGGAGATCCTTAGTTGTGCCAAGGTAGGCTATGCCTGAGAGGGGAGATCCTTAGTTGTGCCAAGGTAGGCTATGCCTGAGATGGGGGATCCTTAGTTGTGCTAAGGTAGGCTATGTCTGAGAGGGGAGATCCTTAGTTGTGCTAAGGTAGGCTATGTCTGAGAGGGGAGATCCTTAGTTGTGCTAAGGTAGGCTATGTCTGAGAGGGGAGATCATTAGTTGTGCTAAAGTAGGCTATGTCTGAGAGGGGAGATCCTTAGTTGTGCTAAGGTAGGCTATGTCTGAGAGGGGAGATCCTTAGTTGTGCTAAGGTAGGCTATGCCTGAGAGGGGAGATCCTTAGTTGTGCTAAGGTAGGCTATGCCTGAGAGGGGAGATCCTTAGTTGTGCTAAGGTAGGCTATGTCTGAGAGGGGAGATCCTTAGTTGTGCTAAGGTAGGCTATGTCTGAGAGGGGAGATCCTTAGTTGTGCTAAGGTAGACTATGTCTGAGAGGGGAGATCCTTAGTTGTGCTAAGGTAGGCTATGTCTGAGAGGGGAGATTCTTAGTTGTGCTAAGGTAGGCTATGCCTGAGAGGGGAGATCCTTAGTTGTGCTAAGGTAGGCTATGCCTGAGAGGGGAGATCCTTAGTTGTGCTAAGGTAGGCTATGTCTGAGAGGGGAGATCCTTAGTTGTGCTAAGGTAGACTATGTCTGAGAGGGGAGATCCTTAGTTGTGCTAAGGTAGGCTATGTCTGAGAGGGGAGATCCTTAGTTGTGCTA
The DNA here is from genome assembly GCA_963383655.1 of Bathymodiolus septemdierum. Taxonomy (NCBI): domain Eukaryota; kingdom Metazoa; phylum Mollusca; class Bivalvia; order Mytilida; family Modiolidae; genus Bathymodiolus; species Bathymodiolus septemdierum. The sequence continues at coordinate 35,842,974 of OY726519.1, forward strand.
AGGTAGGCTATGTCTGAGAGGGGAGATCCTTAGTTGTGCTAAGGTAGGCTATGTCTGAGAGGGGAGATCCTTAGTTGTGCTAAGGTAGGCTATGCCTGAGAGGGGAGATCCTTAGTTGTGCTAAGGTAGGCTATGCCTGATAGGGGAGATCCTTAGTTGTGCTAAGGTAGGCTATGCCTGAGAGGGGAGATCCTTAGTTGTGCTAAGGTAGGCTATGCCGGAGAGGGGAGATCCTTAGTTGTGCTAAGGTAGGCTATGCCGGAGAGGGGAGATCCTTAGTTGTGCTAAGGTAGGCTATGCCTGAGAGGGGAGATCCTTAGTTGTGCTAAGGTAGGCTATGCCTGAGAGGGGAGATCCTTAGTTGTGCTAAGGTAGGCTATGTCTGAGAGGGGAGATCCTTAGTTGTGCTAAGGTAGGCTATGTCTGAGAGGGGAGATCCTTAGTTGTGCTAAGGTAGGCTATGTCTGAGAGGGGAGATCCTTAGTTGTGCTAAGGTAGGCTATGCCTGAGAGGGGAGATCCTTAGTTGTGCTAAGGTAGGCTATGCCTGAGAGGGGAGATCCTTTGTTGTGCTAAGGTAGGCTATGCCTGAGAGGGGAGATCCTTAGTTGTGCTAAGGTAGGCTATGCCTGAGAGGGGAGATCCTTAGTTGTGCTAAGGTAGGCTATGCCTGAGAGGGGAGATCCTTTGTTGTGCTAAGGTAGGCTATGCCTGAGAGGGGAGGTCCTTAGTTGTAACAATAATTACATCATTTAGGAGCTGTAGATTTCTACAACAAATGTATCTAATAAGCCATGCCCGTCCCTAAGCACTGACTTCTGGCCTGATGATATCCTCGGGAACTAATAGTCCATCAGCAGAGGTATCGATCCAGTAATAGTAATAATAACATAGATATGAAATACTAGAATAACCTTCATCGGGTAAATCATATTCTATACATCAAGACAAGTCATTCATCTTGGCGCCGGTCTTGGTGATTACGCTAGTTCAAATGTTGTGACGTGTTTCGCTGGGGTAAAACCAATTCTATGTCGATTTCGGAGTTCAATGTGCAACGATATGACGTACATTCACTCCACTAATTACCGGTTTCATCTGCTCGTGACGTTTTTCTACAAATGAATTAGCAGGTTGACATTTGCTTCTTAAATCAGAAGTCTTCCATATTATTAGCAAGTTGTTGAAATACACGATTACATATTTTGAATACACGGTAAAAATGTACAATACACGATTCGTGTATTTGCTATCGTACTATAAATATAATATACATTTTTCAGTAATGCTTATAGCAACCAATCAGTACACAGGAACTACAGACGTTGGCCAGGAATGAGTTCGCAAAATGGCGACGTTATAAACATTTTAACAGAAAATGGAAATTTTTAAAGTAACATTTCATGCAATAAAAGTAATTTTCTTACCTTGAAACTCTAGTATTTTGTTATCTGACCCCTGCTTCTTAAAACACACCTGATCCGCCGAGGTATACTTTCATATAAACTCCGTGTGTAGTGCAAACCCAAATCTGTCCAAATATCCAGAACAGCACGTCTCAAGTCATTGGCATTCTTTATTTCTCTAAGTCGTTTTTGTACCTGTATTTTTAGAACTTTCCACACATTTTCGATAATGTTAAGATCAGGGCTTTGTGGGGGCCAAAGAAGGGTACGAATTCCATTTGCATCTTTCCACTGATTTGCTCGTAAAGAGACATAACATGGCGCATTGTCCTCCTGGAAAATCCAAGGTCTGTCAGAAAAGTGCCTGACAACAACCGGCCAAAGATTATCGTCTAAAACCGAAATATATTTATCGGTATTCATGTTACCATCAATAGCAACCAAAGTTCCAACTCCATAGTACGTAATGCAACCCCAAAACATAACAGAAGCACGGCAGGTTGTCTCAAAGTCGTCCAGCTGGCCAAGACAGTCGGGTTGAAAACGCTCGTCGGGCTTCCTCCAAGCATAGACTTTCCCATTTCTACCCAACATAATTTTTGTCTCATCACTAAATATTATGGATGACCAGTTATTCTGAACATTCCAGTACAATTTCTGACGACAGAATCCCATTCTACGGTCACGATTTACACGTGATATTGTAATTTTCTTGCATATCATGCGTCGTTTGTAACCATCAAAGCACAGTCTCCTGCGAACAGTTCTTTCAGACACATTGCATCCAGTCCTGTTATTAAATCTAGCAGTTAAGTCCTTCAATGTTTGTCTTCGATTCCTTTTCACACTCCGAAAGAGAACCCGTTCATCCCTTGGGGTAGTTTTTTTACAACCTCCACTTCTCGGATTATTTTCTATGCTTCCCTTTTCGCGTGTCCGTTTTAAAAATTTCTGAATAGTTCTACAGTTAATTCCAGTAAATTCCTGAATTTTGTAGCTCGAAAACCCTTGGTGTGATAACGATAGTAGTATTTCTTTCTGCTCGGTTGTCAATTCCTTACCGTGTCTATCCATCTTTTCAGCAGACGATTTTTACCAAAGGGAAACAAATCTGATGAAAACTACGTAATCGTGGATATTTTAATTCAAAAACATTAACGGACAGGAAAAATTCGTTACGTTTGGATTCTAGATTTATGATAAGACCACATATGGACATTTAACACGATATCGATAAGTGCGACGTCGCCATTTTGCGAACTCATTCCTGGCCAACGTCTGTATACTTCTCTTATTCAACGGGACCCTTAAATTGCTGGTGATTATAAATGGAAGAAAAATCCGTAATAGTAACCGAGGAAATGTGTGTTTCTGACGTTTTTGTACATTTCTCAGTGAATGTGTAGTATATTTGTAGACGGGTGAAAGCATTACCTTTGTGCGCAAATCACCACAAACCGACGATATACTAATGATGTAAGCAAAACGAATCGAAGCGAACCGAGGTGTTTTATTTCCGTCTAATGTAATTAACCACCGTTCTGTATATCAGTATGGACAGTAGATACGTTGATCGAGATAAGTGTCTTCCCCATTGAACTTGCAATTAAGGTTACGATAATTAATTGTCCACTTTATTAATTGACCTCTAACGTTCTTCAAATTGTAAGATTCCTAAATTCTGCGTTATGACGTTCATTCACTACCCTAATTTCCTTTCTTTCTATTTTGAGCGTACCTGATGAAGGTTATTTCGAGTATGACGTCGCTCGCACTAAATGTGTTATCTACGTTTTTATTCCTCTTTCATCTCCTCGTGTGCATTTTAATATAAACTAATGATCAGGTTGACATTTACGTTTGATGTCAGAACTGTTCCATATTCACGTATCTACAGATATATCATGTCATAGATCTACTGATCTACATGAAAGAGATCAAGGTAGTGTATTCTAAAGCTAAGTTAATGCAGTTAGATCGTAACATGAATAACGTTGTTCTCATTTTTATTTAGCACTTGCTATTTCTGTAGGTTCAGCAGTGGGAATTTTCATAGCACACCATAGCCATTAGCAAATGGCAAAACATTTGACACTTATCAAGTTATATTCAGCTTAGGACAATAGGTTTTTGAGTCAAAGGTATTCAATAGCATTTCCAGCTAAAACAGTTTTCTACTTGTTCAAATAATGTATTTAAAACCAATCTTATCAAATAAATGTACAGTTTGCTTCTTAAACCACCTCGTTTCGGTCACCTAACAAACTACCAATCAACACCGAGCATATAATCTGAACAGTATTCCGGTTTTGTGAAGAAGAACTGAACTGCCGAATGTGAATTGGAGGTAACCTGATGGAATTTTTTTTTTGCAATCTTCGTTGTCATCAGGCAAAGCGCAAAAATGGGAAATGAGGTTAATGCGTCATTTCTGAGAAAATATATTACCACTCTTCAGTAATATATACATTTTGTCCAATAATATAATACAGACAATTAATGAGCAACAATTCAGTTGTTGTGAGTGGCTGTTTAGGGTATTTTATTATAGAAGTGATTTAATATTTTGGGAATTGAGAACACTAGCAACATGCAATATCATTAAAACATTTGAAATTTCCACTCACGACACAATTATTCCTCATTCAAAACAAAACAAAAACAGATTAAAAAGAATTAGTCAAACTGTCTTTCATATAAAGAAACACCGCCGTAGATATAAGTACACATTGTATTTGGTAATAAATACTCTGATACCACCAAAAAGTCTTCTGAAACTGAAATCATCAAAATGCTATGTTTTTGTATGACAACATATTTGGATTGTTTAGTAAACGTGTTTTTGAACAGAGAGTCGGCATTCTTATGGGTATCAACTGTGCTCTTCTTACCGCCGACTTGATCCTTTATTCCTACGATGCAGACCTATACAGGGGAAACAAAGGCAGAATTAAATGTTTTATACTGTTATTTCAGCATAAGAATTCAATTATGGGCATCCTGTAGCCATACTTGTGTCTGGAATAGGATCCCAATTATTTCCCGACTCCGCGGAGGACCTACGAATATACTACATAAAGAACAAAATGGTTCTCTTTTTAATAATGTTCGATATGAAGCATAGCAAGTTTACATGTTCTAAGCACTTGCATTTACTGTGATCCGTAAATATTAAAGTTTGAATATCAAAAATAAGTTTTGTAGACTTACTAAATAGGCCAAAATCCATCTTTTGTCCTTCTTTCTGTGATCCGTAAGTATTAAAGTTTGAATAATCGCATCGGTGGTGTAACGATTAGCGTGCTTGCCTCGAATGTGGTAGATCGTGGGTTCAAACCAAGGCTAATAAAATTGGAATTAGTCGCTTCTCCGATAAGCACGCAACATTAACGAGAAAGAGCAAAGACTGGTTGGCTCAGAATCAGGATATTGTGTCTGAGTGCGGCGACTCTTGTTTCAGTGAGATTGCACTATACAAATCCAACTAAGTACAAAGCGGACCTCATCATCATCTCATTGAAAATTAACTTGTTCTCGCCATGATATAGCTTAAAATTGCTGAGTTGGCGTTAACCAACAATCACTCACTCACAGAAAGTTGGAATATCAAAATTAGTTTTGTAGACTTATTAATTAGGCCAATCTCCTCGCCCGGGGGTAGAACCTTTGAAAATGTCACCAGTGAAACAGCACTTCTTCAAAATGCTGAACATGACATATCAGGCATCGGAGAATACATCAGATATCAAGCAGTGAACAATGACATTCTTATTGCAGAAATGTCAATAACACTTACAAATATCACTATTGAGACATATGGAAAAGAGGAAATAATATGGATCGCAATCCCAAAGAGCATCTAGTTTCATTGACCGGCGTACCAGACATTACCTTATTTATAGCAATAATACCGCGAGTTAAAAAATAACAGTGCGTCAGAAGTATATAAAAAAATAACGATTTGCATCATAGTTATCACCATATAAGGTCAAATGCTTATTACATATATCTTCTTATTATCACTACTACAGAAATATCTTATTTTCTTGGCATTCAAAGGTCAATATCATATACTAGCATATAAGGAGAGGTTAATAAATCTACATCTTCCCATGCAATGACCTGCATATCGCGCAAATGGTAGACTCCCACTCATTTTGAGTTGTAACATAGATACAGAGATTTGTTATTTTCAAACACGTTTAGCCTTTTCTTACTGTGATGCCAAATTGTGTCCCATATACATATATACATTTTTTGTATTTATATGACATTCTAGCATTGCCAGAGAGGGAATATGGTGGGTGAATGTACTCCATATAGTAAGAGATCGGAACCCAAAGTCGGACGCCATTTTACTCCACTTCCAGATAAGTTTTTGCTTGTAGCTTTTCTTATCACAAATCTAACATTTACTAACATGGATCATTCAACGAACATAAATTTCCGTTAAATAACAATAACATGCAACCAAGCTCTAAAACACTCCAACTGCGTCGGTGGTGTAATGGTAAGGTGCGTTTAATCGTAGTTTCGACCCCGGTCGAGTCAAAGCAAAGACTATAAAATTTGTATTTATTGCTTCCCCGCTAAGCACACAGGAATAAGGAGTAAGAGTAACGTAATATTGCTGATTTTGCCTTAAGCACTCACTCACTCACTAAAATACTTCAACAATGTTTTGTAACAACAAAACAACAACACTTGTCTGGTAATATTGTCTAGTAATATTGTCGGAGTGTTTGAGGCATCACAAAATGATGGAGTGGCACTAAATCCAAAATTGATTGGATTCAATTTTATCGAGGTGTCAATGAATCTATAAAGGCACAATTTCTGGATATGACAGTGCTATTTTTATGGAAGGGGAGTTTCCTGCATATACGATTTGACTACAAGTTTGAATGGTGCCATGATATGCTGAAAGAACATATATAGAGGAATCATGTATGTTTCAGAACATATATGGTGTTGGAAATGTTCAACGTCCGACAAAATGACATGGTATATGTACAGAAAAACCTAAATAAATTACAATTACTATTTTAATACTTTTATTTGCAATATTTAAAGTTGGATGAAAAACTTATAATAACGAGGTGAAACAAAATGGCGTCTGATTTCGGAGTCCGACATCATACGTTATACCGTACATTCTCCCCGCTTACAAATGGTTTTTAACGCCTACTCTTACTAACATTTACAGATTGAATCACATTTATCTTGAATGTCAGAATCATTTTATTTTATTGTCACGTCATTTACTTAAAGGTCACCAATGGCCTACTGGCCTACAGTAAACAGAACGGCGTACTACTGTTGACGGCGAGGTTAATATCTTACATATGACGTAGATCATCACTCCTTTGCTGTCCTCTGTCCTCTTTGGTGATTTGTCACAGTATGTGTAGCAAAAGTTACCCGACTGGTGCCAATGGTGGAGCAGAGACTGTAGTTGCGTGGCATTTAGTAGTTCAACATATCTTCTGTGTTTTTCTGTGGGCATTTTTGTTATGCCGATTTATACTAGGTTTTGCAAATTAGATTTATATTAATAAATAAATCACATTAAAAACAACTAAGCCAGAAGTATATGTTTATAGAGGTGATGTATGTTCTGGATAGAGACAAGCCTTATGCTTTGTGAAAGGAAACATTGATTATAACAACAATTACTCTGGAACATTTTCAGTGTTGAACATTTTAATACCCAACATAGTTGTTGTGATTGGTTGCCGAGCTTTTACACAGACAATTTGCTTTCCAAGGGTTACTAGTTGTGTCTCCCTGTTAGCCAATTATTTTCTTTATTCTTACGGATCAGACTTCATATAGTGGCTACTCCAGATAAAAGTGAAGAAGTTTTACAATCGCCGCCATGAACTGGTAGATAACTACATAGTGTTTGCTTCACATGTAACTCTGTTTGCACCGAAGTAATCTTTTAGTTCTTTTTACCTCGTATACGACATTTACTTGACCTTATTCGTTGACCCGAGCTACACACTGTGTGGACACCATATGTGGGGCGGGAGCTGCTTCCCCTTCGTGGTAGCCGAGTTCAACATCGATTGTTTAGTGTTCGCTTTGCTCGTGTTACGTTTTCTGTGTTTGTCCTCGTTGGTCTTTGCTTGACTTCATATATTGATTTTCGACTTTTTTTTTATCACAACTTGGTATACTTCTTTTTATTGCAGAAATTATAATTAATCCATATCCAGGGGCGGATCCAGGATTTAAAGTTAGCGGGGGCGCATATAAAAAAAATAGCGCCGAGCGGAGGGAGGCGCGAAAATTTTTGGGATATTTCGTGTGAAAAATCACGATTTTACGTCAAAAAAATCATATTTTTTCCAATTTTAGGGGGGGGTGCGCCCCCTCTCCCCTGGATCCGCCCCTGCATACCGAGATACTGTTGAAAGGCATGCTTAAAAAATGTATAGTGGGATTACAGCGATACTAAGTTATTTTCTGAAAGTCCCGTTCAACAACCAAAGGTTCTGTTGAAAGTCCCGTTCAACAACCAAAGGTTCTGTTGAAAGTCACGTTCAACAACCAAAGGTTCTGTTGAAAGTCCCGTTCAACAACCAAAGATTCTGTTGAAAGTCCCGTTCAACAACCAAAGGTTCTGTTGAAAGTCACGTTACACAAATATTGTAGTATTGTATGTGTATTACGAGTTATGTTGTCGCAACTTTTATAAACTTTTTATAGTTTTGTCACAGATCAACTGTTTCATTTGTACCACAGTTTCGAAGTCTTTCCTCTAATGCACATAGTCTGAAAGCCTACATGTCTTTTTTAATTTACACTTAATTGTGTTTAAAATTCAGTTATACCAATATGTAATGAATAATTATCAAGCAATGAATTACTTAAAATACACTGGTAAATTCTAACAGAAAAGGGGGACAACTGCATAAATAGAACATAAAGTGAGTTAATGAGTAATTGTTGTTGACCACTAAGTGAGCAGTGTTTTATATACTTATATATAATTGTGCGAACAAGTTAGACTTTTGATGAGATGACTATGATATCCGTTTTGTACTAAAACAACACACTGAGTTGTATTATTATAGTACATGTTTTTGTACTATCTTACTGGATACAACAGTTCATGTGTATGGCATGTTGCTCCACCCAGACACATTATCATCATACCGAGCCAGTCAATATTTTGCACTTACTCATTAATGTTGCGTTCTCAACAAATGGTATAGTCGTTTGTTTGATCCAATCTGAAATCGAACCTACAATCTACCACACTCATGGAGAACACGCGAACCTACAATCTACCACACTCATGGAGAACACGCGAACCTACAATCTACCACACTCATGGAGAACACGCGAACCTACAATCTACCACACTCATGGAGAACACGCGAACCTACAATCTACCACACTCATGGAGAACACGCGAACCTACAATCTACCACACTCATGGAGAACACGCGAACCTACAATCTACCACACTCATGGAGAACACGCGAACCTACAATCTACCACACTCATGGAGAACACGCGAACCTACAATCTACCACACTCATGGAGAACACGCGAAGCTACAATCTACCACACTCATGGAGAACACGCGAAGCTGCAATCTACCACACTCATGGAGAACACGCGAACCTACAATCTACCACACTCATGGAGAACACGCGAACCTACAATCTACCACACTCATGAAGAACACGCGAACCTACAATCTACCACACTCATGGAGAACACGCGAACCTACAATCTACCACACTCATGGAGAACACGCGAACCTACAATATACCACATTCATGGAGAACACGCGAACCTACAATCTACCACACTCATGGAGAACACGCGAACCTACAATCTACCACATTCATGGAGAACACGCGAACCTACAATCTACCACACTCATGGAGAACACGCGAACCTACAATCTACCACACTCATGGAAAACACGCGAACCTACAATCTACCACACTCATGGAGAACACGCGAACCTACAATCTACCAATCTACCACACTCATGGAGAACACGCGAATCTACAATCTACCACACTCATGGAGAACACGCGAACCTACAATTTACCACACTCATGGAGAACACGCGAATCTACAATCTACCACACTCATGGAGAACACGCGAACCTACAATCTACCACACTCATGGAGAACACGCGAACCTACAATCTACCACACTCATGGAGAACACGCGAACCTACAATCTACCACACTCATGGAGAACACGCGAATCATTCCACAACCGATGTGGTTCATTTAACAATGAACCGAACCATATCTTTACTGTATGTAAAAAAAACTTCTCCGTAGTTTGGGAACTTTGGTAATATGGATGCTTGGCATACAAGTGGTGATGAAAAGTATAAAGATGATAGCTGCTACGTAATAAAGTATATTCCGCGATGTTCGGTGTAACTTTTAAACCACATGTCAAGTATAGAAATACTAAGTACCTACTTTCATTTTTGAAGTAAGGTAACCAAACAATTTATGTAATTCATTCTCTAAACAAATAGGATTTGTATACCTTCAGAAGATTAACCAAATGGCCCAAAACTATAAATTTTGTCCAATTGCAAGTTGATGCAACGCAGTGCCACCTTCCTACCTACAATATTTGTACAAATATCGCTGAAATTCTTCTTAATTACGTTAAACAACAGTCAATCAAACTTAAAAAAAAATGGCATATTTTACTTATTCTCTATTGTGTTTGCAATAATATCAAAGGGAAATAACCCATGTATGTTCTACACGTGGGTTTCCCGTAATTTAAGCCAAGAAATCATCTATATATATATATATATATATATATATATATATATATATATATATATAGATATATATATATATATATATATACGTCTGAAAATTAAACCTAAAAGTGTTAGAATTAGATTTTTGAGCTTTCATATTTTTGTTCTTCCCTCGCCGGAATTTGAACTCACACCATTGATACACTGCAGCACCATTCGCTTAGCCTTTCGTCCAGCGCCCCAGACCACTCGACCACATCCACTCCCTAATATATATATATATATATATATATTTGATTGTTAAAATGATTTATTTACTGAAACAATCGAATTTTAATTGAAATTACACAAACATTAGATTATTTGAAACTGAATTGATCTAAATGCTATAAACAAGATCTAAGACATGATATTAAATAATAAATCATATTGTGTGGATCTATTTCCTAAATTTTTAACTGTATCTTCATTATTATTTTTTAAAAACCACTGACAAGTTGATCTTAGGGAGTGCGAGGATTGAGAAAAAATATTATATGTGAACTAATTAGTCCTCGTGTGACATACTACGGAAAAAAACCGTCTTACATAGCTGTCAAAACAACTAAGGTTTCCCACGATTAAGATTGTTAAATTCGTTCGAAATGGACCATGAATGAAAAGCAAATAGCAGCCTAGTGTACTTGTATTAGCCCCCCAACAGTGTAATAAACAAATTAATGGTAGAAAATTTCCTGATATAAGATCCTAGCGGAGATGATACTACATTAAATTAAACAATTTACTAATTGAAGAAAAAAAGTGTCACACGTTTAATGATGGAAATGTGGAAAGATGTGAATAATAAGACATCATTAGCTTCTGTTCACCCCATGAACTGAGTCCGATCTGTCACATGCCAAATAACACCGCCTCAAATATGTAAACCATGTTACAGATACAAAAAGCATTGTTAAGATCACAATGAACCTTCAATTTTAACAAGATACATCAGAAATGTTTTTAAATGTTCTGGTTTAAGTTGATTATGCTCAATGTCCTGAAGCGATCACCACGGGTGGTAAGAGGCACCTAACTAGGTAATACGACACGAATATGACGCATCCGACATAGAAAAAAGTTCTCTACTAAAATGCTCGTAATTATATATTTTGTTATGTTTTGAAGATGGTTAATAGTGTTAAGTGACAGAGAAACATGTTTTTTTTTAGCAAAATATCTTAATATATATATTTAAATTACTTACCACTTTTACAATACTTATTGTCAAATTAGATTACATAGTGTTGAAACATTTGATTAACATCTTAAATTACACCTTAATGTGGTTACGTAGTTATTATATACGGAAGCGAGTTAGTGTCACATGAATTTATTTATTTATATTTTTCTCCTTTTTTCGGAAAGTTGCGTAATTTCACAAACATCTCAGAACCGTTAATCGTAGATACATGAGAATTATGAATACATGTGACCTTCAAAATGACCCCAAGGTCAAGATCAAAGAGGGGGCATAACTTTGCATGGATCGCCTGGATAATACTTCTATCTGTTTTTTCTATCCGATTCAACAATTAAATCACCATTGAAAATAAGAACTTTAGCATTAACTCTCGATTTTATAGGATGCTTGTTTTGTCGTTTCTTTCCTCTATCCCAGGCCAGGCCAGGTATATATAAATAACACTTGTTTCTCTACTCCTAGGTACAAGCACACTTACAGCAATCTCTGACCAAGTTTGTAAGGCGTGTTCATTTGAAACTCGTTCTAGTGCAAATTATCTGACACTATCCATCCCCCCTCCCCCTCCCTGTGCCAAGCAAAATGCATGTCCATCCCAGTGTCAATTTTCAAATTTGTGATTTATGATTGGTAAGCTTGTTCTCGTCATGAATATTACTGTACGTTTGATTTGACACTAAACTACAATCAATCTATCAATCAATCAATCAATCGAACCCTGTGTTTGTATTTTTTATTTTACACCAAACAAGAAACACATTTTTCCGTGTTATTATCTATCTCACTACTTGTTCTTATCGAATTCTTTAAGGATGAGTCGTCTGGCTAAATATGATCTATTGATTAAGTTAATAATCACCGTTGGTCAATGAAGGATCATTTAGGAGGCTTTATTTGTTTGTTTAAAGATTGTATGATTGTTACACTTATTAACTGAACATGAGACAATGGAGAAAATATTCACTGAAATTTATGTAAACAAATAAATTCCAGTGTTTCATATCTACATATGATATAAGTAAATAAGTAACCCCGAGATAAAAAAAAATTTCGCAGGTGCAAACTTTTTAAACAAAAATTCTAATGCGTATGTATTTTGCAAACTTTTTTTGGAGCACTTGAGTTCATCTCCGGTTTTTAGTGGGGTTCGTGTTAGTTTAAACATATTATATTAATTAATAAATATAGTACAATATGATAAATTTCAATATGATACAATACAAATAACTAAAGGAATTCGAAAACAAGCTTAGAAAAACATATATTAATTCGTGTTACTCGATCTTTAGTTTTATGTGTATGTTTTGTAGATCGTTGTTTGTCCTTTTGCACTTTTTCTTTTGGCCATTGTGTTGTCTGTTCTTCTTCAAAAATACGGATTTTGATTATCCCTTTGGTATCTTCAAACTCTTCTTGTATTTGTTTTCGTATGTCAGTACATATTGCTAGAAAAAAAAAAATCCTTTTGATTATAATTTTTTTTTTTAAATTAAAAATAGTAATAATGGATGAAATTCTTTTAGTTGTCGTACGAAAACAAAACACTGATACCGCCACAATATGAATGTATTTTGCAAACTGAAATATTGTTGAAAGTGGCGTTAAACACCATAAACCATAAAACAAAACACCGATATCATTTTTAATGTATTATGGTATTGATTAGTTCGGTCAAAACGTTGAAATCCATCCCGAGATTTGAATCTAATATAAAAATTTGAATGTATTTGTTTATACATCTAAAGATTATTATCTTAAGTAAATACCTAGTAAGTGGTTCGTTTCTATTTTGACATATGGTTATGCTGTCATTATTTGACACCCGGGCAATAATAAACATAACTGTCATCTTTTTGTGGTCCATTTTGTTTCTAAAACTTGCAGACAAAAATTACTAACCAAAAAATATCAAACATAGTTACAGAAAACAAGATAAAAAGTCAAACAAAAAATAAAATATAAAGTTTGTCTGTAGAATAGAAATAAACAAAAATGTAATAAATGTTTAAGTCGGTAGTCCGCATAGTCATATCGTATGCACAGTCAAAAGAAGAGAACACAATCTAATGAATTTTCTAAGTCATAGCGTAGGACAGCCACAAACATGTAGAGGGTTAGGGTTAAGGTTGGGGTTATGGTGTTTAGCACCACTTTTAACAGTATTTCAGTAATATCGTAGCGGTTAGTTTTATTGATGGAAGAAACCGGATAAAACCACCGACCTGCCGTCAGTCACTTACAAACTTTATCACATAATGTTGTATCGAGTACACCTCATCATGAGCGGGATTCGAACTCACAACGTTAGTGGTGATATGCACAAATTGAATAGGTAGTTGTAAATCCAACCACAATAATGAAAACAACTCTTCTTTTTTTTTTTCAGAGAAAAATATCAGCATGACAATACCAATGACACGTGACCAACATTTTTTTCTGTGTTTTTCACCATGCCATGATTATCTTAGCCATTAATCCATGGATATCAATCTTAATCGCTGTACTAACATTCTGGATGAATTCCAATACTCATGATTAATAGGACAGGGGACAATTAATTTTTGCCCAAACAGGAAATAGGCCATTTTAAACCCCCTGCATTAACAATCTCGTACTAATATGATATATCTTTTAGTGAATCAAATAACAACATAACAACCCGTACTCGCTAAAAAAAAACATTTCGTTGCTTTCAGAATTCTGTTTTTCACATTAAAGTTTCAAGTACAAGAGGAAATCCTGGCCATCAAAGGATATTTAACGGACGGATATTGTGATTTATTAGATAACGATTTTGCTGTATTGAATCAGATTAATAATCTTACAATGTACATCTGGAGACCGGTGGAAAGCAAATATTATTTCAAACTTATAATAGCAATAACAATGATATTTAATTGAGATTCATTACTGTTTAGATCATCATCATCATACAACTAATTAAAACGTACTTTAGACCATGAAATATCTCTTCGGTGCGACCTCTGGTGTGACTTTTTCGACAATTATCAATCAGAAATGTAACTAGGTACAAAAGATTTCTTAATCACTTGCTGTGTACTCTCTATGATTCTGCCTACATCCACAGCATGACTGAGAATATGAAAGATCTAAAACTTAAGGTGAAACACTCAAAATACGTTGCTATTATAATTGCTATAAAACGACTTCGTCTGGAGACAATCCGAATGAAAGTTTCCAATTTTATCTATTTATAGGACCTCCCGTTGTCACACGAAATGACAATGTAGATGACTGTACAGTCTTACTTCTTTGCACTGTCCTAATATAGACCAGACTATGCTGTGTGTCTACTAATCAAATGGTCATGAATAGTAATTATATCACTGCCAGCATACAACCTTCAAATGAATTATCTCCCTTTAGCAGTTTGGACTTTGAACCATGAGTACTTGTCCACCCAGTAGTTTAGGTTGTTTTTGATTAATCACATACTTGAATGACTGACCCTTGATAGCTCTATGTTCCTCAAGTATTTGCATAACTGACAATTCAATGATAAAACAATGGAAAAAACTAGACCGTGTACTATTACCGGAAATATGCGTTATTGTCCAAAATGTGACACGGCAAAAAAAAAATCAAGTTAATTTTGCAAATCAGATTTTTTATTACAATAATTATTTGTGATTTACACTCAAAAACATACTTTATTTTTCTATTCAAAGTATAAACCATTGATATCCAATTTGTTTATTGTCTATGCATTTTATTTTATATTTGCACCGACCACACGCTATTGTTATGAAAATGTCTTCAACATAACAACAACAATTTCAGTAATCATTTCTATTCGATTATTTAAAGAAAATGTCAAGAAAAATAAGAAAGAAAATCAAGATTAATTATATGCTTTTGACATTTAATGACATATCAAACAAAATCCCTTTACTTATGAATAATATATTACGCCATGGTAATCATGTAACAAAATCTCGCCATAATTGTGCGAGAACAATAGTTAAGTCATAAAATTATCGGATTAATTTCTTTAATAATTGATCCTCTACAGTGAATTTTTTTCTTTTCCACAGTTTCCCTCAGCTGGAAGATGTCATCAACACAAGAATATGACTTAATATACTGATTATGTTCCGTGACAAGTGGAGGACCACCGCTATAATCGTTATTATAGGCCGTGTTTTGTCAGAGTCTTGCTGTGTTCCTCGCTGTGCTTTTCTGTATTTAAGCTATATTCGACGTCCAGATAATGGTGGAAGAAGAATCGCGAGACAAAATGTAGTGATTCGCACCATTCGTAATTTATGAATACCATCCAATTATCTGAAAAATAACAATGTGTGTCATAGAATTATATTTCAGATGTATGTTTCCTTTTATCAAATCGACATTCCCATGCACGTGAAAACAGTTTAGATAAACAAACATCGGTGACCTTACGTGCATGTGTATAACCACTGCTCTGTTTACAAGGTTAAACATATTCTACCTCACAATTTATGAAATCTACAGCCGTTCGGAATTATACGTATGACGATTAAAAAGGTTTATAAGGATATGGCCCATACGAACATTTCATCTGTTGAGATGAAAAATAATGTTTCCATTCGGACTTGAAATTTAGCCAAATTTCAACATTTTCGCATGCCATCACTTAAATTATTTTGACTTTTTTTTTAACTAGAATTGTAATGTTTAATCCTAAAATGAGATGAAACTTTCTTGTGGTGTTCGGGAAATACGCTTTGCAGGATGCAGAAATAATTTTGCCAAAACAAAGATTGTTTCATTACGACCAAAATAAGTTGGAAAAGAACCATAGACTTGAAAATTGTTTGAAAAAAAAGTTTGACCATAGTTTAAAAGCATTGAAATTTCCCATTATTTGAATGATTGAAATATTTACTCAATTAAATCTTTTAAATTATTATTCTGCATAATATGTACCTTATAATTGTTATATTTAAGAATGGCACATAATTATATACTATTTTATATTTGTAACCTATATTTTATTGTGAAACTGTATTTTATTGTATGTATGTGGTGAAAATTTAATAAACTATTGAATCTATATTAAAAATCTGAAGATGTAAGAAATTCTAAATTTTACTGTAACACTTAAAAATACACAGTTAATAAAATGAACCATATTATATATTGGTGCTGTTGTAAAATAATAACAACAGAATCAATGGGACTTATAGTAATGCACAAATCCTGAAATTGCTTTTTTTTCAAATAAAAGCAAGTAGACATCTTTCAAAATTACAGATTGAACAGCTAAGAAAAATCTGAATATTGTATACAGAGTACACAAACTGGTAGATATGTTTTTGGTCAAAGTAGGATCCTATTGTACATAGTAACGTTGAAAACTCACGAGCTAAATATGAGTCATGATCTTTTGAATTGTAGTTCCATGTTTCCAACACACCCTTTCAACATGAATAAAAAAATGTAACATATTGTATTAAACGCGTGATAGTTTTATAAAACTGACCGCCACGATCTAATTGAAATATTGTTGAAAGTGGTGTTAAACACCACAAGCCTAACCCCTACATTTATATTTCGGCTTTAGTGACCTTATATTGATTGTTGTTTAACGTCATGTCAGCAGTATTTCAGCTATTTTCATGACGTTAGCAAGTTTACAAACAATACACTATGTAAGCAAATTATTGCCCCTGAAGTGAGATATGGATGGACACTGCTTCGGTACAATAAATTGTTGTTAATTGTGAGTTATTTCAAATTGTCTGTTACGTAAATGGAGCTTGCATGGTATTTTCCAAACACGACTAACAGTGACTGATACTTCAGAGTAATGAGTGCACAACTTGGCATGGCTCGAACTTCGTAGCAATGAGAGAACAAATTAAAATGACTGCAACCTCACAGTAATGAGTAGATAACTAACAGAGTCTGAAGTGCCGTAGACATGATTGGACAACTCACAGTGACTGAAAGATCGTTGTGATGAATAAACAGCTAGCAGTCACCAAAAGTACAAGGGGTTGTCGTAGTCGTGATCGTATGGTAGTTGGATTTACAACTATCTATGCAATCAATACCAGCCGGGATGTACTCGATACAACTATGTGATAAAGTTTGTCAGTGACTTGCGGTATTTCTATGGTTTTCTCCGGTACTCCGGTTTCCTCCACCAATAAAACTGACCGCCACGATATAACTAAAAAATTGTTGAAAGTGACGTTAAATACCATAACCCTAACACCTAACTCAAGACATCATGAGAAGGAGTGTTCAGCTAACAGTGAATGAAACCTCGTAGTAATGAGTGGACAAATATCCTTGCAGACACATTGAAATGGGCGGAAAGCTCACAGTAACTAAAACCTAGTTTAAATGAGCGGAAAGCTAACAGTGACGAGAACCTAGTTGAAATGAGCGGAAAGCTAACTGTGACGAGAACCTAGTTGAAATGAGCGGAAAGCTAACAGTGACGAGAACCTAGTTGAAATGAGCGGAAAACTAACAGTGACGAGAACCTAGTTGAAATGAGCAGAAAGCTAACAGTTACTTGAACCTAGTTGAAATGAGTGAAAAGCTAACAGTTACTTGAACCTAGTTGAAATGAGCGGAAAGCTAATAGTGACTGAAAGATCGTAGAAATGAATGGACAGTTAATATTGACTGAGGCAGTAATGAGTGGACAATTACTATTGACTGAAGCAGTAATGAGTGGACAGTTAATATTGACTGAAGCAGTAATGAGTGGACAGTTAATATTGACTGAAGCAGTAATGAGTGGAGAGTTAATATTGACTGAAGCAGTAATGAGTGGACAGTTAATATTGACTGAAGCAGTAATGAGTGGACAGTTAACGGTGATTGACAATTTATTGAATTTGGTGAACTGAAGACTAACAATACATTAGTCTACATAGAGATAAATGGGAAACGGACAGTTAATATTCATTGTAGCATAAATACGCATTTTTCCTTTGATGTTTTTATGCAATAATCAACTTAAAAATAGTGAACTTTTACAAACCATGGTCTAACATGAAGATCTTGATGTTATTCCATGATTTTAATGTCATAGATCTGTTATTCCATGATTTTGACGTCATAGGATCTGTTATTCCATGATTTTGACGTCATAGATCTGTCAATCATGTAATTTCTGTTACAAACCATATATACCATGGATCTTACTCATGAACTTATTTAAACCAACTCATCCTTCGGATTCGTTGGTTTAAATAAGTTAATTCGTAAGATCCATGGTATATATAATACTTGTTTTAATTTTATTGCCTCTTTGTTTGTGTTATTTGTGTTCACTAATTTAACACGTGTAACTATTTTATTTTTCATTTCTCCTTTAAGACTAAATTTTAAACTTAAATATAACTACTGTATTCCAAATAACAAAGCACAAACTGATTACACAATTGTTCAAGTAACACTCTTCTCAAACTTCTAGTTTATTTTAGATAAACCTGTCATCTTTTCTATAACCTATCACGATATCATATTTATAGTCTTTATATATTCTGATTTCGACATGTATAATTTTAGTTTTTATGTGTCATGCTATGTTTGCATGTAACCCTTAGAGTATAGGTGGCATTTTTTTTTTAATAATTTTGTGAATATTCCGAATGAACATCACTTCAATCTATGGTATATTTTTTCATAGATCAATTGATTGATTGACTTATCGATTGATTGATTAATTAATTGATTGATCAAAACATAGACAATTAATATTGGTATTTGTAGCTTCTCAGCTAAGCACGCAGCATTCAGGAGAAAGAGGAAAGACGGGTACGCTCGGAATCAGGATAATGTGTCCGAGTGGGATGACATATCCGCGGACTGTTATTTCAGTGAGCTAGCACTATAAAAAAATCTAGCCAAACGTGTTGGTCTAGTACCGAGCGGACCTCATCATTATTTCATTGAACATTAACTTGTTCTCGGTATAGCTGAAAAATTGCTGAGTTTGCGTTAAAAAACAATCACTCACTCACTCTTGATTGATTGATTACTATTCAAGATTGAGAGAAAAATATTAGGCTATATTCATGTCGAGAGCAATCGCTTGATAGTTGATTAAGTCAAGTGAGCAATATATCAGCTATATCACAACGAGTACAAGTAAACTAACAAGAGATAGTGTAGCATAAAGTATAACATTGACATTTGAATGAGTTCATGCACTGATGTTTTCATAGCCATAAGGAAAAGGGAGCGGTCGGATTTATTTTAGTCTTGCTTCCAATTGGGGTTCGGTAATTGTGTGCTTAGCAATAACATGGTTCATAAAAGAAAAAAACAATTACCATTCGTTGCCTCTCTAAATTCATCATAAGAAGATTTCCTGACATATTTAACACGGTACATTACTGTTTTAGTGTAAAGTGAACAATGCAAGCATCATGGTGATTTACCCTATCATTTGCTTGAGCCATAATAAAACTATGTTACCAACCGGGGCCCCTAAGCAGTATTGTTCCACTTTGCAAAATTTCTCTTGGAGGCCTTGGTTGTGTACCCGAGTAGTAAAAGTCGTTGACCTCTGACTACCAGTCTAACAACACGGACGCGAGTTCATACAAGATATCGTATCCACCTCAGGGGTTAAGTTTTCCAGACATCTCGCCTAGTTCAGGAACTCATAGGACAATATAGAAAATGACCATAAACACCCATAAATCAACCCCTTTCTGTTTTCTGTGCGATCTATGAGACTGTTGAGGGACTGTCTATCTTTTCTTTTAAACATTTTTACGAATATCATATTTTATAATTTAAGATATATTACGTCTCCCAATTTATCCATTTCATCTGAATAAATATCAGCCTTTATGATGCTTGTCTTATTTTATCTATATTAAATCTTTGTGTGTTAATTGTTAATAAAACCGAAGTTTCTGTGGGTTATAAATGAAAATGATCGAGATTCGATTTTTTTTTTTGCTTATGAAATGTCAGCAATTTGATAGTTCCCATTCTATCTTGTTTTTCGTAACACCCAAGACGCTGATAAAATATATGCAAAGTAATAGATAGTCTCTTAACCATCCTATTTGATTTGAAAGTTGAATTCTATACCCTAAGATGAAATAGACAAAAAACCTATTTATTAAAATTTATTACAGTTGTCAACAGAATACGAATTGCATAGGTTTCTATTACGCAAGACATTTTAGCATTTTATATACACATACACCATTGAACTATACTCATCATAGCAACGACCACACGCGAACTCAAATTTCTGATGTTTACTTACTTTTTTTGAAAATAATTGGCTTGGAAAGGTTTAATTTTGCAGTTAACAATGTAGATCTGATCAGAGCAGTATTGCATAACTTCATCAAACATGATATATAGATATAATCAATCATGCTGCTGACGATATTGTATCAACATTATTTTCCTTGACCAAAGATGACAATTCAGGATTTTCCTTAGAACAAATTAATTCAAAATATGAGGACAAAACATGAACAAAACCTCAAGACATATAACACACTAATCAGAACAAATAGAAAAGGAAATTACTGCTAGTTAAAGCGAAATCCACCCAATGCAAAAACTCCATGACTGATCCTTTGAACGCAAGCACCCCCCTTTCAATCGGATAGTATTGTAGTTGTGCTTACATATAACAATGATGCAATCAGTCTCTATCACCACTTAGGTGAGTGTGTTCGACTCTCTCACGAAGCGAGATGTATTCGATAAAACCTTTCGTGACAAAATTTGTCAATGACCTACGGTTGGTAGATTGTTTTCTCCTGGTACTCCGGTGTCCTCCACCATTTAAACATGCCACGATACAAAGAAGAATTATTATACATATTTACATCTAATCTTAATGCTTACCTAGTATCTTTTAGCTGTCTTTATTTTTATACAAAAACAAACAACAGCAGTGAGTTTTAAACTAGTTAAATGGAACACAAAGCGTCCCCATAACAACACGAAGCAGCAGTACAATGTATACATAAGAAAACAACTTCTCACCAAATAAGGATAGCATAGGTGTTAAACAACACTTTCAACAATATTTCAGTTATATCGTGACGGTCAGTTTTAATGATGAAGGAAACCAGATTACCCGGAGAAAACCATCGACCTGCTGCAAGTCACTGACAAACTTTATTACTTAATGTTATATCGAGTACACCTTCGAAATCACAACATTAGTGGTGATAGGCAATTATTCCACAGGTAGGTGTAAATCCATCTACCTTACGATCACGACCACGACGGCCCTCAAAAATAAGGAAGTACAAGACAATCCGAAAATAATGTTCGATATAAATGAAATATTATTGGAAGTGACCTTCAAAATTAAACGTTATTAATAATCAATAGTGAACGAATAGCTGCTAAAATTTACAAGAACTGAAAAGTAGTTCCATGTTTTAAATGTACATATTTTTAAATATAGAAACCAATATTACATGAATAGGTAAAATAAGAAGAGTACATATATTAGTGGTATAGAAGGTGAATTAAAGCTGAGACAATACACCAAACAAAAATCAAACTGAAATGGTAAAATTATTCAAACTTTCTGCTCGGTGCTCCTCATCAGTTTTGAAATATTTGTACATATTCTATGTAAAGAACAGAATATATGATGTTTAGATTTTTATTGTTTATCATTATTGATATTTTTAGATTTTCATTTCTGTTTTTTTTTTCTGGGTGTCACATTTATTTTCTTATGAATTGCATCAAAAATTGATTTGAGCTTTGGATTATTTCAGAAACTGTATGTTTATTTTATTGTATATTAAAATGAATAACTCTATCTAAATTGCACGCCACGATATAGTTATATAGTTGAAATACGGTTAAAGTTGGCGTTAAGCACCAACCAATCAATCAATCAATCAAAATTATATTTCGTACCATACACATGTTTATATAAAATTTACAAGGACAATCTATAAACGTGACTTTCAACAGAGGCTACAAATATGCCTATTTGAGAACAGAAAACCATTAGTATCATATATTGTTGTGTTTCGTTAGTCGCTGGGTATATTTTGGAGGCGTGTAAATGTCACAATGCCATTCGTATTAAATTGCCTGTTTTGTATTGCCTGATTAATTTAAATGACACTGTCTATTTTAATGTTTAATGTTTATTTTTTGTCAGTGTAAACCAATACATGTATTTAATTTTAGAATCTCTCAAATCTAAATTCCCAGGTATGAATTACATTAAATAAATCTGGATATCTCTTCTTTTAGGTTTGGGTCCATAAACTAGCTTAACCCCGCCATCCTTTATTGGAGTGCCTGTATCAAGTTAAGAAAGATCGAGACTGGTGATGTAATTGGGAGTTAAGGGTGTCGATTTTGTCTATTCTACGGTTTTTCTTTTGGATTTTGGAGATGTTCCGACAGTGTGGTATTATTTTTTTTTCGTTTTATTATTTCATCTCGGAAGAACTGGTATTCATTGTTTGGTGAAACCATAGATGTCCATGGTGAAATATCTTAAGTTTTAAAAAGATAATTGGATGCTACAAAATAAGCATGATGTACCATCTTGATTTCTCTTATGGAAGATTTTCATTTTATCACATAATGATCCCGATTCTTTTTGTGCAAATTACAAATACTTCAGAAACAAGACATGGCTGTTTTCCACTCTTTGGAACAAGATTTTATCAGAATTTTCAAAATAAGAAATTGAGAAATGTATCAAAAAGATTAGAAAAAAATTAAGACAAAACAAGAACATACAATTAAATATTTCATATATAATCTATATATAGATAATTTGTTGTTTTTATCTAATAACAATCTATGATATGATATTTGTTATCCTTCAATGCGCATGTGTTACGAATATTGCATAATAGGCATATGATGAAACGACGGCAACGTCGGTACGGACGGTAATGTCGGTACGGACGGTAACGGAGGGACAGACGCTAAAGTCTGATGTTCCTTAACAACAGAAGGTGGTAATGTTGACCTAGAATGGCATACAAACCAATCATTTAGTTTTTGTATTTCCGGTGCAGATGACGGTGGTTCCGAATTAACTAATGGCAGACTTGACACATCCGGTTTCTTGTCAACTGTTTTTTCAACAGATGATGGAGCAGTCCAGTTAGATTTATTTTCACTTTTAGATGAGGATATTGTTTGCGAGTTGCCACCTCCACATGCTGCCATTTCTTCGGCATCTTTTTCCATAGAAGGTGTTATTTCTCCATGAATTTTCATGTGTTTTCGAAGAGAACTAGGGTGTGTATAACTTTTGTCACAGCCTCGAACTCGGCAATAATAGGGTTTGTCACTTGTATGAACATGAGAATGTTTCTTCCTGTCAGAACTATTAGCGAAACGTCTATCGCATCCGTCATATTCACATTTAAAAGGTTTTTCACCTGAAAAGAGAGAAGTAAAAAAATTCAAATTCATACATCATCGTCAAGTATCGCATATAACAACAACGTAGAACACTTATTTTAGTACTTGTGAAAGATTCATAAAATCTAGACTTTTTGTAAATCATTATGAGTATTTTTCAAATAAAATATTCTAGTATTTCTGTCAGCATACCAGTATATGTTTTGTCTGAAATGTAGTTAACATATATACAAGTAAAATACAAATGTAGTGTACTATATCTCACAATAAATCTTATGAATTCACACTTGAAGACAAGAATGGAAAAACAAATGTGATTTATTTTTTCTCAAAATTGAACTTTTGAGAAATATTGTTTTGTCACATTTTTTATTCTGTGGTTTTTTTTTTCAAAGTTTTAATTTTTATTTTATAATACACCAGCAATAGATATTTATATTGGTATTTTCGGTAATTGAATTAAAATGATGCGATATTTTTTTTTTTTTTTACAACTACCGATTTTTTATCACACAGACCATTATCCAGTTTTCCGTTTACTACAAAATCAAGAGCCAAACTTCCAATGGTCTCTCTCTAATTGTCATTTCTTTATTAAGGAGTTAGTTATTCACCAGATGAGTAGTCCGAAGCTTTGTAGTTAGTAATATACATTTACCTACCATTACTGTTAACATTACATTTTTACTTTGAATTCAAAATTTCAAATAAAAACAGAAAATTTCTTTTGAAAAGTATCAAGACATTGAAAAAAAAACGGAGGTCATTCTTTGAATTCAATAGTTCAAATGAAAATTGAAAAATTCTTTTCAGGAATTTCTTCAAGTCATTGTCAACGGATGCTTTTAAATCAAAAATATTCACAAAAACTATAAAAGTAAATTAAAAAGTGAAGAAACAAAAATTCATAACATCTCCTTTTGATTTAAAAAGTTACATTTTCTTCAAGGAGAAAGTCAAACTGAAAATTAAAATTAAAATTAACAATAGTTGTATACTAATTTTGACAAAATAAAACAAGCTTGATAAATGCCATATGATGATTCTTTTAAACGTATGCTATAAAAATGTTAAAACTATCTCCAATATTGATGTGTTCTATCCCAGAAAATAAGATTAACCCATTTATTGTGAAATAAATGATTTAAGATTGGCCGTCGGGGAGAATTTAACGGGCTTACGGATTCCCAAGTGACATTTTAAAGGAAGTGACCAGCGTGGCTCATTAAGTAAATAATTCCCTGATTAGTTTGGCTACTGTCGCAGTTGGTCTTACGTATTCTTAAGCAAACTTTAACGCTCCCGTGGTGAAAAACCTGACATTTGTGGGTAAGGTGGATTTTTAAAGGATCTTTGATAAATTTTACGTATTTATCAAGCTAAAGAATTTTTTTTTTTAAGTCAACTTATAATATCACAATCTGGAATATACATTTGTTAAATGAATAACACAATATCCCTAATTTGATGTTCGCTAATTTGAAAGGCTGTAATTTATGTTTTGAATTTGGCGAAATAAATGGGAGGGAAAATACTGAATGTTATTATATAATATACCTTTTAATTAAAATAAATATAAGTTAAGAAAATATTAGGTTAGGAACTGCTGTGAAATATGTTATCTTAAATAAAAAAAGCGAAAATATGTTGCAATTAATATTGAAAACATAAGCCTTAGAAACAGATGTGTCGATGCTGAGCGACACATATCAGATTAACCCTTTCAAGACGGTGACGCGAAAATCTTTTGAAAAGTTCGATTTAGGGAAGTCGCGAAAACCCGTATAATTTAACAATATAGTGAAATTAATCGGATAAGATAAAGATACGGGGGAGGGAAGGGGGGCTCAGCACCATATTTACGACATATATCGCAATACATATATAAGAGGTTTTCTTTCTGAAATTAAACGAGCAAATTTGGTACTGAAAAAAATATTTTAGCTACAGTTCATAAAAATGAAACAATAAAGCATATTTGAAATTAAAGTGAGCCATACACAAATCTTTAAGATGTTGTATCATCGGATGAATCTATTCTTTCTTTGATCAATGTGGAAATTACTTCATATGATTAAATAAGTATGCTCTCTGAACACTATAGAAATAAAATGTTCTCCTATATTGGCAGATTACAGGTTTTTGGTCCAATTTCCAAATATTACCATTAATGTTAGGTAATTTTTTGTTTGCTTATTTCTAATTACTTATAATAATAGTAATAATAATATTAATAATAATAATAATAAATAAAAATATGAAACTACTAAAATAACATGCTCTCGCCCAAAAATGACAAAAAGCATAAGAAAATAAACAGATCTTAAAATAATACCACGAACCAGAGACCACGAACAAAGCCTAAATCAGTTATTTAAATTTTCCATGAAAACAAGATAATATTATTAATTATTATATTGTCGATAATTACTGTTTATGCCTTTTTTTCTCCAAAAACAACTTTATGAAATATTTGTATTTTTCAACTATATGTGCATTTTTGTCTACTAAGAGAAAATTGGCCGTCACGATATAACTGAAATATTGTTGAAAGTGGCATTAAACACCATAATCATGTGTCTACTAAGAAATATAAAAGTTATCACAATTATCACGTATAAATCATTATCAGCACACATTAATCAATTGAAGATTTTCTCTTCAATATACGTTCAGTTTTAAAAAATATATTCACCCAGATGAAAGGTTATTTTTTTCTCTGCCAAAGCATTTATACTTTCTCGAAGGAATAATATTTCTTAATGACTCTTTCTACAAAGGATTTTCACTCCATATTTTAGAAAGGACAGTTTTACAAGTGATTATTTTTCAATATACATAGCGTCTTAATGGTTAAAACATATGTCATTAGAAAAGAAATGTGTCTTTACTTTCTCACGAGGGGATATTCATTTTTTATGATTTATTTTCTATGTTACGGAACAATTTACAATTGCATTCTTTGAAAATTTGCTATGCAAATTTCCGACTAGCTACAATCGAAATTCGCACATATTTTTTCTTTTGTTAAATTCCTGAATTCAATCGTCATGTAATATAAATTACACAGGACTATCGTGACAATAGAAATATGGAAAACCACTCATTAAATTTATAAATTCGCGGTTAACCATAATTATAGTTTACACGACTTTAGTCAAATAATGCGAATATCCTGAGTCTTAATTAAGCTGTGATAATTGCAAACGGTCCATCACAACTTAATTATTTTTCCATCGCGAAAACTGGAACTGTGGGAAATTATAAATATTTATAGTTTATTTTCATCAGAGTGTTTCAGAACGTTTGAAATATAAGCTAGTTACGGCTCAATTGAACGTCGGTTCATACATATGTTTTGCACGTTTATTAAATATTTGTTCTCTTAAGTGTGTGTATCAATTAAATGAGGTGGAGCAATCACGGGGAGTAACTACTTTTAAATAGCTGTTTGTGAGTTTTAGAACATTAATTGTGACTTTGAAATAAAAATGCTAAGTACAATGCATTTTTCATTGCCCCAAAAATTCAAATGGATGTTACATTTTATATTTAAGTAGTATGCAAAACATATTTTCCGTGAAAATAAAATTGATACCAGAATCTTAAAAACAGTTCAAAATTTCATACATGTTGCTTCGATATCTTCAAGCTTTATTCAAAAGTCATGATGCTATTTTTTTCTTTTCAGTTTCTGTTGTACCTGGTTGTACCCATGTACTCTACGAAAATTGGCGTTAAACACCAAAAATCAAATCAATCATGTACTATACGTGTTTGATGTTTTAATCTAGTATAGTACCCATATCATTCTATTGTACACTGGACGTAGTACGACGTTCCTTATCAAGATACAAATTCGTGAATACTAACTTTCTTTTTATTTACCAAAATGTTATTCTATATACAAGAAAAATAATTAAAAAATAGAACTGTTTATAGTTTTTGTACGAATTTTGAACGATATTTGGTATTTTGGAAGCATTTCGAAATTAGCATGCCAGTTATATAAAAATTTAGGAATGTGTCAATTACTCAGATGATATACCCTTTATTTGTTGTGATGCAATATACATACATGTATAAGATATATCTTAACAACAATTTTAAATTGTAAGTAACATTCAAAAACTAACATAAAAAGTTTTCTGAAGTTTGTTTAAAAATTACATATAGATGTACAAATAATGTACAAATTTGAAAAAAATTAATTATGCACTTTGTCTGTACAAAATAACTTTTACATTATTGCCTAAAGAAAGAGAATGATGGAGGGATCACATTGTATGAATTCATACGTACAATACCTCCATATATGAAACTGGATGAAAATAGTCGTACTCTTACATGTTTACTTAGTTTATCAAATTATTAAAGTGTATATTTGTCATTGTCTTACCCGTATGTATTCTCTTGTGGATTTTTAGGTTCTCAGACCTAGCAAAGACTTTCCCACAACCAGGAAACGGACAAGGAAACGGTTTTTCTCCGGTATGGACCCTGATATGATTGACTAATTTATATTTGGCCTTAAACGGCCGCAGCTCACGCGCACAATCTTGCCAGTAGCACGTGTGGCAAGTCTGTTCTGGTCCTCCAACATGTTCTATTGTAAGGTGATTCACAATTTCATGCATCGTATAAAACACTTTATTGCATGCTTTTTTAGGTTCTTGTTGATCCTGATCAATCCACATGCACGTGCGCTCTTGTTTTATTGGAGGTCTAATATATCGGAAAAAGGACGAAGAACCATTCGGAAACATATTCATATGATTCAAGAAAGATTGTTGCGAATGATCATGGTATTGTTCTGAACGAGGTAATGAATTATATCCCAACTGGTCACCTCGTTGGTACATATCACTCGCGTGTCCGGGAATATTGAAATATCCAGGTTGTGTAGGCACGTTTTGGCGTGAGCTATGGTACGGTGAGGTTTCGTGGATACCCTGAAGTAGCACGTGCGCGCTGACATCCTGGTGATGATGATGGGAAGGATATCCGGAAGAGGAATGAAAAAGCATTCCGGAGGTCCGAGATGGTATGTTAGTTTCATTCATCGAGCTGTGTAGTCCAAATTCAGAACGTCGTAAAAACAAGTCTCTAGAATTAATACTATTATTGACATTAGAATATGCACCCGTATAGCCATTAGCTTGAGTATTGTAATAGTTATATTGCTGATTTTGAATCATATTTCCTTCCGGATGACCATAGCTGACCCCCGGTGGCGATATATGCTGGAGGTCACTTCTATCCATGAACGATGCGATCATTTTAATTGAACAATTTTCCAGTTTATTTTTCTTCTTTCAACAGTTTAACACTAACCATGCACAGCACCTCCAAGAACAGGTGAGTTTGTTAAATTTCTACATTTTAACACTCTACCCTTGTTATTTTGCGCTGTTAAGACTTAAACTGATATGTTTACAATCTAGATGAATCTTCAATCAATGTTTTCAGACAAGCCGTTTTCATGGTGAGCACCCCTGTCATGCAGTCACGCCTTTCTCGCAAATGATTGGATAAAAATCATTTCTTCCCCAGAATCAGATATTGTGTGTATCAGTAAATCATATATCAAATTTATTTATTTCTATTGATATATGTGATATAACATTATGCAGAAACGGATAAATTATTTGATTTTATTTCCATAAATATTGATAATTTCAATATTTACGGAGAGGTAAATGTGATTTATGGAGACTTTTCTTCCTAATTTTCTTAACTTTTTTGTTATTATTCAAATTCAAATACATATTCAATTGTATTTTTTTTTACTTGAAGAATATACATTTTAAACTATTTTTCATCAGAAATTTTAAAATTGCGAAAGAAGTGAAAATGTATGATATTGTATTCAAGCTAGAACATCAACAATGGTATGATATGACTAACTTCTTGTTTCTTTTTAATTGCTGATTACCCGAAAATCTCAAAATTAAGTCCTGGTTTTTGACACCGAAATAAACCAACTTCAACCAGAATCTGAGTAAAAACTCTGATATAATTTCTATTATTCGCATATGGTGGTTCCGAGAAAAGACAAGGTTTCTGGATGATTTTTTGCTTTAATTTTAAAAATGTATATTTTGAATTCAATAAATTGTAAGTACATGTAGGCCTATGTATGAACTATTTTTATTTGACATTCAAAGTTAGATTTCAGGAATTACTATTATATATGTTGGATATAAAGTAAATAAATCAGCACACCTGATTGTTTAGTAGCTATGCAATATAGGACTAATATAGATTTCTGATAACTTAATGAAAAAATTATAGACACCATCAAAACGCTCCAATTTTCTGGAACAAATACCAATTTTTATCATCATTCATGCATAATTAAAAAGAAATATAAGGTATTCCACTTTTATTTCCCCAAAAATATATAATATTAAACTTTTTCCGTACATAGGGTAACCGACGAAGTGTTAAATGGAATATTGAGGTTCTTCGTGCACTACGGGACTCAATATTTTTTTTAATATTATTCATATTTTATGTATTGATTATATGTTTTTAGCTGTTTAAATAACTTTAAGCTGATATAGCTAAGTATTACACATGTGTAAGATGAAATTAGAACACAAAATTACCCGAATAAAAAAACACGAAGGTCAAGTTCAGATTGAAGCTGAATTATTCGTTGAAAAACTCAGACTTGTTTCGAAGAATCACTTTAAAAAAAACCGGAGTGCGGTGCTTAGAACGTCAATGTACAACAATGTTGAAATATTAAATGATAGTTATAAATATTGTATATTCCTATCAAGTACTTTGAATCACATACAAGACGTCGGACAGTGATCCCTACATGTTGCTTCTTCTACATAGACAAAAAACAGATATCCCACAATATTTCAAATGTAATATTTAAAAGGAGGTTTTAGTCGATGCATCGGTCCGGGGCCTGGAGACTCAAGAAGTGACCCGTGAATCTCTGAAGGGCCCCAAAGCAAAATAAAAAATCAAATAAAAAGTCTTAGTTATAGACGTTTTATTTGATTTTTTTGGGGGGTATTTTCAACTATTATTAGTTTAGTTAGAAAAATAATTAGATAAAACTTCTGAATTCTGGTTGTTGATCATCACTCACATTTACATTGTAACCAGGAAGACCATCATTTCATTACAAGAAGTTTTATTGACCCTCAAATCCCCAATTTTGAGAGAAATCTCAGCTTGGCCCCGGGGCCCCAAAAAGTAGTCTTGTTCCGCCTTGTAAAATTTCTCTTGGAGGCCCTGTACACAGGGCCGACAGTATCATATACGAGAGTCGAAAATGATAGCGTTTCCTCGTGGATAACATTGTTGCTCAGCGGAAATTATCATCTTATTGACAGTATAATATCAAACGATACAAATGAGGAAACAAAGACACGACTGGTCATTTTCATGGTTTGATTGTTTTTGTTGGGAGGGGATGCAAGGAGATAAATTCATATTACTGATTGAAACCTCCCCAACTTTATGAAATGATACAGTCATATAATCAGTTATAAAACACAAAAGAAACTGACAGTTGGCTTCCGACATGGTCCTTCATTTTGCACTATTAACATTTTTAGCATTGTTTTCAATGACGCAATGTTTCTGAAACTCAAAAGACACACAAATACCCATAAATGAAAGTCATTTTTCACATTTAGCATTCATACAAGTACTCAATCAATATAATTCTACTAATTAATTCTTCCCCATTTTCACACATCCGTGGTCACGATCGTATATGATAGTGTATATCACTGAGATTTATGAGTTCGACCAGTACCCGTGGGAGACGGCAATTATATGCAACCTTATGTGATAAGCTAAAAAATGTCTGTGATTATAGCGAAATTACGTCGAAATCGTATGGCAGTTAGTTTTACATCTACCTGACAAGCAGTGCCTGTCACCTAGGTCGACCCCGCCCAACAAAGCTCTCCGTAGTATTAATGAAATCTTATTTAAAGTATCATCCAATGTCCTTATTAGCAATTATATAATCTTAATCCAATCTAAATATATTAAGTGCAATGTAGAATCTTTTTCCTTCTTTTTGACGTAATATCAAACATAAAACATGGTCATTGTTATTGGACCAATGCAGTATTACGTTCCGTGTGTAATTCAAATGAAATGGAAATTGGATCTAATTTACTTTAAATAAAAGCAAACACGATAAAGCTGAACCAGCTAAATATTGAATTTGATTTTCTCGCAATTCCGATATTTCTACATATAGTACAGGCATGTAATACACATATAAGAAACCATTTAGTTGGAACGGTTATGCTCTTTGTTTAAGTCTTTTTGGTCAAGTGAGTTAAGTTTACTTTTGTAATAAAAAAATAATCATATTATAAGTGTTTAAAACGATGATGTAAGTGGACCCAGATCTCACCGGCATATGTTGTGTTCAATGATTTGAGTTAAGAGGTAGTCTATGTGGCTATTGGTTGAATTATTGACCATCACTGTTTATAAGGTTTCCTTTTTTTAATGCATGTTTTCTATCCGTTTACTTGCCTATCCTAAAGCCAAAAGATACAAACCATGTGTTTTTAATATATAAATTTACATTTTGGGAAATATCATGGGAGTCAAAAGACATCATCAAATGACATGAATTTAGATGGCACGCGGAAGATTAATTCTAGCTGAATTATTCTATTGATATTAAATTATTATGAAACTTCTCTTATTTGAATTACGTGATTATAGCAAGACAAATGACAATCTTATCTTAGACATCTAAGATGGATCGTCTCTCATGTTCATTTACATCCATATCCTTTCTTAATAATAAAATAAGTACAGACGAAAAGAAGAAGAAAAACAGATATAACAATGGAAAACACTTGTAAAATCTAACTAACCAAATCAATGTCTATTTTGTAAGGTATTTTAATTGCTCTGCCCAATTGTTAGGTATCTTGATCAACTGTAAAGTTTATTCTATTCTATTCTGTATTCATTGCGGGGCAAGAGAATGTGAAATAATAAAAAGAAAAAAGAAAATGTCATAGGCTTACTATAGACTAGTAACCGTTGAACGAAATATATACAGTAAAATAAATGGGCCCTCGTTGTTACGATCGTATCATCTATCGTAGTTAGATTAACGTACATATTGGTGTCTAATACCACTCCAATTGGTAGTTTCCACTCTTGGAGAGTTATATTCATTAGTTTTAGATTTTACCAGTAGGGACGTGGATTCGAGAGTTCCCCTTGGAGAATATTTTGTGTATGCTTAATTGGAAAAAAAAACAATTTCCGAACACTCTACTATCAAATTGATGACTACGCTCATATGAAAAAAAAATAGTCCATTGACTGCGTGGGCAACAAAACAATTACAAGACTTCATAATACATTGTAAGAAATGCGAGGATTAAACATTTAAAAGTACATGAAGTGCAACTGAAAACAATTTCTGTAATTACTAGTTTTTTTATATATATTTTATTTCGAAGTTGAAACTATTTGTTTTTTAAACTTCATAGCCAATATCACCTTCGTAAAATGTTCTACTCGTAGCAGCATTCATACAATTAGTTCCTTTTGACTTATATTTCAATACATGTACAAAATTTCCACAGTATGTACAACGAATGTGCATCAGTATTTGTTCAAGAAGATATGGTAATATTTCTTTGTTTGTTTATTTGTTTAACGGGTGTACCACAATAATACGATATGAAATTATTATCAGTAAATTATCTAAAATATTTTACTAAGTAATCTGATAATGTTTACCATTTCAATTTTTTCTTAAATTTAAGTGATCATTATTTATTTATTTATTTATTTATTTATTTATTGATTTATTTATCAATCAATCAATCAATCAATCAATCAATCAATCAATCTTTATCGATAGAGATACATGAAACTAAAATACAGGTGCAGTTATGATATATACAAATAAAAAAGCCCGAATATAAAAGAGATTCCTCCTTAAAACTAATAAATTGCTTATATTTCTGCCGAGTCATCATAATTTGTTGACATTAAATGACACATTATTTGTCTGAAATTCAAAAGATTCACACTACTGATAACAGGTCTTATTTATAAGCCTGTTTTCAATACATTGCTTCACGCAAATTTGAACACTAAATTATATAGTGACATTCGTCTTCCCGTTCTTTTAAATTGCTAAATCTGTTTTCTTTTCCAGTGGTATTAGTCTATACATAGCTTTATTTCTTATCACCAAATACATAGGTACGGAAAATATATAACATCTCAATAAATATGCACATTAAATACAATATATAGCTATTCAGCCCATTGTACATAATTATGTTGTTGAAAATATCTTTGGAAATAGGGACCCTCGCTGTTGTGATCATATGCAATCAGTGCCTATCTCCACTAATGTTGTGAGTTCGAATCCCGCGAGGTCTACTCGATACAATTTTATGTGATAAAAATTTGTCAGCGACTAATGGCAGGTCGGTGGTTTTCCTCCACCAATAAAACTGACATCCACGAAATACCTGAAATATTGTTGAAAGTGGAAATTAAAACGACACTGAATCCTATGGATGCATACTTGTAAGTCTTGGCTTTGGACAGATAAAACAAGTGGCGGGGTTAAATTGGTTAATGTCATCCGAACACTTTGTGACGTCTAACATTATGACTATTCATAATATTTTTTCAAAATTCTGATCTATCTTTGAATAGTCTATATAATTCGAAAAGTCTAAGTAAAAGATATACTTGTTTGATCCTTTCCGACTCTAAATAACGCTTATTGTATTGTATTGTATGTGTAGTATGAGTTGTCAAGGATACTCTGTAATAATTGTTGAAACTGATGTTTATTATAAACTTCCAATTTTTAGTTGACCATGATAACGATTTTCTTAAGACCAAATACAGTTGTTCAAAATTGTGAATTGAACAGAGTCTACTTCCCTTTCATGTAGAGCTCCAGCGGAATTAACCTTTCATATCGAATCCGGGGGGTGGGTAGAGGGGATGACACAGATTTTAGAAATTTGATACGGATGTGTGAAACATTCTCAGGTTTGGTTCAACAGATTTTACTTATAAAAGTTAGCACTGAGAACTGAGAATGACGAGTCATATAATGTTAATTGAGGGAGTTGTGATATATTTTTATATTTAAGAACATTGAAGTTATTTTAATATCACATCGAATGCTATTAAACACGAACCTAATTCCCTAAGTACTTATACCCATATATTAGTCAATGACATGTATGGTAAACTTACAACCGAGTCTGCTGGTCTCAGTACTTGTTACTGCTCAATAAAGAGATCGATAAATCTTGAAATTTTAAATTTCCATACTCTTCTGAGTTCTGTTATATTTGAGTTTGTTCAGAATCTTTTGTTCTCTATCAGAAAATATTGCTAAAGTTGGTGTAAAACACTAATCAATCAATCAATTAATCTATCAGAAAATTTGTTATTTTTTTACACAACGTTTCATTTTTCTTGCACCCGAATAAAGTGCCGAATAAGAACAAATCATAAAATGAAAAATATGTGTACTTTTGTGTTCATTAAATACGTCATGATAAAAAAGAAAAATACTATGTCCATTTTGTTGCAATTATTGGGCGAGCTTACTGGAACATTCTTGTTGAACCGTAAGAGGAACGATGAGGCAATTCGGAAATTCGAAAAAAATATCGCACACAGAAAGAAGTAACCATTGCAACATTTTATGTCCTCTGAACAGAGAGGATCGACGCCTGGTTACCAAAAACTATATAGAACCAACCAAATCGATGTCTCTCTACTTTTTTGCAGAGTTCACAGTTCACTTTCTGACATTTGTTTGTGCACATTATTTCCTTGGAACTTAGAAACAAAAAGATAAGACTAGCGGTTTTATCTTACTTCAGTATTTCTATTTTTTGAAACAAATGCATGTACTTCACGTGAAATTACACAGATTAAATATACTCATACACAGTTCTTAAAAATAAATTAAAAAGGGATAATCATTATTATATATCAAAATTATGATAGCTATCAGGCGTGTCAAAGTCTGATGGCGATTTTATTTCATTATAGCCACATGCTCATAACGACTCTTAATCCTAGATAGTAAGAAGGAAACGCCAGATTAACCCAAAGTTGACAAATTAAATATAAATATGTTGTTAATTAACCACACAAAATAAAGCACCAATCATATACTAAATGATAAAACTCATAATTAGTAACCCGTTGATTTCTAGTTTCTGATATTAACATATATATGTAAAAGTCTTGCATGGTCTTCACAGGGGGCGGTGTGTGGAAAGCCGATTCAATTAGTAACTCAATTAAAATTGCATATTCATTGAATTAAGTATGTTCTGGTATACTTGTTCTTTCGCTTATTTGAATAATCCATAAGGTTCAATAATTGTACGAAATGGGAACCATCTGACGCTGGAACACATTAATTTCCCTTCCAGATTTTACTAATTAAATCTCCGCGATATTTTAAAACTGTGAATGACAGAGTTAAAGATTAGACGCTTATTAGGATGTATCTGTCACCACTCCTGTAGAGTAGTTGTGGGGGAGCACTGTTGCATAACTTTGATTTATTCCTGAATGTAAAGGGGGAAAAAGATGATACAAAAATGTAATTAATATACAAGAAAAAGACATTTTGTAAGTTTTATTTTGACCTTAGTTGTCAATAAAAAGTATTCTTGTCTTAGTATTTGAACACAGCAGTGTGGTTATGGGAATGGTTCCAAAACATGATCTGAAATATTAATATCGCGTTTAAATGCACGAAGCGTATATCTTAAAATTAAATGACGCTCATTCGAAGCCATAGCTCTTTCAATTTATCATGTAATTATTTCATGATTATGACAAGAAAGTTCAAATAGTGATGGTCAACAACTCCATCAATATCAAAAATGTGAACTACCACCTCAAACCATTGAGCACAAAAAAAGACCGCAACATATGGCGTTGGAAATCCAAAACCCTGGCTTGTGATAGACCCAAAAATAAGGAATCCCAACTCTCCACTTTTGATATTTAGATCTCAACGACAATACAGATATAAACAAACAATAAACAACTTCTCTAGATTCTCTTTCACCCAAAACGATCACACATTATAGCAACAATAAATGACAACATAAACATTGACAATGCAATAGCAGGGTCAATGAATGCTCGACATGCAACATTCAAATGCGTTCTAATGGTTTAGAGATACTCGTATTAAAATTGTGAATAAATAAAATTATTGAGCATGATGATGTCGTTCTGGTAATCCTTTAATTCACAAACGCACAACTTAAACCAGTGTTGCGTTTCTCCAAGGCAACGGTAGAACACATTTTACCAAAAAGCAAACACCACCATGAATTTTTATGCCGAAGCCTCTCTACCATCATCACCATTATCACTATCAACCAACGTTAAGGCCATTAAGTGCACTATTGGCCGGGAGTTCGTCGTGCCATAACTGTGATAAGCGATGGCTGATGGTGATTTGAACTAATTAGCTTTGTTAATTACGTCGCCATATAAAAACATGGATGGTAAATACTTTTTTGATGAGATCTCTGCATGCAGAATTGTATTTATATATACGACATCATTATAGTGGTAATACAATTTTGTGAAAGTTTTCAATAATTCAAGAAAGTGGTATCCTTAGTGTGAAAGTTATTCTGTTATCACGAGATTACGGTCATTGAAGTCAGGCACATGTTTACAAATACATTCAAAACGAATTAATTGAGAAAAGTAAACGCATGTATGATAGGGCCAAAAGGAACGTCACCATCCAAAAAAGGAAAAGTCACAATAGGGAAAAAAATCGTCTCTGTTGTCGTCAACGCGTGTATAAAATTTACCTTGAAAAAGGGATATGTCTTCATTCAAAATTTGACAAGTGTCCCTTGTAATGTTAGCCTTATTCTGTAATTTTTACAATGAGAAATTATTTTTCAATTTAAAGCAGAAAAAAACCGCATTAAGACCAAACAGATAACTGAAATTGTTTTATTAATTTAATATCGTAATCTTTTTACTAAGACATTATAAACTATCTTAGCTTTACCTACATTTGAACCGAACATACTTATTTTTTTAAGAGTTTACATTGATAAATGTTATACACCGGGGCAAGCAAAACAGGTTTTAGTGTGAATTAAGGTAATTTTTCATGATAGTTATCTAGAATCAAAGAGAAAATCGGCCATGGATTGCCCCGACGTGACAATCTTACCCTGTCCTGTATTTACTGTGGCAGATAAAAGAAACTCATCCTTTAATCCAGTATGACAACAAGGAAAGCGTACTGGAATGACGTGACCGTGGATTCCAGCATATAACTCAAATATGAATTGATAACGAATTTATTGATTCAATATTGAATATTTTATGATCATGATTGCGAATTCAAATGTTGATATTCAATATCGAAAAGTCGCTCGAATATTTGTTTTTTTGGGGTAACGTTAATTTTAGTGCAATGTAAAACAATTACGTAATGCGTCAGCATTTTACTAAGACTATCTCAATAAAATACGAAATCGATTTTCGAATCCATTGCTTTGTTTTAAATTTTGATTGAACATATTCCAGCGATGGCAGGGGGTGTGAAGGAGCTGTAGTGTATCGACATCTGACAAAGAAGACCTAGGATTTAATGTTTAGAAGAAGATTTGAGACCTACAGAGATGAAATCTTTTCACAGTTGGGTAACTAATCAATTTCTGAAAGAAATTCAGAAATAAATGATCAGGAATTAAAGATCATGACTTTGGGTTTATGACACATGGGGTGTTATTTCTACTGACTGTTCAATATACATCATGGATAAACGGAAAATTAATATGACAATTTTTGTCACATGAGTGCAATATAATTTTTAAAGGATTAAAAAAAATACTTTAATATTTAACTTCATTATTATAATATTTTAGTGTATGTTTATTATTTTTCTTCTTTAACAGAATTGACCTAACAATGTATTTCATGAGTGACGTTTTTATACATTAAAGAGTTATGGTGTTTAACCCAACTTTCAACTATATTTTAGTTATATCATGGCGGTCAGTTTTATAGGTGGAAAAAACCGGAGTACCCGGAGAAACCAGCGACATGTCGCAAGTCACTGACAAAATGTATCACATAATGTTGTATCGAGTACACCTCGCTTGAGCGGTATTAGAGCTCCCAACGTTTTACTCATTTATGCGGGCTGCTAAAAGTGAAATGACAATTACCGTATTTAGGGTTGCATAATGCGCATTGGTGCATAATGCGCACCCCCTCTTGGATTTGAAAATCTCCAGAAAAAAACTAGTTCGTGTCTATAATGCGCATGGACTTTTGAAAAAAATCGTCGTCGGAAATGTAAGAATTAAATATCAGTCGTATATATTTTTCAGTCCTTCAATAATTAAAACATAGTAGATGCAATTAATTATTTTGTGGAATAGTGTCCAAACAATTGAAGAAATATTTAACTTGACAATAGTAAACAAAAAAACATGGCGGACATGTGATTTCCCGATCTGGGAAAGAGTGAAACACATTGTTCCTGTTTATAATGCGCACACCCCCTACCAAATAAAGAATCTGGGCAAAATCCTGCGCATTATATAACCCTAAATACGGTACCAAGTTCTCTTCAAATATAGATTTCAGGGGAGGGGCTGTTTAAGACATCTTTCGCAAAAACATCTAATCAACATTTCTAAGGTTTTAGAGAATCAAGCTCTTGGCTAGAATTTGATAGGGAACTTTTTTTTATTCTTGTATTGCATATATCACCTTCATATATTATTTATCATTTTTTGTACACATTATATAGTTAATGATTCAATTCAATATTTTTTGTTATATAAACTCTTAAAAGACAAGCTTGAGATTAACAAATGAGATAACTAAAAGAAAAAAACACGTACGATAAACATTACATAAAAGACAGAATAGTAAAGTATCAAACTTAGTCTCCTGTCCTAAGTTCTATTGACTAAATTGACAGTCTAATACAGGTAACTGTTGTGGTTTTTTTTTTTTCTTGATTCAAATATTTACTTTCATTTTTGCAAAGTCATCTAAATAATGAAAGTTTTTATGATTTATGATTTATTTGTATATTTTGAACACGAAATGATCTTAAAAATAAGTCTTGTTCATAGTGTAAATCACAACTTAAGAATAGTCCAAGATTTCTGAGGAGTTTTTTTACCAACCTTTTCACTATATGAAGACGATGGTAACTTATTCAGAATGTTGTTAATATTTTACGAATATCAAAGTTTGGGTGATATAAATAATGCTTCCTTTAAATTTTCTTTACAGTTTTATAGTAATACAAAGATATATCTGAAATAATGCTGTTGTTAATATTTTACGAATATCAAAGTTTGGGTGATATAAATAATGCTTCCTTTAAATTTTCTTTACAGTTTTATAGTAATACAAAGATATATCTGAAATAATGCTGTTGTTAATATTTTACGAATATCAAAGTTTGGGTGATATAAATAATGCTTCCTTTAAATTTTCTTTACAGTTTTATAGTAATACAAAGATATATCTGAAATAATGCTGTTGTTAATATTTTACGAATATCAAAGTTTGGGTGATATAAATAATGCTTCCTTTAAATTTTCTTTACAGTTTTATAGTAATACAAAGATATATCTGAAATAATGCTGTTGTTAATATTTTACGAATATCAAAGTTTGGGTGATATAAATAATGCTTCCTTTAAATTTTCTTTACAGTTTTATAGTAATACAAAGATATATCTGAAATAATGCTGTTGTTAATATTTTACGAATATCAAAGTTTGGGTGATATAAATAATGCTTCCTTTAAATTTTCTTTACAGTTTTATAGTAATACAAAGATATATCTGAAATAATGCTGAAAGTGGCGTTAAACACCATAACCCTAACCTAACTCTATATTAATACATTTCACTATCAGATATATATAGGTCATGAATTTTAGTTTGAAGAATATTTTTGTACATTTACTTATATAACTATTTTACTTGTGTTTTAACTTTTAAGGTGTTTGTCGGTCTTTTGCAACAAAATGTAATTTGAATTCGACTGGGGTAATATTTAATTCTTTAGGATATACTTTATATAGGTGTATCAATAGCATATTCCTTTAGAGTCAGGGGCGTATGACCCAGGAAACAAGGGACTATGTTTTTGCCCCTCACTTTTTTCGTAAACATTTAAGAAAAAACTGAATTGATAGCATGAAAACAATGTATATATATACATTTCTAACCCCTAAAAGATAAGATATTTGCAATACAACCACATGTTTTTGATATTATACCCGAGTTTACGACCAATTCTATTTAATGCTCACCTATGCCAACATCCATATTATCTAGTATATTGAAAAATTTGTGAGAACTTTGATGTTGATAATTAAAGCATATATTTTTACCTGCATTCTATGTACCGTTCTGTTCGATCATTAATCATAAAATAAAATTTAAGTAGGCGAAAAATGATAGTCTTTTTTCATTAATGAATATGTTTGAAAACCTTTATTATTATTTTATACACCGTTTTAAGCATTAAAGAACCGTATTGATTTGATTGGACTGACAACCCTGAGGCTAAAGAAGTTCCGGAGACAATTACAAAGACCAAAAAAGTCAGATTTTTGAAGGAAACGAATTATACACATATTCAAAAAATATAATGGAAATCAAACATTAATATAAAAAGTAATAGATTTCAGTTTCATATTTCGTTACAACATTAATCCCAGAGTCGTGTAAAGCCTCCACTCCGCACCCTTCCTGTGGAGACGCAATAACTTAATTCTTTATTATGACTTGCAGGATCTGATTTCACTTGGGTCTAGATGAAAACAACACGACGGGAGTTAATGAAATGTAGAATGATATTGAACGATAATACGTTATTCCTCAGCAAGAGATCGTTAGCTCGTTAACGTTCTGAAGTGCCCATATACTTCTGAAGCAATTTCGATATCTATTTCATAAAAAAAAATTTTTTATTTAAAAAAAAAAAGGTTAGCCTTAAGTTGAAAGAAAAAATATGATGACTTGCGAAATCAACGCCTGTAATGGTTCTTAACCTCGGATTTCAGAAAAATGATATAAAAACCTCAGCCTATATGATCCCATTTTCCGATATGCGATCCCTAATTAGTTATTCACTTTTTACATGGCGGCGAAAGAGAAAATATTAAAAGAAAGATCACTTGTACAAAGAAAATAAATTAACAATATCAGCTTGAACCATGATGACTTGCCATATATAGTCAAACAAATTTCGAGCATGTGTTCGCCTCCATACGTCAAAATGATAAAACGTTGGAATTAATGGTATGCAAATCAAAGCTGAACCAGTAAGGAAATTATCAAAACTTCGAAATCAAATACATGCACCAACAAAGAATTATTTTTAGCACTGGTACCAACGAAAAGAAATGGATCAAAGTAGCCTGCATCTTTAGGCCTAAAATATGAGATCAACAATACAACTTAAAATTTGAAGAAGGCAAAAATGTTGATGTATTACCAATAGAACAACCCATTGCTATAGAGAAGTATTATTACCAATAGAACAACCCATTGCAATAGAGAAGTATATCTCAAAGGAGAATTTTATCATTTCTGACAACTGATTCCATTAAATTAAGATTCAACATCAATATTAGTTATCAAAAATCATAAGTTAATGGAGAACGCAGCCGAGTTGTATTTCAAGCAGATCCATGTACTTCGATAAACCCGTGATATCACAGGCTTTGTAGATACAGTTGGAGACCAATTTCTGATATACAATTACAGCAAAAACAAGAATTTTTATCAGATTTCTAAATGTTCCAGTACTTTTGACATAAATACATCCATTGTATAGAATGATCTATCATCTGACTTCAAAAGACCCGAAGTCAAAATTTGGATAGAAAAATCAAAATGAATAATTAATGACCATTCTTTTATCAGCATCAAGAAAATCATAATTACTTCAACAGATCACACTTTTGCAGTATACTATTTCAAGAATATAAATTTATAACGCTTCACTCAACTATTTTCATTTGCACTGAATCAAAGCTTATAGCGTGGAAAAGTTTCATACGGGTCATTTATAATGTCGTATTAAAGTCACGCTGATTGGCTGTGCGATAAGATAAAATGGCGATTAACATCAACGCGGAACGTAAAAAAATGAATTACTGCTCGTGCTAGTCCACTATAGATATATCTTAAATAATGATAAGAACATCTTTTGTGTTATAGGGTTTTGCCGTGTAATTAAATACTCTTCATCATTTTCAAGATATATATATATGTTAGCGGCGATAAGCGAAATTAGGCATTAAGCTCAATTCCAAGGCAATAAGCTAATGCCTAGGCAATAAGGCTAATGCCTAAATGTTGTTAGGCATTAAGCTTAAATCCTAGGATTTAGGCTTAAATCCTGAAAAATACGTCCAGGCATTAGGCTAAATGTCTAAACAGTAACTATCAATCATCGTATGTGTATGTAACAATTCATTAGTTTATTTTTTTTAATCAAAATCATTACATAAAACACAATTTGTCTTAAAATGTCAATGTCAAGTACCTACAATAAAACAATTATTACATAAACATTAGATAAAAATTGATCAACATTGTTAAAAAGTATCAAGCTAAAATATAAAGACATTATTTATTATCACAGGATCCAGAATTATGGCACCGACTATTGCACAGTTTTCCATTTTTCTTACTCTTGCATCTGTTGCTTGAACATTTAGATTTACAGGAAATTTTAAAAACCCTTGTCCACCAGATAAAGACTGGTTAGAAGCTGCCTCACGAACACTTATGGTTGTTTCACAATTAATTTCCTCTTGTAACATTAAGTCCTGTTTACAGATGCTCATCTCATTTTCCCCAAATGTACCTTGAAGTTGTCCAAAATGTGTTCCCACTACAGCGTTGCCTTTATTATTAACCTTAAAGAAAAAAAGATATAAGGAAATGTGATAGCAAAGTTTTAAAGACTTTCAGTTATTTCTTTTTCGTTGATGCGCTTAATACGAAGCAGATTATTTCAACTTTATTCAGAGTACGTAGAAATCGCCATTGATTTTGTTTAGTTAGCCTGGTATCCCTGAAAATAAAACCATTCAATCAGTTTAGTGTACTTCTATGAAATTATTTGATATTTGAAAATGTTGTTTCGGACCACGAAATACAAATCAAATTGAACATTGTGCGGAATTACTTATATTACTCTGTACGTGATTGTTTCTGATTGTTGTCTCATGGACATTTATTTCACATCTCTGTATTTAACCTTTTATATATATCATTGAAGTTCATAGACCTTTTAAGTTATGAGGGTTAAAAGTGAGCATTCTGTATATATTGTAACCTATTTTTGAAATTTTGAACACGGGTAAACCACAAATTTGGAAGCCAGTCCGGTTGTAGAAAACTCTACCGTGACTGTGAGATGAGTAGTGTTGTTCTATGCCAAAGTTTAGCCCAAAGGTACGAGATTGTCCATTGTGCTATATAGAACTGGTTGAGACCCTCAGATTTAAGA
Source organism: Bathymodiolus septemdierum (assembly GCA_963383655.1). Classification (NCBI taxonomy): domain Eukaryota; kingdom Metazoa; phylum Mollusca; class Bivalvia; order Mytilida; family Modiolidae; genus Bathymodiolus; species Bathymodiolus septemdierum. The sequence goes on from OY726519.1 coordinate 35,887,326, forward strand.
TCCACACTCCTTACTTTAATACGATAATAAGAACTATTTAAATTTTAGACGACACACTAAAAATGTATATGGAGGGTCTATAAGGGTTATCTTCTTATTAATCAAATCTGTCAATTTTCAATTTTCTTCCTTCGTAATTTAATACCGGGTGCGTGAATAATGCTATTTCAAAGATTATCCCAACACCAGTATCAATCTTATATCTAACGACACCCACAACGTACAGAAAAAAAGATAAGATTTAGCATTAGGTGTGGTAAAAGAGTACCATTCAAGTGCAAGCCTAGTTGCCTTTCACACTTACTTTGTGTTATGAAATACACCACTCATTCACAAAACACTGCTATAACTGTCATATGAAGAACAGTTTTTACTTTCTTTAATTTGTTCTGTTAATTTGTAAAATAGTGCGATTTCCTCTTATATTCATTTAAATCTATATCCCTTTTTGAAAATGTAAAAGAAAAATCAATACATTTGGATCTGTTAAGAAAGATTAAAAAAAGTTATCAAGGCGTTCAAGCACACATATTCGTGAAGTGGTGACATGCTAAGATGTAAGCAAGTTTGAATAACCGTCTTCTTTATCTCGTGTTGAATTACATTAAGCTGTTTGTCGTATTCTTTTTATTTAGATAGACGGTCAAACCTGTCTTATGTGACTTTCCAAGGGAACATTGAAATGGGGTCACCAAAGACAGGTGATCGCTAAATACAGGTTTAAGCAATATGAAATGTACTATGAAGGGAAATCAAAATTAAGATCAAATAGTGCAAATTATTGCCTAATAGAGGTGGTCACTAAAGCAGGTTGACTGTATATATTATGCAATCTTGTGGAATGGTGCATTGTTCAAATAAGTCATATTGTATATAAATAAATGGACATGGCTTATCTGAGCAATGCATCATTCCACAAGATGACTTAGATGCTTGAAGATGATAAATATACCTACGTAAAACTCGAGTGTTTACAAACACATTTAATTTTGATTCATATACAGATTATAAAAGATTAAAAATTCGACAAAAAAACACCTGTTGAATGCAAGACAAAATAACTTTTAAAAGTCAAATATATCTATCTTATATTTGTTTGTTTTCCCAGCTGTTAAATAGACAAACAAACGAATAACAAAGCTATTTTATGAAATAGATTCCGGACTCCCGCCACAGTCGCTTCACTGTAGGTGTAAGTAGAAGAATGTTTCGTGTCCTCAGTGAGTACGATCTCATTTACCCCATGTCTTCACACTGAATAGTCCAATCTTGTCACAAAATAGTTATAAGTCTAATCATTTTGACAGCTGGGAAAAATTTGTACGTGTTTGCCTTACCACAGTGGGAGAAATGTAAGAATTTGAAATACCGACCAGTTGTAACGGGATGATTTTGTATATAATCTCATGATATTGCAGGATGCTGGATACTCAGAACTGCAAAAAAAGATTATATACTAAAATTTCAAGATTGAAAAAAAAAGGCATTGTATTTGTTAGAACACTTCAAGTTGAACAAACAAGTCATACAATGTTTCCAAAGGACAATGATGATCTCAGTAAAACTACAACTGCAGACTGACAAACAAAAATAATGTTCACTTCGATTTGTAGCAATCTGTAAATATTTGAAACAAATTTATTGATAAAACACGCGATTTTTGTCATTTTGCAAATTATCAAGAACCATAACCCTTGAACGAGAAAGAGTCAAAATCGGACTTCATGTCATTTGTTTTATCATTTGTTATTGTAAACTCATGTTACTAAACGGAAATTAAGAACAAGAGACAAATTTTAAATGGTCAACAGCCACAATTACTAAACAACGAAAAATGAAAACAAGATTCAATCCAAATGTAAAAGGGAACTCAAGTTATCGAACGGAAAGATAGATAAAAAACAGTCTTTTCGATTAAAAACCATAACTGTCGAAGAACTAACAGGATGAGAAATATCAAAATCTAACATGGCGTTCATTTCACCATGAGTTAAAAATGTATGCAATTTAAACTAAGCTGTCTCTCAAGTTAATATCTGCCACAAGTAATCAAGAACCATAACTCCTTAATAATTAGAAACATCAAGATTATCATTTAATCTTATTTGTCTGCTTATTACTAGAATTAATGCATTAATATTACATTTGTAATTTAGATTGATTGGTGTTTAACTTCCAGCAATCAGTATTTCAGCTATGTCCACGATGGAAGCAAATCAGTTAAAATGGTGGCCTTTGAATAAGCCTATGGTTGGATGTCTTGATGGCTACACAGAAAATATTTCCTTGCAAAAGACACGCCCACGACAACTGCAAACAAACTGCTGCTGATAAGGACCTGCTGTAAGTTATTGTTCTCCGTGTACATGGTACTCATTAATGTCTCATCTTAAGGTCCATCTGTGTATTTGATCCGTGGATCTCCCACTTTTCATAAGGGTGGTACTCGATAGAGCAGAAACCTGTACCCCATTGAGATATTAATTTATAATTTAGTTTGTATAGAAAATATCTAAAAATAATATTTAATAATGATATGCTTAGTTTTACTTTTGAATATGATTAAGAGGGGTTGTCGTGTCGTGATAGTATGGTAGTTGGATTTACAACTACATATGCAATCAGTGCCTATCACCACTATAAATATATATATTATAACCATGTGAGTTCGAATCCCGCTCAGGCGTGGTGTACTCGATACAACATTATGTGATAAAGTTTGTCATTGACTTCCGCAGGTTGGTGGTTTACTCCGGGTACTCCAGTTTTCTCCACCAATAAAACTGACCGCCACGATATAACTGAAATATTGTTGAAAGTGGCGTTAAACACCATAACAATAACTCTAATAATTAAGAAATTAAGAAAAATATACACATTTTGTAGAATGGATTATCTATCTTCCTTTTTGACATATTTCACAACTTAAATTGAAAAAAAACATATTCATATTTATTTGTTATAATAAGCTTAAATTGTATAGATTTTGTTATTATGTTGTTTCAATATAAAGACGATGTACGTCATAAGATACAAGGATTTAACTTTTTCTAGAGTTATCTCCCGCTGCGAGTGGTTTTATCACCACTAAGTCTCTTTGCTGTACTGATCAAAATATAAAACAAAAACATATATAAAATAAACATGTACACATTTAAGTGATGTTATATAAGAAATTGTTTATTTTACTTATCCTAAATGCATATATTTAAAGTGCATTATAAAATCCATCTGTAAAGGTGTAAAAAAAGAATCAACAAAAAAACAATGCATCGAAATGGTAACTGACTTTTAATAATTTTTTAATTTATTAAAATTAAGTGCTTATTATTATATTTTTCTTTGTTTTCATAACGTGTTTTTTCTTTTTATTTTTTCATTCGTCTAGAATAAGTGTGACTACAATAAGAGAGATATGATGTTAATATTAGTACCAAAAAAAGGGGGGGGGGGGGTGGCAAGTCCTACAAAATGAAGTACCCAAGGTAGATAATATATTCAGTAGTCATTGTGTGGTAGTTTATATATTTGGCTCAGTTTATTTCTAGATTATTATTGGCGTACATTGAGAGCAAAGTTTGTCAACATGTGTTTTGTGGTCAGTTTGTCTGCAAAATGGTTAATTGCCGAGAACAATAAACTACTTCTCATATTTACTACATATAATATAAATCTAGAAACACAACATAAAACAAATCAAAATTAATATAATAAAAAGTATAATCTAAAGAATACACAATCTTAGCTGCCAATCAGAGTAAATTCTTACATACATTCTCAGTAATAACTGTTGGGAACAAAGCAGGAAATCGGGTTGATATGATATGTATCATTACAGCAAAAAATCAGGTTCCCGCCATGAAAATCGGCATGGAATCCTAACTTTTTGTGTTTCACGGTTAATAAAGACATCGTGATCCCGTTGAAAAGTCAGCTTCAATTAAACGCTTAAAAGACTGACTGTAGGCAGATACTTGCCGTAAATTAAATGAGAATGTCGTAAAGTATTATAGTGTATATTCGTCTTTCCTCTCCCAGGCATAAAATTTGTTAAATATTAATGCTGACATATTAATATAGCACATAAAAAGATGAAAAGGAATTAAGATAATGGTTTTTTTTACATGTACCAAAACATCTCGTCATTAATAGCATTTATCCGCGCCAAATTTATATAAATATTCTGTGAAAAATGCATAAACCCTTTTTTTTTAAACCAAATATAAAGATAATTATTACGAAACCCAATAACGTTTCTTCAATGCTTCCTGCTTTCGTGCCTTTTCTGTATATATTATCGCAGTCAAAACGACAACAATGGAACAAAAGTTAAAGAAAAGGCTTAAAAGAGTCATTCTTTTAAATAACCGGAAAAATCTGCTGAAAGAAAGAAATGCAGTTATAATTTCTTTTATTTGTCTGATACTAAAGCCGTTATGCCAACGAGGTGGACGACAAAGATTTTTACATCAATTAGGAACCTATATAAGCTTTCCTCGAGCGGGAATTTATAAATTAGTTACAGTGAATACCCATGAAAAATTGTTACAATATTATTTCCATTCAAATAATTCAAAAAGATATTTTCCTCTCCCCGTAACATCAAGCGTTTTTCGATAAAGGTTGAAGAACGATGAACACGAGTCAATTGTAACGAGTTAATCAAATATAAAGCGATAAAGCTTTTAACTGCAGGGTGAAAATGTGCTTCACTGCTTTCTTTGCTTTGGTTTCTCGGCAGGCAGGCTACTTGATTTTTCCAAATGTGTAACTTTAATGAGCTACATCAACATAAAGAGAAATTCATACACTTTCAACATGGAAATGTCTCTATATTTGATATACAACTCATAAAATCGAATTTAATTTATTTTAGTGTACACAAAAGCCATCAATCCGTTATAAATGGTTTTCTAATAGAGTAAATCGTGCATACACTTTTACTAGAAGAATCGGTATATAAAAATAATAAATCAGCTTTATTGCATTCTGAACTTAGATTTATATTTTTATTCTTTGATTTCAATAATATATATTTTTTATATATCACGTGTTATACTATGATTCTCGTTAGGAACATTGTCAGTTGTTTCCTCATTGTGGTTTTGTTTGTCTGATTATGTTGGCTTCTGCATGTTTTGCGTTTTGCGTTTGGCGTTCATTATTACTTTGATTCTTTAACAGTCTTGATATACAGTATGCATATCGTACTATTCAGTATTGACTTATTAATATTATATTTAAGGGGGAAATAGATAGGGGGTTTCCTTTCAATAATATTTCAGTTATATCGTGGCGGTCAGTTTTATTGGTGGAGGAAACCGGAGTACCCGGAGAAAACCACCGACTTGCCGCAAGTCACTGACAGACTTTATCAAATAATGTTGTTTCGGGTACACCTCACCTGAGCGGGATTCGAACTCACAATGTTAGTGGTGATAGGCACTGATTGCATTGGTAGTTATAAATCCAACTACCATACGATCACGACGGCCCCTTAAAACTAAGGTTTTTCTCCTCCATCAGGCATAGGTGACCTTAGTTGATTTTTGCTATTCTGTTTAGGTTCTTTGGTTTTATTGCTAACAAAGATTTTAAATTATTTGACTTCCAATCTTTCCACCAGAGCGTACCTGGTGAATGTTATTCCAAAACAATGTCGTGCGCACTAATTTTGATATCTACGTTTTTATTATTATCACAGTTAGATTTTAGGAATTATCATGTTGGATATACAAAGAAGAAATACCATAAGTGTGAACAGATTTAAGCAGACAATCAACAGATGAAATGAATAAAAGTAAGTAACCTCAAAATGAGTGAGAATCTACGTTAATACGTCAGATGTCTTAAAATATATTAACCTCATATTAGTGGTGACATGCACTTGTCGCATAGCTAGTTGTAAATGCAACTACCATACGATCACGACCACAACGAAAAAAATAGCAACATAAAGTATATTCTTAATAATATTTCTGTATGACGAGATGTTTTAATCAAAGCTTGCTTGTCTTCTAGATGTTTCAAAGCAACTGAATACACGTGATGGTCTTAGTGCATGATAGGCTATTTCATATCCACAGTCAATATATTCTAGTCTATTGAAGTAATTTTTATCCCAAGCACACTATATACTGATCTTACAAATATCTTTGATAGATATGTAATAAGTTTATGTTGTTATATATAACTGATATATCAGTCTCATTGGTGACAAAGCTAGTACGAATAATGAACCCGTATGCGCGTATGCAGCACTCCTACAGGTCTGCCACTTTAGCCATATATAGTATACTTCTTTAAGTAGTACCACGCTTTACCTGTAAATAGGCTGTTATATATAACTGATATATCGCTATCATTGGTGACAAAGCTCGTACGAATACTGCACCCGTATGCACGTATGCAGAACTCCTACATGTCTGACACTTAAGCCAGAAGCGGATTCAGGGGGGGGGGGGGGGGGGGCGTACCCGGCACGCGCCCTCCCTTAAAATTGGAAAAAATATGATTTTTTAGCGTAAAATCGTGATTTTTCACACGAAATACTCCAACAATTTTCGAGCCTCCCTCCGCAATTGGAAAAAATAAGATTTTTTGGCGTAATTTTTTTAAGTGCGCCCCCCCCCCCCCCCCCCTAACTTGAAATCCTGGATCCGCTCCTGTAAGCCATATATAGTATACCGTATTTAGGGTTGCATAATGCGCAGGATTTTGCCCAGATTCTTTATTTTGCAGGAGGGGTGCGCATTATAAACAAGAACAATGTGTTTCACTCTTTTTTCAGATTGGGAATTTAAACATATATTTACCGATGTTGTGCTACATTTCGTATCCACTACTAAACATCCGGATACAAAACAAATCGTGGGAAAACGACATATTAAAACTTAAAACAATTAATATTTTTCTATTTTATTCAAGTTTAAAGAAGATAATAGTTCTCAGTGGAAGAAAAACGTTCAAAACTATCAAAAATATATACGATCGACATTTAATTCTTACATTTCCGACCACGATTTTTTTTCAAAAGTCCATGCGCATTATAGACACGAACTAGTTTTTTTCTGGAGATTTTCAAGGCTAATGCGCATTATGTACCAATGCGCATAATGCAATCCTAAATACGGTACTTCTTTAGGTAGTATCACACGTTACCTGTAAATAGGCTGTTATATATAACTGGGATATCGGTATCATTGAGGACAAAGCTCGTACGAATACTGTACCCGTATGCGCGTATGCAGCACTCCTACATGTCTGCCACTTTAGTTATAATTACATAGCATACTTCTTTAAGTAGTACCAAACTTTACCCGTAAATAGGCCATCTTATATAGCATCACAGTTTTTTAATTAGATGGAAATAAATAAAAGTCACATTTTACTAAAATAAAATTCGCGTTATAATAATTTCATACCAAGCACCGTATGTCTGATATAGCATTTAGAAATACCACTGTACGCAAACATTAATTTCAAACACACTATGAAGTATGAGCTATGTGCGTTATTAAGACATTACAGTTATTTTTTTATGAAGAACAGATATACAGGCACTGTTCCTTATTTTTGTATATTGATCTTGGTATTGGTTAAGTATTGGTTGCCTTGATTGATTGATTGATTGATTGATTGATTGATTGATTGAATGATTGATTGATTGATTGATTGATTGATTGATTGATTGATTGATTGATTGACGTTTAACGCCAACTTTAGCAGTATTTCAGCTATGTCGTGGCGTGTATTGGTTTCCTCCTAGTAATATTGGCTAAGTGCCGAATGAGTAAGGTATGCCGCGACAAAAAGAGGTTTTTTTTTGTGAACTACATATTTTACCCATTTGTGTGCGCAATGATTTATTTATTTACTCCCGAAAAAGTTGAAAATACGTAAAAAAAAATACAGACAAAATTGTTAGATGTTTCAAATTTCAGCACTGTCGAAAAAAAAGTAAATAAGTAAGAAATTATGCGTCCTTTTCATTTGTGATTTAAAACAAAAAACAAAAACAAATTTGTTTTTGTATTAACTCAGAAAAGCAAAATTATAGTTTTCTGCACAGAAATTTAATAGACCACGTCGCCCATTTCCCCCAGTCATAGTTCTATTAATAGTTGACTTATTTGTGCAATTTTCATTACGCTGATCTTTTGTTCCATATTTCCATAAAATATATTAAATATTATGAATATCATTTCCGAACACCCGTATTGAACGCTGTATTTAGTATGCATGTTGTGTGTCACTTATCCATCATAATTTCACTTTTTAAATGCTTAATGGTGGGTGTCATTTTTGATTGGATTTTAAAACGGGTACCACTTCGTGCCGTATAAGGAATTAAATATCAGAGTTACCGGAAAATTTTATACATAGTCAAATTTGAAAACAATAATTTCGAAATAAGCGATTATAGCCGTGTCAATGAAACGTAGAAAGGTTTTTGTATGCATTCACAGTTTCCTATCTGTAGGTCTATTTGTATTCATTAGAATTTGGATCGTAATCCGTTTTCTAGACTTAGAGACGCAGAGAGCGGCAATTGAAATATTAAAAAAACCAAACCGTGATGGACGGAAGAATATGCTTTCAATATATGTTTATAAATCCGTCAATGAGTTTTGACACAAGGTGAAAACGATTTTTAAACTTCAGTGCCTTTAACAGAGAAAGCACATTAATCTTTAATTGAAGCTTAAATGAATACGTTATCGACATTTTTCACAGATTTGGGTGTCATGCAGGGTGCAGTATTGTCCCCTCTTTTACATAAAAACTACAGGTAAATTGAACGAATATATTTACATGTATACTATATTTCGGACAGAGATCGGCAACAAGTTTATGATTTTTATAATTTACATTATTATGTTACTAGTATTATAGTGGAGTCCCTTGTGGGTCCTCTGGATAGACCAGCCTTTTTCCAAGCCACAATGTGTCAAATACAAAAACCAATGAAGCATGACACTGTATTCCAACTGTTTCAATGTGACAGCCATTTATATATATTTTACGTTTTTACTACAACAGTAACTGTGTAATGATTATTTTTTAAATAATGAATGAAAAGTTGTTAATAATTAGAAAATTGGAGCACTTTTAATGGATAAAATTATCTAAAAAGTAAGGATTATGAAAAAGTCAAATTATTTGTTCAAACTTAATCCATATTTTGTTCATTAATAGATATTATGGTGCAACAATGACGACTGTTTTCTAGCCTTTTATATGAAAATGAAAAGGAATATCGCCATATTTAGTACACTGTGATCAAGTACATGTATAGACAAACTGACTTATTATCCGGAATATCTTATATAAAATATTCTTATTTTATACACATTTTAGCTGTTTAAGCTTTATTCTGTGGAGTTACTAATTTACAACCAGTTAGCAAAATATGAAGAACATTTTATTTATATAAAAGAAATATTAAAATTGGATTGCATACTTAGCAATGATTTCCTTATATTGATTACGAAAATCGCAGTATTAGCGCAAAGCAATGATGTTGGTATATGATTTATTCGTATATAATATTTGTAAAAAATTCTATATTAATATCTATCATATGTATACAAGGTTAGTTCCACCCTAATCTAATTTAATCTTAAAAGTAGAAGCCGTAATTCGAACAACAAACAACACAAAGAGCCAAAAGAAAAAGGTCAAAAGGACAACAACGATGTACTAAACACTACACAGAAAACTAAACATCGCACAACACGAACCCCACTTAAAACCGGGGGTGAACTCTGATGTTCCGGAGGGGTAGCGGTTCCTGTTCCACATGTGACACTCGTCGTTTTACTCTTATAAACTCTATGATAAGTCATGAATGAGGAAAGGACCGGATTGCGATTACACCAAACGGAATTTAGTCCTCAGAAGAAACAACTAACCATTATACATGACTCATGTATTTATATGCATCTTCTATAGTAAATATAGAAGGAGAATAAGTATGACCCAGCAAACAACAAAACAAAACATCAATGAAAACGGACGAGGAAATGGAACCTTAAACGAACGCACAAGACTAAGAAATTGTAGATTCTGCTCATATATCTTATCATTGCAAATTAGTAAGAAAGAATATGGATGTAAATGAATATGAGAGACTGTCCAACATTGATCTTCGACACAAATTTTAAGTATAAGCTCTTATATTGCAAAGTATTAATGTGGTTCGACCACCAAGAGTTAGCTGAACCCAAGTGATTCAACCGTGAATTTCCATGTTTCAACCAACAGATATAAACATACCGTATTTCTGCCACGTGAATATCAATTAAAAATATTTTTTTATTCCATGCATGATGTTACACTAATATTATCTGTTTATCTATTGAGGTGGTGACATTTGTTGTATAAACATTTCTCACATGACAAAAAGTTTCCAACCAAGGTCAACCTTCGTGTATATATATAGATATATATAGATAAAAAAAACTTAAACCATGATAGTTACTCTATTTTAAGTTAGAATGAATGATTTATCGGTTTCTTGTCACTCAGCTCTGTGCATACCCAGAACATGATTGTGTGGTGGTTGCTTAACGTCCACCGAAAAAGGAGATCAAAATTATCCATTTTCAGGACCAAAGCATATTCAGTATCGATAAAATATACAGAAATGAGATCGGAATGGCTCAACCGGAGCAAAGACCTTTTACTGCCAATGGAAAGGCATAGGGGACTTGAGCCTGCAAAATCTTCAAAAGGGATGTTTATTCTGAAAGGAACGTGACTCTCTCCAAATATGGAAGCCGATATTGTTCACGATCATGCTATCCGCATTGTTACCTGGCAACCCCTCCTCATCCCCCACCACTCAAAGAGAGGACTATCAGCTATCCGCCACCTAGAAACGTGCTGGACAGCTGCTTTGGTTAAGCTCTGGGAAGTATCAACAGTACCTAGTTCAGAAATATAATATTGTTTGCTTCAACGGTAAAATTGTTGCCGTATTACAGTTGTTTATGATATAAATCGATAAGAATGCAACACTAACTATATCAATTCAATCTTGGTTTGATAAGATGCTGAGCAAAATATACGGTTTACTTGGAACGTTGTGTTCTCAAACACTGACGACGTTTTCAGTAATTTACGAAATGCAATTAAATGTTTTAATCTACTGCGTAATAGATCAGAATCAGGTATTGTGCTTGAATTGATTATACTTGAATAACTATCGATGTCACTTTTACTGGTGATCTTATTGGTGCAAATATAAGTTTTAACTATCTCGACTGACATCTATTTGCAAAAGTAAAATTACACTTTTGAAGTCGAAAACTATTCAAATACAACAAATATATTTCATAATCTGAAATTTGATTGCAAACGCCGTATGTACCAATAGTGAAATGGTCTTCTGAAATAAGTAATCGAATGTACACTGCATATTCACAAATTGAGAAAAAAAATACTTACTATGCAAAACCAGCCATCTGATCTGTCTCTTTGTCGCATTTAAATGTTGATATTTATAGTAACAAAACGAGAAACAAATCGAACGACAAAATACCAACAAGTTAAATAAAAACAGAAAGAAACACAACCTATAAATGAACGGAACGGAATATGAATACACACTGATTGTTAGCAACATCTACAAATGTCTACGAAATACAGCGTTCAGCTTCTTCTGGACGCATTTGTATCGTACGATATAATTTCCACTTGTTAGTAATTATAACTAGAGGAAGCAGTCAAGAGTCCAATTCTTACATGTTTTATTTATAATGACATTGTAGGTGTCTAGATATTATATAATATGTTCACGCCACGATATAGCTGAAATTTTGCTAATGTTGGCGCTAAACACCAATCCATTAATCAATCAACAAATTCTTACAATGTTAGCCTCAATATGACATTAATTTGCACTCTTCATAACTTTGAACTTACTTTTATTAGAAATTTACATCAAAGTTAACTATTTTTGATATATTCCACATATTTAAACTGATAACTATTAATTTGATTTGAAAATTTTCAATATTTACAAAAATTTGTATATCAATATGATCAGCAGACAGTATGGCAGATTTAGCACGTTAACTGCATGCGCTACACAGGAAGTTAAATAGACTCATCTTATCTTCATCCGATAAAGCAATTATAAATGTTTTGATTCTTGCTCCCCGGGAAATGTAAGCAAATTCTCCATTATTACACCTGCTCCCTAATTTCCCATTTGTTAGACACTTATTATCAATGTCTTCAATGAATCTTTTGTTTCAATGTTTTGTAGTAAACAGAATTTGATCCGATTAAATGCATAAGAAGCTTTGCCAAATACTTAGGAAGTTGTAGCAGGTTGTGTATTTAACGTTTACGAATGATATGCTTAACACTTATCTTGCATTAGAAAATAAATATAAAGTGCATATATCTGTTTTATATGTTGGATAATTTCACTATCAATATTGAATTTAATATCAAAATAAAATATAAAAAATTTGAAACACAAAATCAAAATGTCCTTTTTTGAAGAAAGACTTTTTGTTGATATTTGTAATTATTTCTATTCGGAATCATAATTACATTTCTAATTAAAGCTTTCTTCAAATCAAACAAAAGCGCCTTAATTTTTCTCAGGATTAACAAAAAGACTATAAAACTATTAACAGCCAACCTGACAATTCCTAGCAAATCTTGTCACAGACGACACTTTTCTATTTCCCTGCACGTGCTCTTTCTCAGCGATGTTTTGGTTCGCAATGAACCCCGCTGTGTTTATAATCACTGCTTTTAACAAACAAGAAACTAAATCGCCCCTTACTTTCATATTTATAAATTTCTTTCTGAAAAAAACCCATTATAAAAATACCATAGAATTATGGTTTGATAATACATTCTGATGTGTAGTCACACGTCTTCATTTAACTTCGGGAAACGAGGGAGCTCGAATCAGAAACTATGTTGATAACCTGTTATTTACATGTAAATAGGGGGAAATATATGGGTATTTAATGGAGTAAATGTAAAGTCTGGTAATTGATTAGAAGTTGTTGGTAGTTAAAAGCATGCATCCAACAATAAAACAATTACCATTCGGAACTGACTCTGGTATATAGTATTACAGGCCTGGATTGATTGCCAGGATAATATTGCGCCAATTTGCAAAATCTTTTTTGTCAAGGTAACAATTTATCTAAACATTGGAAAAGACTGCAAATTATACCATGGACAAGCTGTAATTTTGAGTGACGTTTGCAAAATTAAGCTTAATTAATTAAAATCCGAGAGAAATTGCCCAAGCAAAAAGCGACGCAAAAAATGAACTAGAACTTAAACAAAAAAACTATCGCATACATTGTGTAACAATAGTAATAAAAATGTCCATGCTCTGAAATTTGTTGAAATGAAATTGTGAAGGTAAAGACAATGGTCTACAAGAACACGTAAATCACTTTAACCTCCATTCCCTGTCTTTGAGTAATCAAATTGCATTAGCTGAAAATGTTTCGTTATATATACGGTCACTGACCGAATATAGCTTTTCTGGTACTCCTTTCACGTGTTTTGCCTGTTGAGCTTTGGAAAACTAGTTGTAAATCAGTTCATTTCCTGTTGACAGAAAAAAAATCAAAGAGGAAATCTAGGGATAATCAATGAATATAGAGAAATAGTCCAAGGGATCAAGTAAATCACCAAAGACATGTGAAGGTGAAGAAGATGGACTATATAAACAAGTAAGAACACCATAGACATGTGGAGATAAAGAAAATGGTCGACATGATAACATAAATCGTCATAGACATGATTGTGGATGTTGAGAAATGGTCTAAGGTAAAACGTAGGAAAATGGTACATATTTATCTAACATAAGAGGCTGTGCCCACTCATTTGGACGGTGTCTTTTTGTGCTTCATTGGATATAAGTGCTGTTTTTATTTTGACCTGATTTCCTGTCATACGAATGTTCTCTTATCAAAACTACGTGTAATGACAGAAAATTTTAACACGATTCCAAATCAAATAGTTTATTATACCAGCAATTTCTAATTATAAGGGAAGAATATGCAACAAAATTAATATAGCATTCTGCTCTAATCGTAATAACTGTCATATATGTAGAAGAGACGCCATAACCACAATGCACTTGTAAGTGATAATGAAGGCGTAGTTTAACCTACCTAATGCACATTTTTGATTAACATCATATGACGTCATATAATGAAATATATTTTGGAAGTTTAAAGACAAGAGAAAGATATCTATTAAATGTACTTTCCTATATAACATAACAGATGCCTTTCTCTCTCTCTCTCTCTCTCTCTCTCTCTCTCTCTCTCTCTCTGTTTTTGTACTTTATGTATGATGTTATGTACAATTTGTGTTTCAAGATATGTCTTTGCATCGTACCATCGCAATTTAGATTTTATTTTATAGCTAATTTTATCATTTAGTAGGCTTTAAATGAATATTCTAATTTAATTTTGACCGATAACGATTTCTTATTTCCCCCCCACTCTAAAATATCACCCAAAAAGATCGCAATTTTCTGACCAAAATTATTCGAAAATGAAAAAAAAAATCAAACAGGCTGATGTGACAGCTGCAAGTAACGTATCTTGACTTGATTATCTATGGAAGATCAAGGGAATATTTTCCACAGTTCTTTGAATGAATTGAAAAACACACTTTAATGTCCATATCATATAATGAAATATAAGAGGCCTTGTGTGCCAGAAAAACCATCATAGCGAATTTCCAAAAAGCTGAAAAGACATCTCTAATGATAAGAAAGATTCCATAAAGATAGTTCTTTACGAGCGATAAAAAAATCATATTTCCACTTCGCTATTTTCTTACTTTATCTCAAGGAAGATCATTCTAAGTAAATTTGTATGGAAATTTAAACGTTACTCGAGTGGTATCTTTAACTATTAGTATATTACAATCATTGTACATGTACATGTATACTTAAATAAACATTATTGTACAATACCTGAAGGGAGTATTTATTATTTTCATAAAAACAATAACGAGGGGTGGCTTTAAAACAATACAGTGAACATGAGTATTGTTGAAATTACCTGGAATGTTCATTTATTTAATAAAATACCTAACATTTTTTTTATAATGTAATTGTGATTTGTCTTCGGGCCTGTTTTAGATGTTCTATGTAAATATTAGAAAGTGTCTTGCAATATAAATGTGATAAAACGACTGCCTTGAAAGCTTCAGAATATTATAAATGTGCACTGTTCAATTTTTATGCAGAATTAGGATAATGTCAATAACAAGTCCGGAAGTTCAAAGCGTTTTGTTGAATAATATTTCGAATCAATTAAACTAATTACTTCCGGTTGTTTATATTCATGAAGGATTATCATTGGTCATTTTGTCCAACAGCAATCGAAGAAGCATGGCGACTCGTCTCGAATTTCAATGCAAAATACTCAATGACACCGAATGTAACACTCCAATTTACAAATGAAGACGCTACTATCCTCTTCAAACGAATATCTTTTTAAATTGAAAACAAAATTGAACGTTTGTAAAACGGATTCCTTCATGTGTAAGTGTTGACACCTTTTATATTGTAAACGATCTAATTAGCATAGAAGGCCTGTGACAAGGCGGTTTTAACCAATGCATATCTATTTTAGGTAATGGTATTTGGTTAAAAAGGTTACTATTAACAAATAGATGTGTGTATTATTGTGAAGTCTATAAAAGAAGATGTTTCTTATGTGAAAATGAATCATTCATTTCGCTCGATTTGCATTCATTGGAATCCCCCGACAGACTTTTAAGTCTTATGTCTTTTTAATATGACATAGGCGACAAACTGGTTAGTTTATGTCCACGGCGATTCTAAGCTTAGGTATGGATGACTGAATTCCGGAAAATAGCGTTTTCAACAAGTTAAATGAATCTTCACTTTTCATTGAAGAGAAATGTAATCCTTGCATTTATCCTATGTTTTTAATGACATTCCCCTGGTGAATTGTTTGTTTCTTTGCACGACGGAGGTTGGATTTTGACACATTTAACAACACATATAAACTGATAAGAAATTAAACGTTAGGCTTCGCCATTTAAATAGCGAATTTTGCGGCCATATATAACAACGTGTTTTTATTTCTTTTAACATTATGTTGACACATATAGAAATGCTATATTATAAATTGCGAAACAGTGAAAGGGTTTAAAATTCCAGTGTCCTTTAAAAAGCATAGCCACATCAAGACACATTAATTTTATTTATGGTACCAAAAATATGCAGTTTTAATAAAAATGTTATAATAAGCATTGAATGTTATTAGTCTGTTCTTTTTTATCATCGTGTAAAAATGCTGCCTTACGACTGTGTATTCATTAACGTTCTCATGTCGATCCATTAACAGTTAAGAACATACTACAACATTTTGACTTAACATATTTGCGTTGTCGTTTCTGCCGAAAAATCATATAAACTGCATTTTTGTCATTTCAATTATATTCGCCGGTATTTCCTCTAATTCAAACGCATCTATTTTTGTGTGATAAAAAATACCCATAAAATGTCATTTAATTCTCCAAAGCATCTATGTGAACCTATGTCTTCAAATGACGTAAATAACACAGTTCATCCATGTTTTAAAGCAAGGAGAGAAAAAATGATATTCTTTTTTATGGAAAAAGTAAACATTATCGAAATTATGGTGAATAATAATTATATTTAAACGTACGTTATAACCAAAAGATAATAATCGAAAGTATATATTATGTACACGCAGATCAACTAAAATTTAGTTTGAAAGAGAGGCAACGCCAATCTTATTTCATTCAAAGCATAGAAAATAAAATAAAATGAGGCGGAGACCATCTCCAGCAGTGTATATTAATACCGACATACATTAAAGGCGTAAAAGTCAATATTTGACAATTTATACACAAACACAACACAGAATGGATCTGTCTGTTAATCTTGAACTTTAAACTTGTTAAGTTACTGTAATAAGTAAGTTATTTGTTGATTTTCAATGAAGTCATGGTCGAAATTAAATAATAGTATGTAGAATAATATATTGATAACATATATTTTGGGAGATAACAGAACATGGAGAATTTTTTTTTTATTTATTATTATTATTATATTGCCCTCAATTTGTCCAATACAACAACATTGCTTCGTGGGGTGGGGTGGGGGTGGGGGTGACGTCGTGGTCGTGATGCATGATATTTGGATTTATGACTACCTATGACTACCTATACGAATCCTACTCAGGCGAGGTCTACTCGATGCAACATTATGTGATAAAGCTTGTCAGTATATTGCGACAGGTCGGTGGTTTCCTCCACCAATAAAACTGACCGCCACGATATAACTGAAATGTAGTTGAACACCATAGCCCTAACACAAATCATGGGTCTTGTTATTTGGTGCTGTCTCGTTGTGGTTGTAGGATCGTTGATAGATCAATGAGATATCAACTCTTGTGATGTTAATATTGTTGTGTTTTCATTGATGTTGCTCTAATGTCTAGGTCTCTCTAAAAGTAATCAAGTTTAACACAACATTGAACGATGTTGCATCAGTTATACCGTGGCGGGCAGTTTTATTGGAGTAGGAAAACGGGAGTACTTGAAGAAAACCACTGACACATGTTAGGTCATTATCGAAAAGTCATTTTTATTCATTGTCAGTATCTATAACTATAAGTTTAAATAAGAGAGGGATCTAATGGTATTAACGGTACTTTTAATTCTGTGTTCACTTTGATATACATGTATTAGAGGGTAAGTGGTCACTGACATGGTTGTTACTTTGAAAAACCTTCTCAAAATAATCTCAGAGTGAAGTTAAAATTTCGGACTGAAAGTCTGCAATAATTCCTATCTTACTGAGAAGTGCTTGGATATAATCTGTCTCGTAAGAGTGCAAAAACAAGTCGGCAAATAATAGTGCCCAATCTGTTCTCATTGGAATGCAAACAGTCTGTTGACCAATATTCTCACCAAACACGACAAGCATGACATCAACTAAAAAGTCAAGCATATTGGCAATACCATAATATTTAGTGAATAAGTGTGTTCTTTAAATAGAACAAAATACCACCTACTTAAGAAAATACCAAACTGCTGTAAACATGGTAAAGGAAAACGATGTAAACAAGTGCGAGTCGCGTAAATGTCTTTTGTTTGTTTGTTTTGTTTTTGTATTATTGTTGTTGTTTGTTTTTGTGTGTTTTTTTGGTTTTTATTCTGTAGTTTGTTTTTTACGTGAGTAGAAATCTGGATTCAATAGTTCCGTAGAAAATTCCAAAATTAGTTTATCGCTTCAAATGTTTTCTTCTACATTTGAATTCATCACCAATAATATTCAAATCCAAACAGTCCTAAAACCAAATGTTTTTATATCAATCATTGAAGAACAGAAATAACACCCAAACATCCCAACCCTACAGTCAAATATAACCAAGGCTATTTACGCATAAGGTTTTTTTTCTTTGCAAAAAAAATCATCATATCAAATGTCTTGAAATTTCTCAAAGTATTTGTTAAAAATGCAATAGACTTCAAATAGGCAATTTGTCAGCATAGCAAAAAAAAAAAATCGTTAAATTAATTATTATATATTAGAACAAAAATAAAGATTAAAAAGGAATACCTCGCCATGATATAGCTGAAAAATTACTGAGTTCGCGTTAAACAACAATCACTTACTCACTAAAAAAAGGGATACCGAACCTATACATTATAATGTATGGATTTCTGGATAAAAATACTAATTTGGAAGATCACTGACATCAGACGATAACGATAGGAATTGTATTTAGTGTATTTCTATCTCCCTTTAAAATGTGGATTAATTATCTGAAACTATATTTTGTATATTATAATTAGAAGTAATAATTTCAAAAATTAAGCCATTTAAAAAGTTTGTTTCAGATAATTTCTAAATGGCTTAATTTTTGAAATTGTTACTTCTAATTATAATATACAAAATATAAAGTTATTTTTATGTTACCTGTCTTGTTATACAAAGCTGGTGAATGTCTTCATTTAAATAAAATACTGGTATTAAATCAATTAGTCAAAAACAAAGCAAATTTAAGTACACCCCCACTCGTTTTTTTGTTTGTTTGTTTGTATGTTTTTGCTTGTTTGGGTTTTTTTTTGCATTTATTATTAGCATACATTCATTTGCAACACCCGGGTATTCGTTTTTTTGTGTGTGATCTAAGTCAATTTTCCAGCCGTGGCATGATTATAATGTACAGTTCAAATAACTTTCTATTTAGAGTTTAAAAAAATGTATTTCCATCCCAGTGTCCACTGAACTTTTGCCATATTGTAAAACCAAGAATTACCAACATTGGAGAATGAAATTAAGAAAAGTGATTGTTGTTAATAATTAGTTGTGTTGCTGAGTAGCACGAGGGTATACAATGTATGAAATTTCAATTTCAAGCCGTTTAAGAATTATTTAAGAAATAAAATGATATTAGATTTATATATAGATAGGAGCAAACAACAGTCTTACACCATTTCTTTTGATAATGTGAATCAACTTGGAGAACACATTGGAATATGTGTGGTTATTGTAGTGTTTTATAAAGGTTTGTGTGTTCTTTGATTGTATGAAAATGTTTGTAATCATCACCCACCCGACCCAAATATATGGCCTTTCCTGGTGTATTTTTATTTATCTTATCCGGACATTTTAGTTCAATTTCAAATGATACACAAAAATGCGACCGTCCATCGCCCCAGTAAAAATAAATATGACGAGAAATTAAACCTTTCTTGCAAAATATTTATATTCAGACTGTTTAAATTTGCCTGGGAAAGTTAACAGCCTATCTCATTATGCCATTGTCATTGACATCCCACATCAACATATTTACTATTATTTCTTAACTATTTCATTTCATTAACGCCCACATCGAATAACCTTCATCATGCAATGTTTTTAATAACCATATATGTCAATACGTGATATTTTGTTGTGTCAATTATTCTTACATTTATTTAACCTTTGCATAGCAGCAAAATAAGCCGAAAACAAGCAAATGCTTTAAAACACACAACTTTTCTCTGTTCAGTAGTTACTGTCTAGAAGATGAGTGATGCTTCTATGGGTATTCTCGAGAAAAAAACATTTATAAAGAGAAAAAAACCACATAAGTGATATTCTGTATTTTATGTCACAAATATTAAACTGAAATACATTAAACATCTGGACAATATATTTAAGTAAATTATCCATTCTTATCTTTGTCCATACCATGCACGTGTTTTGTGCACTGGTCATAACTGACTATCAAGAGTACTGAGCTATGGGCGGTGGATGTAAGTTCGATAAATGCCCCATAGAACTAAATGCTGAATGTTCATTTTCACTTCTTAAATTGTTCAGTCCGTGATTTGCCCCTTGATAGACATACCAATCATTTATATTCGTTTGATGAGACTGTCCTAAACCAATATTGTCATTTCGATGAATGTCTGAAGAAGACGTGCTTGATAATGGAGACGTCGCTTCTTGACTTCGGGTCACGTGTTCAGTCTTTATTTCTTTTGTTGATGGCGGAGAAACGACGGTAGTATCACCTTCAGACGGACTTGTTTCATCTTCGGAATCTTTCATTTCTGTACTAGGTGAAATGTTACCATGAATTTTCATGTGTTTCCTGAGAGAACTGGGATGAGTGTATGTTTTGTCACATCCACGAATCTTGCACACATACGGCTTGTCGCTGGTGTGAACATGAGAATGCTTCTTTCGGTCTGAGCTGTTGGCAAAACGTCGATCACATCCTTCGAATTCGCACCTGAAGGGTTTCTCCCCTGCAAAATAAATATAAATAGAATAATTCTAGTGTAATTTCAATTTTTTTTTATACTTTCTTTCTTTTCATTTTGTTACATTGGCGAGTTTTATTTATGGTGTTTAACGCCACTTTCAACAATATTTCAATTATATCGTGGCGGTCAGTTTTATTGGTGAGTGTTGCTTTGATATTGTGTTTGATTAGTACATGTATATGTTTGAATGATATCCACATTTTAGAACAAGCTAGGTAATCTGCTACCACCGTTTTAAAATGAAAGTGGAACCAAAATGACCAATAATAAAAACATATCTTTAGCATGACCTTCAATTTAGGGCATTGTATAATGACTTGATTGTGTAACACCACAAGTCGAATTTGCCATTTTTGTCTTCTAATATAGTCTTGAATGTTTGTATATCAAACAATGTAAAAATAAATGGAAAAAAAATTTCTGACAAATTTATCAGAAAACGACGTGGAAATACATCAAACAAACTATAGCATAAATATGATTATGTAATGATTAAAACCCATTTGATATTTATAGAAAATAAAAATATAATTATTTTATAAATTGCAAAAAGGTATCTTGTGTCATTTTCCATGAAATTATTTCACAGTATCGGTCTAAACGTACGCATGGATAGAGAGTAACACTCAAGAGAGACTACAAAACAATGGAATTTGTTAGTTTATTAAGAATTGTTGTCCCAAAGTGTCATAACAACGTATAAAATGAGTATGCTGTATCTGACAGCTCACTGATAAATGTTTAATCCACTGTGATGACAAAAAGCTCGATATTATAGATTTGTCTTGAAATAATGATAATTAATTATGGTTCGTCTTTCAGTGCGCTCGTTTGTTATTTTCCTAGCTATCAGCAAATGGCGTACTGTAGCTACGGAATCATGTGCCATATTAATTTATGAGCCGGTAAATTACTCTATCATCATTGTCATTAGGTTTTTTTGCAGCCACTATTTGATATGGTGGGGAGGAGTGACAGCTAATGTTGTCTCTGAAGAGTCCATGGCTTTGAGGACCGAAGGTGTACAGCATGTATCTATCCTCTTTCTACCAGAAAGCTATATAAAAATATGTGTTTAAGCATCCTCAGAAAAGTGGTGGAAGATGAAGAGCATTTTCTACTATCTTGTAGAAATAATGTAACTTTAAGAAATACGTGTATTCTTTTACAACTATAAGATTATCAAAACAAAACACTGGATTTATAGATTAACTTAATTTTGAAAAAATAACGAACCTGTTAAACCCATAAATGATCTCCAAGTAAAGAGCACACGCTCCTCAATAAAATAATATTCATAACTTATAACATGGGGTTATCTTTCTTGAAATTAATATTAGTAGTTTTGTAAAATTTTAAATTGTGATTTTTTCATGTTTGTAATTGTTTTCCAATTTGATTTTATACCACAATGCAGTTTATTATGTTATTATAATCAATTATTTAAATGGAGAACAACATTTTGAATGAGACACAAGTTCTTTTCAGCTATGTTAATTTTATATATTATTGATTGCAATAAGTTAACCTTAAAAACAAAAACATGCAACCAAAGTATGTTTATCAAAGGTGAGTACAAAAATTATATGATTTAAGAAACCATTCAGAAGAATATATGATATGACACTAGTATTGTTAGCTGTAAAACATTATATTTCTTTTCTTCTTAACATTTTTAATTGAAGAATCTTATATTAGACGGATAATTAGTAAATGTATTCATGGGATGTTCTCGTACACCCCAACGGCACGTTGCCATGGGAATGTTTGTCGTAGTCATCATCCCGTCTCCATTTCCGTTTTCACAACTTATCATCGGTTATTTAACAAGACGGTGCCATTAGTGAAGCAGGAACAGCTTACCGGACGGAGCACCTGAGAGTTCACATATACCCCGGTCTGTTTGATTGTTTTTTTTTTTTTATTTTGGAGGGGAGGGGGAGTTTTGCTTCCTTGTTCTGTGTAGTGATTTGTAGATCATTGTTAGTCCTTTGTGTCGTCTATTCGTCTTAGATTTACGGTTTCTCGCTACCACTTTTAGTACGTTCTAACTTTTCTAACATGAATAAAATGGTGTCTGCTACAACTGTAAACAAATTAGAACTAAGCTCGAACTTACAATAAAAATGTCCTTTATTGAGAACAAACGAATTTCAAGTCAATCCTAAGCTGGAGAAACAAATTAAAAAATTAAACTTAAATGGTACTGGAAATAGAACTTTTAACGTTAATGATATGTTTTATTTCTGCTGCAAAATTGTGAAAAAAATGAGAGAAATGAATTAAGTAATATAAATGATTTCAAGTTTATTTCAACTTGTCATCAAGTGCACAGATGTCGTGTCAAAACTATAATATTATATCTTTATGTCACATATTATACATTTAACTACACTTACATGTTCATAAGTATATTGTTAAGATTTACGATAATTGGTCGGGGTTGCTTTGGGTTTTTTTGTGGGGGGGGGGGGGGGGGAGGGGTTGCTTGGTTTTTTGTTTTTGTTTTTTTTTGCTTGTTTTTGTTTTTGTTTTTTTTTTTTGGGGGGTGTGTGAAGTATAACAGGTGTGAAGGATAACATTTCATATGTTACTCAGCTAGGTTTTTCTGGTAAACGTGCATTTGACCTTCGTATCACGTTTAAGATATAACAACAATAAGAAAATAATCAGTTTTGATCTTGTTTTTGCAAAAGTAAATGTCAAGTTATTTACATTTGAAATTCAAACACCATTCTTTTTACCACCGACAGAGAATTATATATTAATATGATTGAAATAATAATAATAATATATTTTTGGTTTGAATACACATAACGCCAAAATGAAGAATGGTGTACCAACTGACTGATGTGATTTTTTGAAATTTATTTCAACATAATATTTCATAAAACAAAAATAAACTCAATAAAACTCAATGAATATGAAGGAATAAATATTCTATTCATAAATATTCCAATTTATTAAAACATTCCCTTTTATAAATGGTATAATGAAGTTGTCAATCCACGACTTCCGGAAATCATAGTGGATCAAACTGCAAGTCTGTGTGTTGAAGATGTATGCATATCAGAAGATCTTGTTTTCTTTTATATTAATGAAGATATGGCATTTGACAGCTCTGTCAAGCTGAAATCGATGGATGTTTGTGTATTTACTCCAAGATTAATTCTCCTTGTAATTCAATACAGAACAAGTGTTTATAAAGATGCTAGAAGTGCATTATATTTATTGTTCTATAAACTTGTGTATTTAACTTTCGGGCAGAAATTTCCTGGTTTTGTAATACATGTATGGAATCTTTTGTTTATTTTGTTATTGTCTTAAAGAAATGTTTGAATAAATGTTATTTCGCTTCAATTTGTATTATATAATACATATAAAAATGTATGTTATTTAATTTTTTTTTACGAAAGCAATGAATTTGTGTTATTTTTATTATTTAAATATGCATATGCATGTAACATTTCTTTAGTTAATTACTTCAAATAACCACAAATACTGCAACATTTGACAGAAAGAAAATCATGTTAAACGACACATATACTGTCAAGTCAATTAAGCAATTGTTTAAAATTTGGATTGGGGTGTAAAAACGGGGGAGGGGGTATTATTTTCTATAGAAAAGAGAAAAAAAATAGGACATAATATTCTCTGCCATACAATATTAAAAGAGAAAAAAATATGACATAATATTCTCTGCCTGACTATACTAAAAGAGACAAAAATATGACATAATATTCTCTGCCTGACTATACTAAAAGAGAAAAAATATAACATAATATTCTCTGCCTGACAACATTAATTGTATACCTAATATATAAAAAAATATTGTCATTTCTATTAAGTAATATAAATGTATAGTTCCCCAGCTGTTTCCTTGCTATACAAGAGGAACAGCTAAAATCGCAACAGGTTGTCTATGAAAAAAGTATTATGTATATATATATATACAACTTCACTAACCTCCATTTTAATTTTTTGTACATTAATAAATATTGAAAATATTATGAAATCCAGCTGTTTTTGGATTGCTTTTAGTAGCAGGAAATGCTCTTAAGAAAATGTACTTTTCACAAATCTATTACATTTCTGTAATTTGACATCTAAGCGATCGTTGTTTTGAATAGTTTGTTGGCTTGTCTGTCAAGAGGCTAAATCAAGCATGAGAACTTATGAATGGAATTGAATAAAAACAAACAAAAGTAGTGAGAAAATGTTCGGCAAAGGGGTCACAAGTTACTTGATCCCCTGGGATTTCGAACCTACACCATCGCTTAAGATTGGATTCATAAAGCATGTGCTCTATTTTAGAGACACGGTATGATTATTCAGAACTGATCAATTAATACAAAGCAAACTCATCAATAAATTAAGAAGATTCATATTCAATCTTATATTAAAAAAATATATTAAACAAAGAGCTTATCAACTCATAATCTACAGAAAATGAGATATTATTCCCATTCCGTTCATTTGATCACATTGCTCATGCTGGTTTCATTTCAATCATCCCTAAAAATAATCTTTTATAATTAAATTCCCCAAACCGCATGTTGATATATTTTTTTTTTGCATTGTAATGTTTTAGTACATCTAGTCTACCTGCGACAACAGAAATTATTCGAACTGATTGCTATTTTACCAAATATCGGGACCGACACAATCTAACTGAAATATTGTTGAAAGTGGCGTTAAGCACCATAACCATAATCAAACATCGGGGAAATTAAACAAGACGTAAACACAAAACAAATCAAAACAACAACCCGAAAAAACCCAACTGGATGCAAATTAAGTCTAAACACTTACTCACATTGGCTTTTTTGAATTAAAAGACCCACAAAACAGAAATATAGTCAGTTTCTAATGTAAATTTCCTATTCCCATCAAAACTGTGAAAGAAATTAAAAATTTGATCTACATTACAAAATTCCTGTAATAAATGAAAAATATAACACCCTGTTGATTCATAATTTGATAATAAAAACGGCATTTCGGAAGAGTAATGTATGGTAAGGTTATCAAAACAAGTATTGGGCGTGAAGGTATAATTTCAAAGAACGCTCTCAAAGACATCTGGAAAGAAATTTAGTTCCGACTTGTCCCCCATAACTGAAGTTTATGGCCATAATTACTGTCACGATGGAATATTTAGATGCAATGTAAAAACAAGATGGGCTCTCCTATTTTTCTAAATGATATGACAGAAATACATTGTTCATCTAAGATTTATCTCAAGATGGGCTAGATTAATTGGGCTATTAATTAGTCGTTAGTCTGACTGTGAAGTTGCCACATGTAGCAGTGGGTGCAAATTGGTAGTTATGTAAAAATATAACAGAATGGACCTCATTGAGATGACTAGCACAGACAGTTTAATAGTAAATTTAATAGTAATTTATTTGAAAATTTTAAAGAATGATTGAAGTCTTGTAATTTTATTTTTTTCTTCATATAATTTTTGAAATTCTAAATTAAAAAAATTATATTAAGTATTTCTGATAAATAAGGAATTGAACAAAAAGTGCATAAAGCTAGAAATATGCGTTAATCTGTAAGTATGTCATTGGTTTAAAGACACTTAGTTTTTTTTAAAATGTCGTTATAAATCACAGTCGCCAAAACACGTCTAACTGAGAAAATTCTCACATGTTTTCGCCTTCGTTATTTAGTACATATGCTTTAGAAAAATTCCTTTTTATGATGGAAAAATTCATCTTCAAACCAATGCATAATAAAAGTTGCATAGATGAAACACTTCTATTTCAATTGAAAATTAAGCTGCCGTATTTTTTTTTCTTTTTCATAATTTACAAAAACCGGAAATAATTAAAGCCTTGACATTCAAAAAATATTTTATTGAATCATTAAAAGAAATTCTCATCAAGTTTTGTCAGCTTATGTGATAAGTCTATAGAAAATCAATAATCCGGTTAGATTATCACATAAACAATAACACCTTCTATAACACATGTATTAGCCACAAGTGGACAAGCGAATAAATTACTGCCTAAAAAAATATATTTCCATAACACTGAATTATCATGAAATTGATTTCTAACCGAAGAAATGAACAACTTTTGAAAGAGTCAATTTCTAATTGAAACAGGAGTGTTGTTATTTACAAACAAACAATACGAATTAAAATTGTAGCATCCCAATTATCTTCTGTCGAGACTTCGGGCAAAATGGGCAAAGGAAATGAATTCTATGTATGTCTCTTGCAACTGTTTGTTTTGACAGCTTTCTTTATAGTTTGACCAAGTTCGGTTTAAAATTTTACAAGATTCTTTTATTAGGTTCAAAGACTCAGTTAATAATTTTAACACGTTTAGACAACCTAAGGGTGTATTTTATATAAGTTACAAGTTTTATGTGTTTGAAATCAATTTATTTTTACGGGTTATTCAATAGTTTATAACTCTGTTTAAAATATATTGATTGTACAAACATTCTGCTCAAAATGAACTTGTTCAGTTTAATTGACTATAGAATAATCCTTTGAGCAAAAAAATGAATTGGGTATGAAAAAAATAAAATGGGCGTGAATTTAAACAAAATTATGTAATTCTTTTTGCAAATAATGGTTGTTCTTAATTTACATGAATTAAATCCTTAAACAATTCCGTCGCAATAATAAATAATAGACTGAAACGACAGTGACCGGGATGTTATGTTAAAGCTTTTAATCGGATACACAAATGTTTGTTTTTCTTATCTCAACAAACAAACAAATATACTGGACATATCATATAAAATTCGATTTAAATCAAAGTATTTATGTGTCAAAATATTATCACGAACAAGGAATAAAATACTGATCGTTTAAACATAAATTCAACAAAATTTTAAGTTAACAGTTACTCCAGTAAGATGTGGCAAACAAGTGATAATTCTATGATTCATTATCAGATTAAAATGTGTTACATTTTGAATATTTTCCCACAATACACAAACCTTTTTTTTTATATAATTATTTCAATAATAAAGGAACTGATCCGTCCTGGAATAAATATATTTTAACTTTTAGCAATTATTATTATAAATATCCTTTTTTGCAAAACCAAAATATAAATTAAAATCTTGCAAAAATTATTTTATTCAAAATATGATAAAAAGTTTGTATTGGTATTTTTCAAATGAAATTAAATTTCTCTGCTGCTATTAAATTATAACTCAAAAATAAGAATACCTGTATGGGTTCTTTTGTGGATCTTAAGATTTTCAGATCTGGCAAAAACTTTCCCGCAACCCGGAAACGGGCATGGAAAGGGCTTTTCTCCGGTGTGGACCCTGATATGATTCACAAGTTTATATTTTGCCTTAAATGGTCTCTGTTCTCGAGCACATTCCTGCCAATAACAGGCATGATTAGTTTGTTCGGGACCTCCAACATGATCCACAGTAATGTGTGTCACTATCTCATGCATTGTATTAAAAACTTTATTACAAGGCTTTTTGGGTTCTGGTTGTTCATAGTCTACCCATAAGCACGTGTGTTCCTGTTTGATCTGAGGTCTCATATAACGAAAAAATGCCCCTGGTCCATGTGGTCCCATATTCATGTGATTTAAAGAGTTTATAGGACCCATATTATAATGTTGTGCGTAGTGGTCCGCTCGAGGAGGAAATTGTCCGAACTGATCCGTCCTGGAATAAACATCCGGTGGCGTTGTAAGTCCAAAACGGACCTGATTGTTCAAATGATGAGGTGGTCCTTGGTGTGAAGCATCATGAATACTCGGAAATAAAATATGACTAGAATTCGTTTCTGGATGATGGTGAGAATGGAAACTTGCAGGCGGTGGATACATTCCTCCGTGGTGTCCAGTGCCAGTGGTTTCATGACTTGAAAGTCCAATGTCTGGCCTTCTAAACAGGAAATCTCTGGCAGCATAACTCCCCAAATGATGTGAATGAGTTGCTCCATATACATTAGTCTGACTCGGATATTGTGGTGGACTAGACTGGCTATGTAATCCATCGTTCATGTGATGAGTGGGGCTCAACTTCAATGCCCCTGGGGGCAAAGACGAATGTGTATTGTCCATGTAGGGATTGATCATGATGGTGAAATATTTCAGTCTATCATCAAGATATATGTTATCTTCTTCACGGTATCACAGTAGATGCACAGTGGTAAACAATCCAGATACGACACAAGCTTTGAGGTTTACAATGTCTCCGAAAAGAGTCAAGTCAAACGACACGCAGGCCCTGCTGGGGATTGATAAAGTCGGTTCTTATTGTTGGTAGGTTCCCGTCACTCGCACCACGGTACCTCTCTAATATAAATTCTATCTTGTCGAGTTGAAGGGATGATATGAGGACCACTACTGAGTCAAAGAAAATATTTAGCCTTGTTTAATTTTCCAACAGAAATCAACTGATACTGTTTTTAAATCTGTTTCCCAATTGGCAAGTTTACGTTTGATTGGCATTAAGCAACGCCTTCGATAATTTTCATTGGTCATGATTGACTGAGAGGGCGTAACATTACATATGTATAGGCGGTGTTAAATTTGCTAAATATTACAACTCATTTGAATATGTATGTCTTTAATAAATAATAATAAATGATTTAAAAATCAATTTTATTGTATATCCGATTATTTGCATGTTATTGAATATATTGAATAAGCATATGTAAATAGCATATTGTTATTTTTTTTTTTTAAATAAAAGTCGCGTTTTTCTTCTCAGTTTATTTTCTGTTTATAATAGATATCAATTTGAAAAATTAAAATATAATTTTAATGAAAAATATTTGTTAAATGAAATATAAAAATAGAAGAAATATATATTAAAAAAAAAGTTAATTTATGAAGTTTAAGCCTAACTGTAAAATAGTGCAATTGTTTAAAAAAAAAATATTGAAATGAAAATTTTTTTCACTGTTAGTTATATTAATCAGCAGCAAAAGCACCTGTATTAAAACGAATAAAAATTAAACAACAACAACGACATTTGGGTTGATCTCTACAACAGATGTGGAAAACTTATAATTATGAGAAGGGTACTACATTAAGTACTTACGCGACTATATCTTATTATAACTAGAAAAATAAGCTTATATGATGTGCTCTTAATTAACGTAAAGATTGAGAAACTCCGTGGGAAACCTTATCATTTTGTTTTGTGGGAAAATGTGTAATGAGACAAAAACTAGAAACGAAATAGTGCTTATTTGAAGAGTAATGTTTGTTATGAAAGTCAATGTAATTATTTTATCAAGAATTCATTGACAACACTTATACATACTTGAAAGAGTTTGAATTATTAGAAATTATTCAGAAGCTTGTTTTTATGGTTATCAGAAATGTAGCATTTATATAATATGTAATATGAATGAAAAAAGAACGCCCAAAAAAAGCGCATGTTGAAAATATATTTATTTGTTTTTGAATGTAAGAGAACATCGAAGGGAGCAATCGAAAACGTACAATCCAGAGAAACTGTCAACATCCACGAAGAAAAAAAAAGCAAAAACACAACACAATACGTTGTTTAAAGGGGCATTAGCTACGATTTTGACCAACAAATTTATATGTTTTGGAAATTGGTAAATAGCTTTATGATGAAATAAAGGTAAATATTTCACATTAAACAGTTTATCAAACCACTTTTCGCCTTTTGAGAACGAAAATTACCATCGATTAGTCATTTCCTTGCAAGCAAATAATTTGACCTCGCTTTTTCCGTATGCAACTGACCTTACTAGTGACAGGTAAAAACAAATAATTTGTATTTTGTCGCTTATTAACTGCAAACTTGCATGGTTCTTTGTCCGTAATTAACACCGACTAAAAGCAGATTCACAAAAAATAAGAAATAAATGCATTGTTGTACTGATTTAATAACGATTCGACAAACTCCGTAAACAATGTCGATAATGGCGTCCATCTTTTGATCGATCTCAAAACACGAGCAGTTGCACGATTTTTCCTCGATGCGCGTACATTTCATAACATTTATAAATCACAGAAACACGTTTTATTAAGGCATCAATCATATCTGATAGTTTTTACGGGTAACAAAAATTTACGATTTGGCAGATAATGCCCCTTTAATATCTTAAATAAACTTGTGAATTCCGAAATAAAATTCTGAACACACGCATCTTCAAAATGCATGGGTAATTCCTTTTTTTGCTCTTAATTACGTACATAGACTTCCATGACGGTGTTGGTGAAATGATAATAATATTGTTCCCATGGTAATATTAACAACTTTATTTATATAAATTATTGGTATACTTTTGAAATAATCGTATTTACTGTGATCTACAAAGAAAGCAGAGTCAAGGATTTACAGTTTTGCTTTTTAATTGTTAATCCTATTCAAAGAAATTCAAGGGACAGAATTGAAAACAGAGTTGGCGACGGGCTTGCATGTGAAACTGATAATAAATGGTGTAACAATTTTTAGCATTTCTTTAATTTTCAATGGCGGAAAATTAATAACAAAAAAAAAAGAACTTACATTAATTAAATTAAAGATTTTTTAAGTTGTTTCTTTTTTGTTAGCTTGCATTGATATTGATAAAAAAAATAGTAATATTTTTAATTTAAAAACAAAAATCCAATTGGATTGAAGCAATCTATAATTGTAATGTACATAATAATAAAACGACCACATGTGTGTAATAGACATAAAAGAAACATATTGTATAATCTAATTTCGCTAAAAAAAATAACAATGATAAATACAAATGTACAATTTGTTTTTATGTATTACATAGACATACAAGTCTGTAATATTTATATTAGTCAGATTGTTCAATAAAGATCTACATTATCTAAATTTACAATAAAAACTCAGTTCTTTGCAATTCGTAAAATGTCAACAAAATTTAGCATAACTGCTCAGCCTCTTCAAATAGAAAAAATCGATACAAAAAAAATCGCAGAAATATTAGACTATGCTTCAATTGTGATGAAGTAAAGGACGAAGATCACTTCTTTTTACACTGTGAACAAAACTTAAACTTAAGATCAAAATTTTGTCAAAATATACAAATGAGACTTTCATGACTAAGATGAATTTGCAACTACGTGTACATTGTAAAAACAACAGTTTCTTTATTAGACAGCCATTCGACAGAAGACTACATTTAATACTATTGTATTATATATCTTTTGTATTGTTTATTGTTTTACTGTTTTTGGGTACTCCGGTTTTCTCCACAAGTAAAACTGACCGCCATGATATTACTGAAACATTTTTGAAAGTGGCGTTAAACACCATAAACCAACCTTTGTCTTTAAGTTTGATTTATTTGTTACAAATTTGTAAAAGTTTATATTTGACAATAAAATATTTAATTTAACTTATATCTTTTATTGGTTGCGATGTACATTATGTTAATCAACAATAATGTAACTAATTTGTATCTTTATCTTCAGCATCTTTATAACTTGTAATACAAGACACAAATGTATTTAACCTTACGTGCATAAAATGATCTATGGATTCTTTACCGATCTTTTATCTGATGCAGATGATAATATCATTAATTAATCGACAATAATTTAACCGGTCAACAGAAATAATGTGGAACATTATGGAGGATATTAGATTAAGTTGATTTGGAGGAAACGAGCTGCCATCGGGAGCTATAATGTTGGCACTTATGAAAAATCCTGATTAAGACGTTTAAGTGTCAAAGTTTCTTTCAACAAAGTAATCTTATACAAGATTAATCCTGCAGTAAATTAATACCAACCATCGTTGTATATTTCACGACATGAAATGGATTAATAATTTCGTTGACACAAATTGCATGATGATATTCCAAATTAGAAAGTTGAGGCATAAAATTGAATTTTATTTTACAAATTAAATAAGAGATATGGCCAATTGTTGAACGATGATACCACCCAAGAAATCATCTAAAAATTGTTGAAAAAAATTGAAGAAAATGTAGATCTTGATAATAAAGTTTTCAATAAATATGAATAATAAGAATAAAAATAAACTTCAAGTAAATGTTTACTTCAGAAATCTTCATAAAATTGAAACCGGAAAACTAAACAAGGAATATGTGACAGGTTGTATTAATATTCAATTTTATGCCTGTTATCTTGTTAGGTGAAAACAGTGTCTTGAATGATAATTCCTTTTACTTAAGAGTATGTGTGCCATCTTTTGTCATTAATTCATTGAAAATTTTCAAGATTAACAACATTTAATACTCCATAATAATAACAATAAAAAAAAAATATAGTTTATAATATTGTATATTCTTACTATTTTCTTCGTTTTAAATAATGTCCCAAAATTTGTGACAAAATCAATATAATATTAAATTTATTCATATTAATTAAATGTAAACGTATAATTTTTTCTTCGTTTCAACATTCCACTTCACTTAGCATGTATTCTTTCTGTACTAAACCTTAATCAAAATTTTATGTAACCCCCCTTTGTCCAAGTAAACACCAAAATAAAAAATCATAGTGTCTTATCATAATAGATCATTAACACTTTTATTCTGATCATTTACCTATCATTTCCTCCTTTGTAAACAACATTTCTTCTTTTCAAACAAACACTTGTCGTGCTGGTCAAACCCTTTTGTTATTGAGGTGTAAATTTAAATTCCCGATCTAGTCTTGACGGGGGTACAGTAACTATTGAGGGCGTTAATGACATCAACTTAATGGGGTGTCATCTCTTTTCTATATTAATATGTTTTTTGACGTCTTCAAAATATAATTTAAAGAAATAATGCCATATTTAGAGAGCTTCTTAATATTAAATTGAAACAACAGAGCAGGCAATAGTACCACCATCAATGAATAAAAACAATACTATACATTGACGTAAAGCTACCATGCAAAGAGGACAGAACATGTGTACCGAAAAAATGGTAATGAGAATTTTGTATTTAGGAAATGTTGTATCGGAAATATTTTCTAGAAAAGGGTTTGGTGCTTTTTTTGGAGATTAGAAACTTCACACAGGACGAATAATGTTACTTTTTGATACGTTGGGAAACGGAAGAACGGTCGATGATGATTGATTGATTGATTGTTGTTTAACGCCAACATTAGCAGTATTTCAGCTACATCGTGGCGTAAACTAATTTTACAAATAAATTTCCACATCTACCAGGCTCTTAGAAATAAAACATTTATTAATAAAACAATTGTCTTATATATACAAATAAAAGAAAAATTAAAAGGATAAAACATATTATTTAGAACGGCCATGAAATATATTATTTAGAATGGCCATGAAACATATTATTTAGAATGGCCATGAAACATATTATTTAGAACGGCCATGAAACAAATTATTTAGAACGGCCAT
Source organism: Bathymodiolus septemdierum (assembly GCA_963383655.1). Lineage (NCBI taxonomy): Eukaryota > Metazoa > Mollusca > Bivalvia > Mytilida > Modiolidae > Bathymodiolus > Bathymodiolus septemdierum. The sequence continues at coordinate 35,921,472 of OY726519.1, forward strand.
GAAACATATTATTTAGAACGGCCATGAAACATATTATTTAGAATGGCCATGAAACATATTATTTAGAATGGCCATGAAACATATTATTTAGAATGGCCATGAAACATATTATTTAGAACGGCCATGAAACATATTATTTAGAACGGCCATGAAACATATTATTTAGAACGGCCATGAAACATATTATTTAGAACGGCCATGAAACATATTATTTAGAATGGCCATGAAACATATTATTTAGAATGGCCATGAAACATATTATTTAGAATGGCCATGAAACATATTATTTAGAATGGCCATGAAACATATTATTTAGAATGGCCATGAAACATATTATTTAGAACGGCCATGAAACATATTATTTAGAACGGCCATGAAACATATTATTTAGAACGGCCATGAAACATATTATTTAGAATGGCCATGAAACATATTATTTAGAACGGCCATGAAACATATTATTTAGAATGGCCATGAAACATATTATTTAGAACGGCCATGAAACATATTATTTAGAATGGCCATGAAACATATTATTTAGAATGGCCATGAAACATATTATTTAGAATGGCCATGAAACATATTATTTAGAACGGCCATGAAACATATTATTTAGAATGGCCATGAAACATATTATTTAGAACGGCCATGAAACATATTATTTAGAACGGCCATGAAACATATTATTTAGAACGGCCATGAAACATATTATTTAGAATGGCCATGAAACATATTATTTAGAATGGCCATGAAACATATTATTTAGAACGGCCATGAAACATATTATTTAGAATGGCCATGAAACATATTATTTAGAATGGCCATGAAACATATTATTTAGAATGGCCATGAAACATATTATTTAGAATGGCCATGAAACATATTATTTAGAACGGCCATGAAACATATTATTTAGAATGGCCATGAAATATATTATTTAGAATGGCCATGAAACATATTATTTAGAATGGCCATGAAACATATTATTTAGAACGGCCATGAAAGAAGATTTCAACGACAGATTAAATAATGGAGCGATAAATTTCAACCTAAAAAGCTCGAAAGCTTAATTCGTGTTTTAAAATTATCATTGGAGAGAATGCAAGCTTACTCCTTTGAAATGCACATATTTTGAGTTATTAACAGATTTCTAGGACCATTTGTTTATGATCATTGATATATTAAAATTAAAATACAAAATGTATAAGTTTTTCTAATTGACAGACGATGTGATACAAAATACACAGTATCAAAATCCACCTTTTAGTTCAGTTTATACATAGTTTAGTTCAGTTTATACATAGTTAAGTTCAGTTTATACATAGTTAAGTTCAGTTTATACATAGATAAGTTCAGTTTATACATAGTTAAGTTCAGTTTATACATAGTTTAGTTCAGTTTATACATAGTTAAGTTCAGTTTATACATAGTTAAGTTCAGTTTATACATAGTTAAGTTCAGTTTATACATAGTTAAGTTCAGTTTATACATAGTTAAGTTCAGTTTATACATAGTTTAGTTCAGTTTATACATAGTTTAGTTCAGTTTATACATAGTTAAGTTCAGTTTATACATAGTTTAGTTCAGTTTATACATAGTTAAGTTCAGTTTATACATAGTTAAGTTCAGTTTATACATAGTTAAGTTCAGTTTATACATAGTTAAGTTCAGTTTATACATAGTTTAGTTCAGTTTATACATAGTTTAGTTCAGTTTATACATAGTTAAGTTCAGTTTATACATAGTTTAGTTCAGTTTATACATAGTTTAGTTCAGTTTATACATAGTTAAGTTCAGTTTATACATAGTTAAGTTCAGTTTATACATAGTTAAGTTCAGTTTATACATAGTTTAGTTCAGTTTATACATAGTTAAGTTCAGTTTATACATAGTTAAGTTCAGTTTATACATAGTTAAGTTCAGTTTATACATAGTTAAGTTCAGTTTATACATAGTTAAGTTCAGTTTATACATAGTTTAGTTCAGTTTATACATAGATTAGTTCAGTTTATACATAGTTAAGTTCAGTTTATACATAGTTTAGTTCAGTTTATACATAGTTAAGTTAAGTTTATACATAGTTAAGTTCAGTTTATACATAGTTAAGTTCAGTTTATACATAGTTAAGTTCAGTTTATACATAGTTTAGTTCAGTTTATACATAGTTTAGTTCAGTTTATACATAGTTAAGTTAAGTTTATACATAGTTTAGTTCAGTTTATACATAGTTTAGTTCAGTTTATACATAGTTAAGTTCAGTTTATACATAGTTAAGTTCAGTTTATACATAGTTAAGTTCAGTTTATACATAGTTTAGTTCAGTTTATACATAGTTAAGTTCAGTTTATACATAGTTAAGTTTATACATAGTTAAGGAACCACTTACATCTTAACGTTCTACTTTTTGTTTTCGGTAAAATAAAGAAATAAAGAAAATAAGACTGTTCAGTGTTACGGTTCTGTGGAAAGTACACGGAGTTAACATGGCGTACAGTCGTTTCATCCAAGATATATTTTGTATTCTGCTCAACATAAATTGGAAAACAAATGCGGTTTGATCCTCCAAGAACTGTTGCATGTCTTGTTCTAAAATGTTAAAATTAAAGTTATTTGAATTCACAGGACCAATATACATGTAATGTACAGAATATGATAGGCAATTTTCACGACCTTTTTATTTTTGCAGATCATTTGAAGATATAGTATCAGTCTGACATAACATGTAAATATATACAGCTGAATTTCATAATTTTGGTTGGGTGCTGGTTGGTTTATGGTGTTTAACGCCACTTTCAACAATATTTCAGTTATATCATGGCGGTCAGTTTTATTAGTTAAGGAAACCGGAGTCCCCGGCGAGAACCATCGATCTGTCGCAAGTAACCGACAAACTTTATCAAATAATGTTGTATCGAGTGCACCTCGCCATGAACGGGGTTCGAACTCAATAACTTTAGTGTTAATAGGGATTGATTGCACAGATAGTTGCAAATCCAACTACCTTACGATCACGACGGCCCCTTATAATTTTGAACCAGACTTTAGACTAACAGTGATAATATTACACCCCACCATTTATTTTTTATTGTTGTGTATTTTTTGGGTTGTGGTGTTCGATGTATGAATTTAGTCTCATTATCTGTAATGTGAAATAAAAAAAATCGAAAGATATAGACTATATTTTGAATGCCACTAGTCTCATGAATATATAGTCAATATTCAACTCATAGGAAAAATTATGCTTTATTAAAGATTTTGTTATTATTCCAGATGTCATGGTTTTGCGACACTTTTTTAACATGGTGGTTTTGATACGTGTTTTGACGAAAGGGACTTTTCAAAACTTTGCTTTTTTTCAATATCATATTATAATTTTTGCCATTAAACAGTAGATATAATTAATTTGTGTTTGTTGTGTATTACATTTTATGTAAGGATTCAACGTAAAATAAAAAAAATGGCGACGATTATACACAATGGGTGTCATAGGTGGAGCTGGAGCTGTCCACACTGTCGAAACACATTGTCTTGATACCGTTCTTTTGCAGACCGAGTTTATGATGCCCAATCTATTGCTATTGATTTAATGTATTTTTTTTATATTTTACAGAGGTTGTATTGTCTATCCGTAATATAATTTTTGTAAAAAAAAATTCAAAAAATATATTACCTTTGTTTTATTCAGATAAATTTATAGATCACAAGAAGATACACTATTTGAGGTGAGAGGTGATTGCTCGATATTTTTTTTTATTGGTGCAATTTTACCATCACTGTTTAAAATTTCTTTCCGTAATATATCTTAATACAAAAAATGTTTATCTAAAAAGTCAAATAATTTAACAATTTTTTGTAATTAATCCGATCCTTTCTCAACTGTAATGGTAATGTTAGAAATTTGATCTAGAATAGAGAATTCCATTACATTATAATTGGCTATTATAGATAAAATAAATCACAAAAAGATTTATATTAACCATATAAAGTGACTTACAGTACAGCGTACGATGGACCCCGCCGTGAAGCTGAGCTTTATTAACTTTGAATAAGCTCTGTATTCAAATCGTCTTGTTTTTGTAATAACATTTTAGATGGGAAAACGAGATGTCATACCCAGAAAAGGCGGATAACGTTATCAAAAAGAAGACTCGAATCATTATTTTCATAAATATAATTCAACCGTCCTTGTCTAATCTGTAATTTTTGATGTATTAAATATTAACTTGAAAATAAAAGATATGTTTTAAACCGCAAAAGAAATCTACTTTGTCATATGACGCCAAAACTAATTTCAATTTTATTCGAAATGTTGGTCGAGATAATATGAAAAGCGTTTAACTATGCATCAATAAAAGTTTGACTATAGATCTAAATATCCCACCAGATGATGTTAATCGTATATGTGTATCAAGTTTCATTTCACTCAATTCAAACCTTTTTAAAATGACAAAATTGTCTTTTTCAAAGCGGGAAGCTTTTAGCCTTTATTCATCGCACTGTTCAAGATCTAAAGGCACATGTCAAATTTTCTCCCTTTTTATAACAGAGAATATAGTTTCTGTTGAAAACTTCAAATATTCTTATCAGACCGACAGCCTATTAAAACGCCTCGGTCGTGGTATAATAAGACTATAGTGAATTATGGTTAAGTGCTAGGAAATTTCAAGCAAAGTGCAAAAATAATGGTTAATGACAACACTTGCCGCTTAATAACTTGTTCAAAAATGTTGCACATCGTTTGTGTAGCAATAAAATAATTGTTCCATAGAAAATTAAGCACTCAGAACTATGAACTATCTCCTTCAAGATAAAACCCCCTTCCTTGTGAAAGTCAAGTACATTTACAAGGAGTATTTGACTTGCTTTTTGCTCGACTTTTGTAGAACATGAAAAACCACTTCAAAACACAAATCATTAGTTGCAACAAAAGAAACCTTTTTATTTCAGAATATTTCACGATTTTAGAATTCTACGCGGATTTTGTTTTATTTATGAAAAGACAAAAACTGCTATTATAATTTTGATTTCTTCTTGGATGATTAACACACAGAACACGTGAATCAATTAATTTCTGCATTGAAAGAAAACCCGACAAGAATGGTCATTACAAAACGAGGTTATTTGTGTGCATTCTTTAAATTATCTCAAGTACATGTAAAGAAACAAAAACATATAATTCCGAGAAATGTGAACATATGAACATCATAAACTTCTTAGACAGATTTTGGATCTGAGGACATTAGATTTCTATGTCTCGTCTTTTGTAAATTTTTGGAGGTCATTATTTATTATTTATATTATTCGCGAATTATTCTATTGTTATCCACATTGTCGCAAAATAGCAATAGCTTGTACAATTAATAAAAATGCTATCAATAACTCGAAACTGACCACTAATCTATACGGCATATTGCTTACTAATTATCACGTGGTCTATATGTAGGAATGGGTGTCTGCCGGTTGGGCAAGAAAAATCAGACACAATTTACAGGTGCTTACTACTTGGTGTTAAATAATAGATCAATTTATATATTTCACTCATCAACACATTAATTATGCGACAGAAATAGGTACTTGTAATCTAAGGGGAGTAACTCAATTATTATTGATTTATCGTAACAAATTGGTTATTTTTGTACTACCGTATATATGAGCATTTTATTTATACTCTGGCGAGAAAAAGTACCATGTTTTTCATAGTAATAAATTCCATGAAGAAAAATTTTGCACCAAGCCTCGCACCATCCTATATAAGAACATTATTATGCCCCAGTCTGGCTAGTCCGTTCCCTGATCCCTCAATGATGCATACTTTGCGCAGTAGCAGTGAAAGCCTTTTGTTTGACAGATCTCCAACACTCAAGATGAAGTGTTTGCTACTCATATAACGCAACCCATTGAAAAAAATAGAAATAAAAAGTGTATCCGGGCGAAACGTTAGGTAATATGTTATAAACTGTAGACTATTATGAAGATAATAGTAAAGAAAGAGGGTTTAGTTTCAAAGTGATGTAAAATGCAAACGAATATGTTATAATTATATCTTGTGGCGGAGGTGTTAATTTAGAGACGGTGTAAACCTACAAGGAACCAAAGCTCATAAATTTATATTATACACCATTTATTTCTACATCTGTAGATTACTATAATATTTCTATAACCCCATTAATTGTCGCTCAACCCAGTCATATTATAATAAACATTTCTTGATGAACATCAAGTGACTTATGCCAAAATAGTCCGGCGCCCGTTTTGATAAGCTCATACTGTTTTTATTCTCTCATCCCGCAGTGAATAAAACCACGGCGCAGCGAAAAGCAGTTGAAATGTATGTATCGCTATTAATCATGAAACTGTATATCAACATCTATAATATATTAGTAACTAAGGGTTTTATCAAGAAATATTTACCTTGGTAGCTTTACTCTCCAGGGAGCCTGATGGTTTTTTATCTTGTTAATGAAATTTTAATAGGCAAACTCTCAACATTTAGATATTTTCTTCAAAACGTTATTAAGGCATTATAAATAATCGGGATAATATTTAACGAAAAACTATAATATATAAATTTTTGTGTTTCTTGTTATACTGTTTCAATTTATTTTTGGGGCATATGGCAAATTTCTAAAATAAAATCTATCCAATAATGAAATGATGCTAATTTCTGTACATTTTAATAGGATTGTATGTCTTTTTTTTTCCAAAGGTTTCCTGGTGCTTAGATTACGACTTAGCTTATTTTCTGTTTTGTCTTCAAACTTAGAAAAAGTGTGAGAAAAAATATTAAGCGAATGATATTGGTCTTGTACTTACAACGAAAACATCACTTGTCATTTATCAATTTATTTCTCGGACTAAATTATTTTTAATAATTAAAATTTCATATTTCTGCAAATGAGGATAAAAAAGCCTACTAAAGCTCAGAGTTTTACTTTATCTGGCACACAATTTCAGTCAGATAAATTATTATCTCTGATAATTATTTCGGCCTTTACTGGGTACTGGTGACGGTATTCATGACTAAACCCACAGAGCTTACCAGCACATATCCACGTGGACCATAGTGGACGCTCCGTGTAGAGCGTGCCACTACCCTTGCACGTTGAAGACCACTTTTGTAGATTTTTGAAAAAAGGATAAAAGCCCATTGTTACTGCCACAAAACGGCTAAATATATTGTCCTCACCAAGACCTCCATAATTTTACAGTGTTATTCATAAATCGTAGGCCCAGTTGTCAAATTCTGCCTTCATTTCTGTATAATTTTTATGTAATCGTGAACTTGTTCTCTTGCTAAAAATGCATTTGTTGTTGGACGCCAAAACTGTCAACAACCATCGATTTCGGTCTTCGTGGCCGCGACCGTATCATAGCTAGATTTCTACTACACCTGCAATCTGTGCCAATCATTACTAATGTTTCTTAGGACTGAAAGTTGGTGGTGCGCTACAAGGCAAGATTTCCAACCCTGTCCATCATCTCTTCTTTTCCTTGTGGCATTCAAAACATCCACCCATAGACCCATTTCACCACCACATCTTACCTACATGATGTATTGTTCTTGTCTTGAACATAGCCGTAATACTGCTCACCAGGCATTAAACAATTATCAATCACGAATGGTTTGTGAGTTTGACTGTGGCAACGTTGTGTTACAAAGTTCGTCAAGCTCCGTTTACTCCACAAACCTAGTTAAAGTTGTTGAACGCCGCTTTCATCAATATTTTAGTTATATGTTGACGGTCACGTTTATTGGTATGAGAAACAGAAGTGCCCGGAGTAAATCACCGACCTCCATAGATTAATCTTATCACATAAAGTTGTTTCCAGTACACCCCGCCATGGGCGAGAATCCAAGTCGTACCAGAAGGGGTGGCATTCACCGATAGTATATGTAGATGTAATTCTAGCTAACATAGGATCGAGGCTACGAGACACCCATGATCAATATAATCACAACAAACATGATTGACCTTTTTAGTTTTTGGCCATTGTGTTTTCTGTCCTTCGATTTACGGATCCTGATTATCCCTTTGGTATCTTCAAACTCTTCTTATGTCATATATGATGTAAATGATATTGATTATTCACGTGTAAATGTATACTTTAGTTGTGAAACATTGTTAATTCTAGATTTAACATTTGTTTTGGATGTTTATTCTGTGAAAAAAACCTCAGAATAATTGTCAACAAAAGCATCAATTACAAAAGTTCGAGATGTAACCGTGATTACAGTGTAGCATCAGCAATGCATTGATGAAGCTTGATTATACTCTACAGCAATAACATTGTGATGTAATCGTGATTACAGCCCAAAAACAGATACAGGTATATAAATATTTTTGAATACTTGTAGTGGTACTTTTACTTTTGTCAAATACAGACCGCCTTCAACAGGCTGAAGAATATGTAATGGTACTTCTACTTTTACCAAATACTGCCTTCAACATATGAAGTTTATGTCAGAGGTTGCACATAACAATTGGAAAAGGTTAAAACAATTTACATGTTTCATGAATTAGTAGTTGATAGAGGAGACATCAGCCTTGAATGTTTCAACCGAGTGAATCAAAAATATAGGATGTGGCAAGGAGAAAACATACTCTTGTCGATGTCGAGTCTTACAAGAAGTCATACTCGAAAGACGAGGAATGCATGTGTCGTGATTATATCAATGGTGGTCTCAGTTTATCTAATTTGTAATAGCTATATGTTTATATGTTTGCTATTTGATGTATCATTGCAAGTCATAGTCTTCAAAACTGCACCACTTCAAGTGTTGTAGCATGCCAACAACAATGGATGTGTTTCGCTGTCTGTTGGTGACGAACTTGGTAGTCTTGCGTTGGACCATTTCGAGTTAAGCGATTACGTCTTTAATGTATGGGTCCCAGGCAGAACAGGTAATGCATATATTTAACAGTGGGTACAGTCCAGCAATAGCAAGACAGATGTAATCATGATTACAGTCCAGTAGCAATAAGACATTTATAAACATGATTACAGACCAGTAAGATGGAATGTAAGCATGATTAGAGTACATGTATATTAACAGTAAGACTGAGATGAAACGGTAATTACAGCCCAGATAGAGTAAGTCAGAAATGTTCTACAAAAGTTTGTCGAAGAGTTAGAGCCCATATTTTACTCATCTAGAATCTAGATCAAATATCTTTTTTGGCTAAAATATATCTACATTTAATAATCTGTTGCAAGAAAGTACAGCGATTTACTAATTGTTTCCTTTAATAACACCTTAAAAGTGAGATTAATATTTTTTGTAAATACACTGCAAACGGATTTTGCAATAACGAATGTCCAGGATTTAGAATTACGTTGAATATAAATCGTGGCTAGTATAATGACGGACATTTTGTGCAAATACGCGAAATTAGTAAAACTGTAGCATGAAGTTATTTCATAATTTTAAAAACTGTAAATCACAATATTGATATAAAGAACATTACTATCTTGGCCTAATAATCTGCCGTTAAGATCAATTTCTAAAATTGGATTTTCAGATAAAAGATAATAAACGATTCGTTCTACTTTAAACACTGATGATTGTAGACTAAAGGCTTATATACCATAATTTGCTTCATAAAAACTGAATTCAAAATAAAATTTATGAAGTATTTTGTGAAAATTTATACCCATTGACTTTCATTAATAACCCATCAGTAAGCCGCCGTAAGAAGAGTTTGAAGATATCAAAGGGGTAATCAGAATCCGTAAATCGAAGGGCAGATAACACAATCACCAAAAGCAAAAAAGACAAAAGGACAAACAACGATCTTCAAAAGATACACACAAAACTAAAGATGGAATAACTGATCATGCATTATATTTCAGTGGGCGTCGTTGCATAAGTTTTTATGCTATAGGCCAAAGAACTCACTTTCGCATACCAATCTGCATTACGTGCAATAGGCCAAGTAGTCTAGAAAGATTTAATATTTTAATAAAATATAGCCAATTAAGGAAATAATGTCAATCAGGTTGCACAAACCCTTGCGTAACCTGTCACGCGGGTTACACGGTGTGTACAACCTGATTGAGGTTATTTCTTCATGAACCGAACAAATAATTTCGATCAATCCTTATAAATTAATTCAAACTTTTTTTGTTATGATATTGAAAAATATATTTATTTGTTCAAAATAAGGCAAATAATTGGAAATAAATTTAAATAACCCCAAAGGTGCCTCATTTAAAGAAAATCACCTGATGACAACGGCATGCGAAGCCTTGAGAACAACTTCTATTTTACGATTCCGTACATTGACAAATAACCTCAACCTTTTAAACCAATCAAAACACGTATAAAATGACATGTGACTCTAAACAATTAATTTGTTCACCGTTAACACTCGTCACGGCGGGTGGGGTTGGCATAATATTTATGACAGTAAAAAAGTTTACAATTCACAATTTTCTGTTTCAATGATTTCACTTGGTAGAAAATTGTTTCTACTTGAAAATGTATCAAGATCAAGATTAAGCAAAACATAAATAATAGAGTTTGGTGTTGGGGTTTCACGCCTCATTTAATAATGTTGTAGTGACATTGTTGCAGTCGGTTTTATTGGTGGAGAAACCCGAAGTACGATGTGAATACCACCAAGCTGTCACAAGTCACTTACAAACTTTAACATTAAAAGTTCTGTCGAATAAAGAAGTAAAGAATCGAATTCACAACTCTAATATTTACAGGAGAAGTAAAGTCAACTTCCTTATAATAAAAGAATTAAAACAAGACGGTAACTTGTTTACACGTTATTGTGTTATAACATACTTTCAATTTTCTGAAATATGTTTATCAATTTAAAATTTAGGTATAATTTATGGGAAGGCTTGGATCTATTAAACTAGTTCAATTACACCACTTTATTGAAGTGCATGTACCAAGCCAGGAAAGTGAGTGGTTTTTTTTTGCGTTAGGTGCATCGATTTTGCCTCTTATTACGAGTATACTACAGGTATTAGATTTAGAAATGTTCCTACAGTGTAGTACTTTTGTTTTTTCATTTTATTAGTGATACCTGACATGCCCCATTTATGAAAACGTTTGACCAAACAGCAGAATTAGGTCTCGAAAACTGATATTCATTTGTATTGAAAAATCTATGTAAGTGGTGATCAAAGTGTAGTTAATATAGACGAATACAATTTGAAATAAATTTAGTAGAAATTAATGTTTTTTCACCATAAGGTATTATACATATGTATTTGTTTCTAAGATCTCGGAAACTCTTTTATTTTGCATATAGTGTTTGGTAG